>CM045766.1:41481709-42081709 GCA_025200525.1 Camellia lanceoleosa | reverse complement strand
GAGGTTATCTGCGAAGATACCGGAATCCAAGATAAGCGGATAAGGGACAAGAGTCCTAGAATGAGATAAGACTTCAGTTTGGGTAAAGATAAAACTCTTAGAGAGTTTATCCTAATCCTACTGAGAGTCCAAGATTAGCAGTAATCCTAAGTCCATTGAAGCTAGGCTTCTATTGGGACTAGGTTTGTGTTGGCTATAAAAGAGAGGCACCCTCATGGGTCTAAGGTATGATTTTTATGCTCTGAATAGTGACATAAGCACTTTTGCTATCTTTGAGAGATAACTGACTTGATCGTCGGAGTGCCCCCGGGTAGACGAACTACTGCCGGAATCTCTTCTTTTTGTGACAAGTCATTCGGGCTTAATCTATTTTTCCAGTGTTCTCCAGCTGAGTGCTTGATTTTCAATGTGGTCGGAAATTGACACACACGTACCAATCAAACTTGAGGGACAGAATTGCTAATGCCATGTGGGTAAATTATGTTGGTCATGGGTAGATGTGTGATGTCAACAAATAATGTGAAGAATTGTTTGTCATGAGTTTTATGTACTTTTTTTTCTTTTTTCTTTTTTCTTTTTTTTGTGGTAATGTGTGAAATGCAATTGTAATTTATGTCACCAGTCAAATTTTTATTTTATTTTTTTATTTTGGACAAATAGTTCTTTATCTTGTAAGAGTCCCTAATGCAAAAAGTGATGCACAATTGGAGATGTCTTAACCAAATTTTATTACTATCAACATGAAATTCATTTCAGCTACACAGGTTCAAACTTTTCTAAGTTCTCTTCAAAGTTCTAGCAAAGATAAATATAAGTACAAAATACTGAATTTTTTTAATTAATTTTGACATTCTCAGTAAAATATTTGGATTTTGTAAAACAAAAAAAAAACATTTTTAAATTCATCTACCTCAGATAGGAAAAAAAAAATTCAAATATAATTTAGGAAAAAAATATGACTTCAAACATATTTTTGTTGTATATTTAAGAAATAAAAAAAAAAAAGTGACTTATTTGAAGATTTAAAACAATCCACAAATTTAAAATGAATGCATAATGGTCCTACTGAAGGGTTGACAAAGATTACGTAATATCAAATACGGTACAAACTTATCAATCAAACGTAAATTCTTATATCTATAATTAGGTGATACGCACAAGTTACATCTAATGGGAAACTTCCCATGATAAATTAATGGATAAAGTACCAATAGTGTTAATAGTTACATTTAATTCAAATTAAATTTTATTGAAAATTTTAATAAAATTATAGTTAAAAATAATTTTTTGTAACAGTTTTTTGCATATGTCATTAAATATTTGTCAATACCAATTGAACAAACATATTAAATACAGACAATTTCGTGAACATTACATTGAAAATATCTTATACAGAAAAAATAATTATTAAATATAAATAACACAAAAATGGTGCATACTATTTTACAAATTCTGTATTTTTTTAACAACATCTGTAACCCACGTAGAAATGTTTTTTTATTAAATATTTTTCGTCATAATTTATTTATATTAAATATGAAGAACACATAAATAGTACATAATTTAAAACAAATTCTGTATTTTTTTAACAAATTCTATAACCCACGTATAATTTTTTTTTCAAACTCCGTAAACCCACATACAAATGTTTTTTATTAAATGTTTTTATTCAATATTGTAATTGAAATTTGTTTTTTTAAATTGAAATTAGTGTTGGCCAACCAAAAATGTTGTTGTCCAGCCAAAGCTGTTTTCAATTCAGAGGTTAATTTTTGGCCCGCCAAAATTTAGTGGAAACAGTGTATTGATAACTTGTGTCAAATACAACACAGACGAAACAGATGGTACAAGGCTGGCCACACAGAGACATAAAAGAACAAGAGAAAGCGAGGGAAGCTGAGTCAGTGGGGTGGGCCCACTGCACTTTTAAATTATTTTATATTTTATTTATTACTAAACACGTATATATATGCTTAACACACCTTAACACATCCATTGTATCACTATTCACTCACTATGCAATCAGTAAATGAACAAACTTGTAACACACATTTTTATGTCCCACAAACTTATCGCATTTTATCATTTAACACACAATTTAACATACAAATTTAACAAATAAAAGGTAATTAGAAAAATAAATAAATAAATAAATAAAAGTAGTACAACAAATAAAAAAAATTAAAAAAACACGTCAAACATCATTGTCAGGTGGTGGTGGAGGTGGAGAGAAGTAGTGATGCTAGAGATGATTGACTCGATAGTCAATTTGATCTAAGCGATTGCTTGTCACTTCATGAAGTGTTTTAGTGTCCACATGAAACTCACCAAATTGTTGAATTAGTGAGTTCTGAGCGGCGGCAAATGCATCAAACTGATTACCCAATGCATTGAACTGATTAGCCATTTGTTGTTCCTATTGAACGTGCTGATTATGTCGTTCTTGTTCCCTCACCAAATAATCATTCAAGTATTGCAGTTGATCATTCTGTGGCATGGCATTGTCATGGGGGTCTTCGAGAGCATCATATATTGGTGCATTTGCAACATTCAGAGATCCCAATAAGTTTTCAGCGCCACCAACTCAGGTCAATGTGTACTCTGAAAATCGGTGAAGTGATTTTCATCTCTGCTTCACCTACAAGTCTAATATCAAAATCTTTGAAACTTTTGGTTAGCAGAGCTCCAAAAGGTAGTGACCGGCCATTGATAGTACCAAGATTTGTAACCACCATTTCCTTCAGTAGTATGTAGCATAAATCTAATTTATGTCCAACTTCAAAACAATATAATAAATAAGCATTAAAAATTGGAACCGCATCAAAATATTCTTTTTTGGAGTGACATTTTTTACTATAAATCGGTGGAGAATATAAACGTGGGGTTTCAAATGTCTTGCTTGTAAATTACTGCCGGTAAATCGCCTCTCACAAATTGTAGTATAAACTTCACTTATATGACCAACAATGTTAACCAGGTCAGACTCACTCTTAAAATGGATTTGCAAATCCCCTGGTTGAACTCCAATAATTTGTGCCAAAGTGTGGCTATTCAATGTGATTATTTTACCTTTGACATAAGATGTAAGACTATTCTCTCCAACTTCTCCCTTAGTAGGTCCCAAGTGAACATAAAATAAATACACAAGACGTATATATACATTTTGTGGTAAATTGATTAACTTTAGCCACCCCATTGTCTCAAGTTTGTTCACCAACAGAGGATCATATTGACGAGGGAGATTTACCATTCTCCCGGTGACAATTGGTCAGTTGCAAAATTGTTCAAATGCTTGTTCATGATTGTAAGTGAGAAAATCAATACTTGGATAAGCCTATTATTGTTGTTGTTGGCGTGGTGGAGGATTAGAGCTTTCACCATGTTTTGGTCTTGCTCTTTTTGTTCTAGGCATGACTTCTGAAGGTGAACAAAAGGATAGCAAAAGGTAAACAAAAGGTATAGAAGGTTTCGGCAGCTGCTATGAGGAAATGGTGTGCAAAAGGTAAGCAACAAAATAGCCAAAATGAAGCCTCATGTTGAGCCTTGCTGAAAGATGGAAAGGTGAAGCTGGTTGACCGGCCGTAAGACCCCCTGGTTGACCGCCCGGTCGACCGGTTCTGTGTTGACCTCGGCTGCTACTGCTGTTGTGAAGCTCTGAACTTGATCAAAGCTCTTCCTCTCTTCGTGTTTTACACGGATATGAGTTGTAAATATATAGATTGAATTTGTGAAATTAATTGTAGAAGGTGGTGGATTAAATTTGGATTTGGGTGCTATTGTAAAGCTCTAAACAAAATGAAAGATGTTCCTCTCTTCTTGTTTTACACGATCAAGATTTGTAAATATATAGACTGATTTTCTGAAATTTATTGAGGTAGGTGGTGGACTGAATTTGTGAAATTAATTGAGGTACCTGGTGGAGGAGGTGGTTGTATGTTTCAGGTTAGTGATGGTTGTGTTGACACTATTTAATGATGAAGGTAAATGAAGATGGTGAAGAAGTTGTAACGCCCCAAAATACAAAACATTCTATTAATACAACAATCAACATTCATTATAAGAACGGATGCAATTCTTCAACCTTTACATCATTAATCAATAAGGTTTGTACAAAATAGTCCCACATGCGAATTGTACATTCAATGATATCAAATACATGAATCTATAGCATGTAAAATATCAGATTCAAAAGTAAATAAAAATGCCCTTTAGGGCTTACAAATTCCAAGGTTTAAGCCCGATTATACAAAAAAGGTTTCACGAACCCATACATTTATAGCCCTTGGCTAGCAAAATGAACTAAAACAAAATAAGAGCCATTTGCTCTCCACAAAATACATCCACGCCCTTAACTCGGTGGGATCACCACATCTTTTCTTGCACCAAAATCTCATAGGAGTGAGCTTAAAGCCCAGTAGAAAATTCTTAACAAAGTATATACATTTTATACAAGCTTCACAAATGATATGCACATGTCGTGCTATGCCCTTTTTGAAAGAAAATCACATTTACATCTTTTGAAAACCATCATGCTCAATGATAACTTGAAATCTCAACAATTAAAAAAAAAATTAGTTTAGTTCAAAGTGGTAGTAAATACGACTTAGGTAATCCTTAGATTGGTGTCTGCAAGTAGGCATAACTAGCACTACCAAAACCCCACTTTACCGATTACTAACCGGAAAGGAAGTGGTATCTCCTCCGCACGTGTTTTCGATCTTTCACCTTAGACACTCAGGTCAACTTAATCAATTTTATCTACTCCCCATATCTGGATTTACCAACGTATTTACCTCAAAGCAATTCCATGAAAATTTATTTATAAACTTTCTTTCTCAATGCAAAGTCTCCAAACTCAAATCAAAACATGTGATAACCAAATCAATTGGGTATGCAATGCAACAATTACCAATGCTACAATATATATTTTCCACTTTCTAATATCTCAACAATAATCTCATAAGAAACAAAGTTTATGTTCCTTCTTTCGATGCCGTTTCACTAAATAACCACATATTCATTTAATTCTATCAACAAATAGCAACATTTCATTATTTCGTACCTTCTTCAACAATTTAGTCATCACAAGGCTATATCAACATTTGAACAGCAATTTACAATATCAACAATCCTCATGTCTCATGAAAATCATCATTTATGTATGTAAAAAAACAAAAAAAATGTTCTCTTTCTTTACTCATTTTAGCCCACAAAATAATATATTCATAATGTCAACCACATACTCTCTACGTCTTTTGAAAACCCAAAAAAAAAAAAAATTTGTAGGTTTTTCTTACCACAACAACACACACACACCCATATCATTTGAAAGGATTTCTTTAAAACAACTTTCCTCAACCAATGTAGTTCAAAAACCCTCAAGAAATTATTTCAAATGAAATAAGGAGCCATTCCACTCCCAAACTACCCACATTGTTGAACCAACCATCATGTTTCAATATTAACAAAAGAAAATTCGAAAATCAACAAGATCTTGCAAAATATATATATTTAACTCAAAGAAAATCCCTACCTCAAGTTCTTTGAGGGAAAAGAGATAGAAGTCCTAAATTTGACAGTGTTGAAACACAATCTACACCGTACACAACGAAGCCCTCGAGAAGTTATCCAATTTTGATGAAGGAACTTGGGTCAAAATGCCAATGGATTTGGAAGGATCAAAGATCTTGTGAGATTTTTGGTAAGAAATGTAGAGAGAAGAGAGAGAAATATGTTTTCAGAGAGAGGGAGATGTAAGAAAAGTGATATACACTCAGCCCTAAAAGAGAGAAAAGACAAAATTTTTGGACTCAGTGGAGTCCCATACGTGCGACACCCATTTCCGCACGTGCGGAGCGTCCTCCCGCACGTGTGGCACTCACCCTCGCACGTGCAGTGCCCCAACCCCGCACCACCAGCCACACCTACCTTTTATGCAATAGGCAGCCCAGGTTCTCCCATGTTTCCCGCCCGTACGGCCTTATCCCCCACACGTGTGACTCCTCTTCTGCACATGCGGCCCAAGGCCCCGGCACATGCAACTTAGCCCTTCAACCCGAAATCACTCCAACTCGACTCGGAACACTCCAGATTCAATCCCGTACCTTCCGAAAGATGTGGAACTTAACACAAATGTTAGGTCCCTTTATTGTCAAATCCGAGTACAAAACTTTGAGTTATTGAAATTGTAATTTTTCCTGTTTTTTTTGTCTTTCCCGCTCGAGCGGGATCATTGGCGCTCGAGCGGAGTTTGTGGTCTCTCAGTATTTTGGTAGGTCTGTAAAAGTACTGGAGTGTGTGATTTCGCGCTCGAGCAAGCTCTCAAGCGCTCGAGCGGACCACTGCTTTGTCACATGCATTTTTTGTTGAAGTCGCTCGAGCAGAGATCGCGGACTCAGTTGCCTATTTATATCTGTTTAGGATGTTTTTAGGATTAACTTTTCCAGATCTACTTTGAGGTTTTCTAATTTGTTCTTGTTGAGAGTTTTTGAGAGTTTTCCTTGATGTTTTTTAGAGAGTTCTTCACTCATGATCTAAGATTCATACATCAAGGTGTTTGATACTTTAAATTCAAGAGAGAGTTATCTTCGGTGGATTCCGAAGATTCAAACGTATAGTTTCAAAAGGCGTTTGATTCTGTACGTAGTCGTTAATTCGACAAGTGAAGATTATGGATTCAACTTCAGGATTGATCAGTTCCGAGACGAAGGCGTGGCGAAAGAGTTACAGAAGATTCGAAGGCAAATTGACTGAGTTGGGTAATTTGTGGATTATCTTTGTAATCTTTCTTCCTTTAGTAGTGGATTGATTAGTAGCGTTTCGCCCGTGGTTTTTTATTACAATTGAAGGTTCTTCAATTGTGGTTTTTTCCACGTAAAAAATCGTTTGTGTCGATTTATTGCTTATTCCGAAAAACAAACAATCTAAATCACTTTCGTAAGTGCATGTTGATTTAGATTGTGTGTTTTGGATTATTGGGATTTGGAATATTTTAATCTTGATCTAATCACGAATCACTTAGATTTTCAATTGGTATCAGTGCAGGTCACTCTTTGTTTTATCAAAACTATAGGAGTGTGATTTTGTGTGACTAGTATTATGGATTCTATTCGTGAAGGTAACTCGACTCATAGACCTCTTTTACTCGATGGTACAAACTATTCTTATTGGAAAGCTCGCATGAGAGCGTTTTTAAAATCCATCAATAAGAAAGTTTGGCACTGCGTGATCTATGGGTGGAGTGAACCTATTGTCACCATTGATGGTGTAGATATTCCTAAACCCCTTGATAAATGGGACACAACTGATTACCAAAACTCGAGTTGGAACAGTAAGGCTCTCAACTCCCTGTTTTGCTCTATCACACCTGAAGAATTTCGTCGTATCTGCACGTGTGAGGTAGCAAAAGAGGCTTAGGATATTCTTGAAACGATTCACGAAGGTACTACCTCTGTCAAAAGGTCAAAACTTCAACGTCTCACCTCCGCCTTTGAAACCCTTTTTATGCGGGATGATGAGACGTTTGATGATTTCTATGCAAAACTCAGTGATATCGTTAATTCCTGTTTCACACTCGGTGAAAAAATCCCAGAAGCTAAAGTGGTTGGAAAAATTTTGAGGTCTTTACCCGAGAGGTTCCAATCAAAAGTGACAGCCATTGAGGAGGCTCAGAATGTTGATACCCTCAAGCTTGATCAATTGGTTGGAAACTTACAGACTTATGAAGCCCACCAGATTTCAAAGAAAAAACAAAAAGGAAGTGTGGCTTTCACTAGTACTCATGAGACTGCAAAAACTCCGGAGACTGAATTTGATTTAGAGTCTGAGATGACAGCTCTGCTTACAAAACAGTTTAAAAAAATTTTGAAGAAAAAGAAGCCTAATTTCAGAGACTCTATTTCAAAAGACAAGAGTAATGAAAAACCCAAAACTTTTCCACAAAAATTTGCTCAAAAAACTAAAAAGAAGATTGTAAAGGGGCAGGGGGTAAAGTGCTATGAATGTCAAGGGTTTGGTCATATTGCCCTTGAATGCCCTTCGAAAAAGAATCGAAAGAAAGTTTACACTGTGACTTGGGATGATGAAAGCGGGTCGGAACAAGAACCCGAAGAACCTGAATCTGGTGAAGACGGGGATAATGCTTTCATGGCTTTTTGGTCCTCTTTCGCTCAACCTCTTCCAAAGCCATCGGATTTAGCTCGTGGTCAGAACTTGCATCATGCTCCCACCTTTGATGGGACTAACTACCTGTATTGGAAAATCAGAATAAGAGCTTTTCTGAGAGCTTTTGAACCAAAAGGTTGGCAAGCCATTGAAGAAGATACAGAAAGTGCAGACAATCCGAGCAACCAGAGAGCCCTAATTACTATTCATGGTGCAATTTCCTATGAAGAACAGCAACGAGTTGCTCACTGCACAAAGGCTAAAGACGCATGGGAAATTCTGAGCCAATTCCATGAAAGAGGAGATTCACCTTCCCCACCATCCAGCAACTTCCCTGTCTTAGTTGCTAGATTGGATGAAGTCAAGCAGAATGAAGAGCAAAAAGAGGATGATGAAACATCTGAAGACAATGATGAGGTCAATGGCAAAGAACTACAACAAGCTTACAAAAAGTTGTACGAGGAATCTCTGAATTTGTCCAAAATCAACGACAAACTCTCTCTCAAGCTCAAAACATGTGAGAGTGAGAATGTCAGGCTGAAAGGAGAACTTGTAGCAGCAAAACAGAATATCATCAAGATCTCGAGTGACAGGCAAGACTTATGTGGAAAACTACTATCCTGTGAAACTGAAAGGAATGAACTTTTGAAGGTGTATTCCACATATGAAGAAAAGCTTGAAAGTCTTGAGATGTCACAAACTAAATTGGAAGAGATAGTCTGTCAGAAAGATGAAGAACTTCGTATTGCTAGAACAACAATCTCCATGTGGAACAAAGGTTCCAAATCTCTAGAAGACATCCTCGGGTCTCAACAAATGGGTTGTGACAAAAGTGGGCTAGGCTATGGTGCAACAGCTCGCAAGGGACAGGCCTCTACCTCACATAACCTAAAGACTCAAGCAAAAGGAAAGTTGAAGGTAGACCAGGATAACTCCCCTCTTCATCTACCGAAAGTGGGTAAGATCAACAAAAAAGAGGTAAAACCTGTTTTTATTTGTCATCATTGTGGTAGGTATGGCCACATTCGTCCTTATTGCTATGAACTGTTTGGTAAAGTGTCTCAAAAGGGTAGAAATTCGAATACTTTTTGGGTTAGGAGACAACCTTACATGTCTAGGCGGAATACCAAGATTCATGAGGGTATTCACAACGCCAAGACATTGACCAAGACCAAAAGGATTTGGGTAAGGAAAGATGATTTGACTTGTTTAGTTGTTCACACTGCCTTAAAAGCACGTGACTCACACATGTGGTATCTTGATAGTGGCTGCTCTCGTCACATGTCCAGTAACAAATCCTACTTCACCTCTCTTGAAAAATATGAAGGAGGAATTGTTACCTTTGGAGATGGCGGCACTTCTAGAGTCGTTGGTAAGGGCTCTATAAGTGTTGCTGGTCTTCCCAAACTGGATAATGCTTTACTTGTTGATGGTCTTAAAGCAAATCTTTTAAGCATTAGTCAAATGTGTGATTCCCATCATGAAGTATTGTTTTCAAAAAATAAATGTGAAATTTTGAATAAAAAGGGAAATACTGTCTTACATGGGGTTCGCACATCTGATAATTGCTATGAGATTGTTACTACTGATGATCTCACTTGTCACTCTGCCATCATAACTAACATTGATTTGTGGCATCAAAGATTAGGTCACATGAATTTCAAAGACCTAACTAAGATAGCCAACAAAGAGCTTGTGAAAGGAGTACCTAAACTGGGTAAGAATTTGAGCCATGTGTGTGGACCATGTCAACTTGGAAAGCAAACCTGTGTTCTCATAAAAAGTCGAATGACTTTACAACCAAACGTCCTCTTGAATTGGTTCACATGGATTTAATGGGTCCTACTCGCACTGAAAGCATTGGAGGTAAAAGATACATTTTTCTAACTGTTGATGATTTTACTCGGTTTTCTTGGGTAAATTTTTTAAGGGAAAAATCTGATACATTTGATGCTTTCCAGGCTTTAGTCCTTAAAATCCAAAATGAACAGGGTGTTTCCATTAGGCATATCATAAGAATCCGAACTGATCATGGTCCTTAATTCAAAAATAGTTCGTTTTCGGATTTTTGTGATATGCATAAAATTAAGCATGAATTTTCTGCACCTATTACTCCACAACAAAATGGAGTGGTTGAGAGGAAGAATAGAGTTGTTCAAGAAATGGCTAGGGTCATGCTCCTTAGTAAGCAACTTCCTCCAAAGTTTTGGCCTGAAGCCCTAAATATTGCGGTTTATGTCATAAATCGCGTGTATTTAAGGCCCGGCACTTTACAAACTCCATATGAATTGTGGAAGGGATTGAAACCTAATGTAAAATACTTCAAAACTTTTGGGAGTAAATGTTACATCTTCAAAGATAGGGAGCCCTTGGGCAAATTTGACTCCCGAAGTGATGAAGGTATTTTTCTAGGATATTCAACCAACAGTAGGGCTTTTCAAGTCTATAACCTGCGAACTTCATCTTTAATGGAATCTATCAATGTGGTTATAGATGATACAGGTGCACCTACTCCAGCAACAAATGAGGATGACAATGGTGAGCCTCCAATCTTGGATACTGAACCACAAAATCAAGGAGAAGTTGCGGTCCAATCACAAGAAATTAATACAGCACCATCCTCACAAGTAAGTTCAAGTCCAAAGAGTGCTCAAAGGGACATCACTCATGTTGCTTCTGTCACCGCAAGTCCTGAGCTTAAACCATCAGCAAGGGTGAAACTGAATCATCCAGCTCAACAAGTGATTAGAAGTGTTTCGGATCGTATGAAAACCCGAAGACAGATTCGGGATGAGGTATTACATATGTGTTATGTTTCATTAATTGAACCTAAGAATTTTAAAGAGGCCTTGCTAGATGATAGTTGGGTCAATGCTATGCATGAAGAATTAGGTCAATTTGAACGGAATAAAGTTTGGACTCTAGTTCCTAGACCTAGAGACATGAATGTGACAGGTACCAAGTGGATGTTTAAAAACAAATCTGATGAGAATGGTACTGTTGTTAGGAATAAAGCTAGGTTGGTTGCTCAAGGCTACACACAAGTAGAGGGTGTTGACTATGATGAGACGTTTGCCCCAGTTGCACGTCTCGAATCTATTCATATTTTGCTTGGTGTTGCTTGTTTTCTTGGCTTTAAATTGTTTCAAATGGATGTGAAAGTGCCTTTCTGAATGGGTACTTGAAAGAAGAGACATATGTTGAGCAACCAAAAGGGTTTGAGGACCCTAAATGTCCTAATCATGTCTACAAGTTAGACAAGGCTTTGTATGGGTTGAAGCAAGCCCCTCGGGCTTGGTATGATAGACTTACTACCTTTCTTCTTGATAATGATTTTCAAAGGGATAATGTGGATAAGACCTTATTTGTAAAACATACAAAGTCTCATATTCTTGTTGCCCAGATATATGTTGATGATATTGTGTTTGAATCTACTGCTGAGCATCTTGTGAAATATTTTTCGGATTGCATAACACATGAGTTTGAGATGAGCATGATGGGGGAGTTGTCGAATTTCTTGGGTCTTCAAATTAAATAGTCTCCTTCGGGTATGTTTGTTTCTCAGTCTAAGTATGCCAAAAATCTTGTGTCCAAATTTGGTCTTGAGTCTGCCAAAGATGCACGTACTCCTATGAGCACCAATCTTCACCTCTCCAAAGATTCCTCTGGTATTGATGTTGATCCTACCCTTTATAGGAGTATGATAAGGAGTCTTTTGTATCTGACAGCCAGTCGTCATGATATTTCGTTTAGTGTCGGTGTTTGTGCCCGTTACCAAGCCAGTCCTAAAGAGTCTCACCTTCTTGCGATCAAACGCATCATCAAATATGTAAATGGGACCTTGGGGTATGGGGTTTGGTTTTCCACTGATACTACAGCTGAAATTACTAGTTTTTCTAATGCCGACTGGGCAGGGTGTGCTGATGATAGGAAAAGTACATCCGGGGGGTGTTTTTACCTTGGGAATAATCTGGTTTCCTGGCATAGTAAAAAGCAAAATGCCATCTCTCTTTCAACTGCTGAGGCTGAGTACATTGCTACAGGGAGTTGTTGTGCACAAATGTTGTGAGTAGCAGGAGCTTTGGGTATTCTCATCACACTCACCACTCATAAAGTGCCTTGGCCCGAGAGATAGCAGGAGCTTTGGGTATTCTCAGAGCAGGGAATCAGGTTCAGGCTCAGGTTGATGCAGGGCCTTCCTTCTTGAAGAGAGAGTTCTTCCGGTCTAACCCGGACGAGTTTGTTGGGGATCCAAAGGAGCCACTTAAGGAAGATGAGTGGTTGGAACAAATGAGTAAGACGTTCGAGATGCTTGGCATTGAGGACGGAACACTGAAAGTGACCTTGGCATCCTTCTAGCTGAAGGGAGATATGGGTCAATGGTGGAAGTACGAGAAGGTTCGTGTTGGTGGAGCTTGGAAGGCTTTTGTAGATGCTTTCCAGGAGAGGTTCTTATCTTCAGCTGCTAGGGAGAAGCTGAGGGATCAGTTTTGCTGGCTTAAGCAGCAGGGTTTGTCAGTGGCCGAATTTGAGGCTACTTTTACTAGCTTGTCCAGGTTTGCACCTGAACTCGTGGCGTCCGAGGAATGCCGTTGCTTTGAGTTTGAGCGGAAGTTGAGGCATGACCTCAAGTTGAGGGTTGGTGGATCCTTCATTCGAGAATATAGACATCTGGTGGATGCTGCAGCTCATATGGAGCTCATGATGCAGGAGGAGGAGGAGGCAGAGAAGAATAGAGGCTCCAAGAGGAGCCAAGATGGCCAGGGTGATGGCAGGAGACAGAGGGGTTATAACCCTCAACAGTCTCAGGGTGGTTTGGCTAGATCGACCTTTCCAGTGCCGAGTGCAGGATCTGGGAGAGGTAATCAGGGAGGATTGACTTATTTTACATGTGGCCAGCTCGGTCACAAGTCTTGATTTACTGCAGAAGGGGAGGGTCACGATGTTTCTTCTTCACTAGACCTCGAGGCGGTCGGGGACAGGGCCAGCCTTTGTCCTGTTATCAGTATGGACAGCCTGGGCACCTGAAGAGGTTTTGCCTACAGTTGAGGTTTTGCCCACAGCCTGGGCACCTTATTTTACATGATTTTCCATTTCTTTTACACCTTTCACCTCTAAAGCATAGCTTCCTCATCCCGTTTCCTCATTCTGTTTCCGGACCTGAATGATCCTATAAGCGCTGCTGGGCCGAGTGCCCCGACTCGTACTCTTCCTATCATTCCTCTTCCTAACCTTCCTATGATGTCGATTGAACAAATCATGGCAGCTCAATCAAACATTGAAGCCAATCATTTCACACTGACGTCCTGTATGGAGACGGTGACAGCAGTCACAAAATTGGCTCACCGATTACAGAACAGGACGAGTGAGCTCCATCAAGTCAATGCCCAACTCTCTCTGCTTCAGTGCATGTACAAGGATGCACGAGCAGAAATAGGCGCACTGAAGACCGAAAATAAAGAGCTTAAACAGAAGACCACCTCCATGGCCCGATTTGGAGTAACGTCGTTCTTGGCCTTTGATAGTTAGCGGGGAGTCGTTGCTCTTGATGAAAACACAGGGGCAGGGGTGTCAAGAGTCGCCCAGGGTGATAAAAAGAAGAAGAAAACGACGGAAGAGGCGAGTAAGTAAGGTCGGCGTATGGCTGGAAAAAAAAAATGAAGGGTTTGTTTGTTTGTTTTTTTTTTTTTTTTATGTTTATTTTGATCGGCGTATGGCCATAAAAAAATGAATGATGTTTTTTTTTTTTAATTTTGTTTATGTAAAAATTTTTATTTTAATTTGTTTTTGTTTTTATGTTTAAGTACTGAAAAATGAAATTAAAAAGCAAAAAAAAAATAAGAAAATTAAGCCCAAATGAAAAATAATAATGAAAAATAAAAAATAAAGAATTAAGCCTAATAGCAAAATAAAATAAAATAAAATAAAATAAAATAGAATAATACTAGCAAAAATTAAATTTAATGGGACGTTGGTGTTACTGGAATTATAATGCAAAAAAAAATATCATGAGGGTTTAAAAAAAATCAATGTGTTGAAAGTTAATTTTACCTCAAGATGCAGAACTCAAAAAAAAAAAAATTATACAGTTGAGAATAGCAAACTGTTAAGGAAAATAAATGTATGAAGGACTTGAGAGTATTCAACTGATATAAATGTTTTCATATCAATGTAGCAATACACATATATTATTTTAAGAAAAATTCAAGTTTCACAGTCATAACAAAACTTTTGAAGTAGAAATCGACATTCCAAGCTCGCCACGAATAAAATTGAAGCGATCCTCGCTTAGGGGTTTTGTGAAAATATCCTCCAATTGCTTGTTGGTGTTTATAAATTCAAGTACAATATCCCCCTTTTGAACATGATCTCTTAAAAAATGATGTCGAATTTCAATATGTTTTGTTCGTGAGTGTTGAACCGGATTTTTGCTTAAATTGATGGCACTAGTATTGTCACATTTAATAGGGATATGATCATCATGCAAATCAAAGTCCTCCAATTGTTGTTTCATCCAAAGTATTTGGGCACAACAACTTCCGGAAGCTATATATTTAGTTTCGGCCGTTGATAAAGCAACCGAATTTTATTTTTTGCTAAACCAAGATACTAATGAGTTACCAAGAAAGTGACAAGTGCCACTGGTGCTTTTTCTATCAAGTTTGCATCCGACAAAGTCGACATCTGAGTAACTAATTAAATCAAATGCAACATCTCTAGGATAAAACAGTCCCAAATTTTGAGTGCCAACAAGATATCTAAAAATTCTTTTAACAGCACTGAGATATGATTCCTTAGGATTTGATTGATATCTAGCACACATACAAACACTGAACATTATATTGGGTCTACTTGCAGTTAAATAAAGAAGTAAGCCAACCATACCTCGATATTTTGTTTGATCAATGGACTTACCTTTTTCATCATTGTCTAGCTTAATGGATGTGCTCATAAGTGTTCCAGCTATTTTTGAGTCATACATACCAAACTTTTTGAGTAGTTCTTTTGTGTACTTAACTTGGTTGATAAAAATTCCTTCCTTACATTGTTTGATTTGAAGCCCAAGGAAATAATTTAGCTCTCCCATCACGCTCATCTCAAACTCACCTTGCATACACTTAGCAAATTCCTTACACAAGGTTTCATTAGTAGCACCAAATATAATGTCATCCACATATATTTGTACAATAAGTAAATCATCATTTTTAGTTTTAACAAAAAGTGTTGTGTCAATCGTTCCTCTAGAAAAATTATTTTCAATCAAAAATTTACTTAATCGTTTATACCATGCACAAGGTGCTTGTTTCAAACCATATAAAGCTTTTGATAGTTTAAAAACATGATTTGGAAAAGCATGATCTTCAAAACCTGGAGGTTATTTAACATAAACTTCCTCATTTATAAAACCATTAAGAAAGGCACTTTTTACATCCATTTGATAAAGTTTGAAATTTCTAAAACATGCAAATGCAAGTAGCATGCGAATGGCTTCTAATTTAGCAACCGGAGCAAAGGTTTCTTCGAAATCAATACATTTTTCTTGATTGTATCCTTGTGCAACAAGTCTAGCCTTATTTCTTCTAATTGTGCCGGATTTATCAAGCTTGTTTCGAAATATCCATTTGGTACCGATAATGGTATGATCTTTAGGTTTTTGCACAAGTTCCCACGCTTTGTTTCTCTCAAATTGGTTAAGCTCTTCATGCATAGCTATCATTCAATGTTCATCGAATTCGGCTTCTTGAAAGTTTTTAGGCTCAATCTATGAGAGGAAAGCCAAGTTACTACAAATGTTTCTAAGTGAAGAGCAAGTTTCAATACCTTTTGTAGGGTCACCTAATAGGATTAAATCCTTACGGTGATTATGAACAAACTTCCATTCTCTTGGAAAATCATCATTGTTTTCTCCTTCTTCTTGAGGTGGAAGAATAGGTTGTTCAATCTCTTTGTTCAACTTATATGGTTGGTTTTCTTCTTTGTAGATCTTGAATCTTCCACATTTGGTTCAAAATATATATTATCACTAACAATTTGCTTTTGAGCAAAGATATTAGTTTCATCAAATGCCACATGTATAGATTCTTCCACAACAAGAGTTCTTTTATTAAAAACACGATAAGCTTTGCTAGTTAAGGAATAGCCAAGAAAAATTACTTCATTAGATTTTGAATCAAATTGACCTAAGTTATCCTTACCATTATTATGCACAAAACATTTACAACCAAAAACATGCAAGTGACTAATGTTGGGCTTTCTATCATGCCAAAGTTCATAAGGAGTCTTTTTGAGATAGGTCTAATTAATGCATGATTTAAAATATAGCATGCAGTGTGAACTGCTTCGGCCTAAAAATATTTAGGAAGATTATTTTCGCAAAGCATTATTCTACTCATCTCTTCTAAAGTTCTATTCTTCCTTTCTACTACACCATTTTGCTGAGGGGTTCTAACTGCTGAAAAATTATGTCCAATATCATACTCATCACAAAATAATTCAAATTTCTCATTTTCAAGTTCTCTACCATGGTTGGTTCGAATATTAGTAATAAGAAAGCCTTTTTTCATTTTGAATTCTACGACAGAGTTTTGTGAAAGAAGAAAAGGTTTCATCTTTGTGTGCTAAAAACATAACCCATGTAAATCTTGAATAATCATCAACAATAACAAGATAATAACGTTTATCACCTAGACTAGATGTCCTTGAGGGACCAAATAAATCTATATGCAATAGTTGTAAAGGTCTAGTTGTGGAAATATGATATTTTGATTTAAATGATGTTTTAGTTTGTTTTCCTTGTTGACAAGCACTACAAAAATGATCTTTTTCAAATTTAATATTTGGAAGTCCAATGACCAAATCCTTTTTCAAAAGTTTAGCAATTAAATCCATATGAGCATGACCAAGTCTTCTATGCCATAACCAACTATTTTCATTATTAACATATAAACATTTAACTTCACTAGCATAGAGATCATTAAGATGAAAAACATAAACATTATCATGGCGATTACCAACGAATAAAGCTTTATGATTATTTGTGCTTTCAATTGTGCAATGTGATTTATCAAAAATAACTCGATTACCTTTATCACATAATTGACTAATACTAAGTAGGTTATGCTTAAGTCTATCAACAAGTAAAACATTTTCAATAGAAGGGTTAGGAGAAATACCGATGCTACCAATACCGATGATTTTTCCTTTCTTGTTGTCTCCAAAAGTAACAAATCCTTAATCTTTCGATGATAATTTAGTAAAGAATGATTTATCTCCGGTCATATGTCTGGAACATCCACTATCAAGGTACCACTTTCCTTCTTTAGCTTTGGACTTAAAGCAAACCTACAAGATAACAATCAAGTGTTGATTTTTGGTACCCATAGTCTCTTGGCTCCTTCTTGGTTAATTTTGTTAGATCCCTTAATAATCCAAATCTTTTTAATTCCCATGTTCATATTCTTTTTGAATGGACAATAAGATATATAATAGCCTTTCTTTCTACAATAATGACAAGTAATATGAGGGTGTGTCATGAGAGGTGCATTTTCAAAAATTGTATTGAGATTCTTTTGTTTCTTAATATGATCATATCCAATACCCGCTTTATGAAAAACACATCTTTGATTTCTAAGAAACATGTTGAGATTATCTCTACCTTTTACAAAATTTTCAAGTGTTTTTGTTAAATCATCAATATTGTTTTTTAAAGTAGTTTTCTCATTAGAGACAGTATCAAAATCATTTTCCAAAATAATTTTTTCTTTCTTTAATTCTTCTACATTAATAGATAAAGATGCAACAGATTTCTTTAACACATTATTTTTGGCACAAACTTTTCTAAATTCATTTGATAGTTCATGGAATGCACTTTCAAGTTCTTCATAAAGAGTAATTACCTCATTTTGAGTAGAGTCTTCATCTTCAAGAGCCATGAGACATAAGTTGGCTACTTCATTTTCAATTTCATCACTTCAGCTTTCATCTTCACTTTCTCCCCAAACTGTTACCATAGCCTTTTCGTTTCTTTTGTAGTCTTTTCCATGATTCTTCAATTTTGGACAATCCATCTTCATATGTCCAAGATTTTTGCACTCATAGCAAATAATAGGCTCTTTCTTGTTATCTTTGTTGTACTCTTTCTTGAAAGGTCTTCTTCCTCCATAATTGTTTTTCTTGAAGTGCTTTTTGAGATTTCTACTAATCATGGCATAGCTTTCATCCTCACTGGAGTTTTCATGTTCTTCTTCATTTGATGAGGCTTTGAATGTAATTCCACTTTTCTTTTTATTTTCAACATCCTCATGTCCTTTCATGGTGATCTTATGAGTCATAAGGAAACCCATAAGCTCATCCAATCCAAGTGTGGAGAGATCTTTGGCTTCTATAATGGTGGTGACCTTTGCTTCTCAATTCTTTGGTAAACACCTAAGAATTTTTCTTACCAACTCACTGTTAGTATAAGTTTTGACAAGAGATTTCAAAGAGTTTATAATTTCAGTAAATCTAGTAAACATCCTTGAAATAGATTCATCAGAGTTCATTTTAAATAATCCATAACTATGAACAAGCATATCAATACGAGATTCCTTTACTTGGTTTGTACCTTCATACGTTACCTCAAGTTTGTCTCAAATTTATTTTGCCGAATCACAACTTGAAATTCTATTATACTCCTTAGAGTCTAATCCACAAACAAGGGTGAGTTTGGCTTTAGCATTGGCTTGCAATAATTTATGATCTCTCTCATCACATTCATCTTCAATTTTAGGTACACTAATATTGTCAACTAATTTGGTAGGAATTTTTATACCTTTGGTGACAATAATCCACATGGCATAATCAATGGCTTGTAGGTATAGAATCATCTTATCCTTCCAATGACTATAGTTGTTTCTGTCAAACAGTGGTGGCCTATTTGTGGCTTGTCCTTCAGCTAAGGTTGCCATGGATCGAAACTCCTAGATGGTTAAATCTAAAACAAGAGTCTAGGTTCTGATACCAATTGTCACCCAAAAGACAACTTCAGAGGGGGGTGAATTAGGTTTTTACAATTAAAAATTAATAATACCCTAATAAAAATTATGACTAGCACAATAGATAAATATAGTTAATGAAATAAAAATAATTAAAACAAGTGTTCTAACAACTATGTCAGTTAATGATTTTAGCACAGTGAAAATGTGAAATATAGCTACAACAATTTAAATAAAATAAAGTGATATGGGAGAGAGAGGTAAACAAATTTATAGTGGTTCAGCTTCAACTCGGCCTACGTCCACTCCTCAAGGTTCACTTGAGATTTTCCACGATGGTCTAGCTTCACGGGGGTGCTAGCAACCTCTTTACAAATGGAGCAATCCTCCACAAATTTTACACAGACTTTCTAAGTCAAGAACACTGAGTGTACTACACTCTTACAAGGTTGAAATGAAGGTGTTTTTGCTTTCACAAAAAGTTACAAGAATTATCTCTCAAAGATAGATATAAAAATGAAGCTTTGGTTTTTCTGTAAACCTCGCACAAGAAAGATGGGCTTAAAGGTATAAGGCTCGGTGTATAATTTCTGAGAGATGATGAAAACAAAAATTGAAGAATACTTCTCAGAGAATTTTTCAAAGAATAGATGTGAGTGATTATGGATCAAGGAATATTTTCAGGTTTTTTGTAACTTGTTTTACATTAAAGGTTTTGGTATATATAATGAAAATTATAGCCGTTTATAGTTGTTGTAGTCATCATTACTAATTTGAATATCTTCCACTTGAACCTTTTGACCTATTCATTTGAATTTATAGCCGTTGTAATTCCATCATTACTAATTTAAATATCTTTCCCTCCATCATTACAAATTTGAATATCTTCCACTTGAATCTTTTGAACTATTCATTTGAATTTATAGCCATTGTAACTCCATCATTACTAATTTGAATATCTTTCCCTCTATCATTACAAATTTAAATATCTTCCACTTGAATCTTTTGAACCTTTTGAACTATTCATTTGAATTTATAGCCGTTGTAACTCCATCATTACTAATTTGAGTATCTTTCCCTCCATCATTACAAATTTAAATATCTTCCACTTGAATCTTTTGAACCTTTGTTTTGTGCTGTTTGAACTCCTGATTTAATCAAATATTAAATACATTCTAATAACATTTAGGATAAAGGTTTAGGTGAGAAATAATGGGACAAAATAAATTTTGATTCTATTTTTCTCTTTCAAATAAATTAAAACATAATTAAATAAATTATCAAAATAAATTTTGGATTCTATTTTTCTTTTTCAAATAAATTAAAATATAATATAATTAAATAAATCATCAAAATAAATTAGTCTAACAATAGTGTTTCAATAACTTTGAAATTTGTATACAACTAATTTGTAATTAATATTTAAATTTTTAAGTAGTGTTATATGCACCAATTATGTACTAACTAATGCACTAACACTAGTTGTAATATTATTATTGATCTCACTCATTATACAAATTACAAATACCAAAAACATCTTAAATTATGTCATATCATCAATTGGTACACTAGTTAGTGCACTAATGTATGCATATAGCATTAGTTTAAGAATAATGCTATATGTACCAATTAATGTACACACTAGTGTACTAACAGATGATGTGACAACATTTGTATGGTTTTAGATATTTTTAACTTGTATAATAAATATGATCAATAGTAATATCATAACACTTGTGTATACATTAATTGGTGTATATAGCACCACCGTTAGTCTAAACTTTTTATGTATAAAAATATAATAATGCTATATGCATTAATTAATATACTAATTAGTATATAAACAGATGATGTGACACAATTTTAGAGGTTTTGGGTATTTATAATTTGTATAATGAGTGGGGTCAATAATAATGTCATAACACTAATTGGTACACTAGTTGGTGCATATGGCACCATCAATAAAAATAATAAAGTGGTGTTACATGCACCAATTAGTGTACACACTAATTTACTAACTAGTATTATAATATTGTAACGCCCTCAAAATTTAAACCCATTGTATATAATACTAACATGCATCATTATAAGAAATGGAAGAATAGTATTCCATTCATCAGAATAAACGTATTGAAAGACATTACATGTAATAAAGAAAGTAAATGCCCTAAGGGCTTACATCTTTCCAAGCCAACACTTGGATCCAAAAATATGAGTACTAACTCGTTTACAAGTTAAGCCCCTTCGCTTGAGTCCTTACATGTAAAACCAAATAAAGTAAAAAACAACTAATCTAAATGAGTCTTCAACTCTAAATTCATCCAAGCTAATTCCTTGGAGGTTGCCCATCACCTGAACCTGAAAATGATGTTCCCATATAGGGTGAGCCACAGCCCAGTAGAAAAATACTAAACCAAATATAAGCATTGAATAAAGCTATAGCATTCAATAGATGGTTATCCAAGATAATCAATTATAATTTTTTATACAGTCTCATGACACTAATGTCTAGAACCTATTTCGATACCCATTATTATCAATATGGCTCAGAACCTGGCCAAACTTACAACAGTGAACTATATATCATATTCACAATACTTCCAATATCAACAACACAAATGGGACTCAGGCCCATATCAAAACACTTCATACTTCTAGTTTGATACACATTTTAGTGCTGTATCAATAACATGTAAAAACACTTCAATATAATAAGCACACATAATAGTGATGCTAATGGAGTCCATCCCCTATCTCCTCCCAAACAAAATCCGGTTTAGAGGTCCATCCCCTATCTTCCCCTAAATCGTGGAGTACATCCCCTATCTCCTCCCAAACAATATGCATATGCAATGCTCAATCAATACATGTATTTTCTGTATTAATTCAATAGTAAAAATTTATGACTTAACCAATGTGATTAGTTTCAATTATCCCTATTCCACATGCAATGTCTACAACAATCACAAATATCCTCCACCGATAGCCCAAAACAGTTATTTCTAGACTGGAAATAAATAAATCAACAATTAAATAGACGAGTGATTTAAATCAATCAACTACCCCATTTAATCAATAAATTCCTCAATCTCATGAATTTAACTAATTTCCCCAATGTTCCTTAAATTAAATATACAATTCAATTTATTTAAACAACTAGGGTTTTTCCCAAAAATTACCAAAATACCCCCAACATATTAAAATGCTAGAACTTAGAACAAAACGTATACATTGGAGTAGGAAGTCCCTACCTCGAAGAATAACTCAAAAGGAGAAGACGGAGATGAAGGCCCAAAATCCAAAGTGCTCCAAACCCAAGATTGTTCAGATTAAAAGGAAGATCTTGACTCACTCTATCTTTTTAATAAAGGAACTAGGGTAGAAACACCCTAAAACTAGATGAAACCTAGGGTAGAAGGTGAGTAGGGAGAGAGAGAACTCGGAAACTAGGGTTTGGAATCAAAAGACAGATGAAAAACTGATTAAATTCCCGCTGGTGCCTATTTAAACTGAACAGGCTCGCTCGAGCGAAGACATGGTCGCTCGAGCGACCAGACACAGGAAAAGCTCGCTTGAGCGAAGAAAAGCTTGCTCGAGCCAAGAATGCAATGCTTCAGGTCTGTAACCCAGAAACATGCTCGAGCGACAGAATGCTTGCTCGAGCGAAAAACTCGAAAACATACACCTCGTTCGCTCGAGCGAAGAAACACTGCTCTCAGGTCTATACTAGACGCAATCGCTCGCTTGAGTGAAGAAACCCTGGCTCGAGCCACCAGAGACAAAACTCAACACTCGCTCGAGCGACCAAACCCTCGCTCGAGCGACCAACTCAAAAACTGGACAGCAACACTTGGTTTCCGGACCCAACCAACCTGAAACAAACCTGCCCAACACATCCTATAACTCACATGAGAAAATAAAGGACGACAGTAACAATTATACAATGACAAGATCCATGGAACCTCCGTCCGGATACAGTAATCAAATAGGAAAAGACCGGGGTCGCTATAACCTCCCCCCCTAAAAGAATTTCGTCCCCGAAATTAAGCATATGTTTTTCAAAAACAGGTTTTTCTTAATTCCAAATGATATGCTATAACAATAACAAACAACTTGACCCAAAATTGGTCACTTCATCTCTTATCAAGAGGCATTTCACAATATGTATATAAAACAACATATATTTCAACCTGTAACAGTATTATGCATTTTCCTTCCAATTTTAACAGTTTCAATATACATGATTCTCGTTTCCATATCATATTCAATTCCAGGATATATATAAAACACATTCAATCTATAAATGTGACATTAACAATAATACAGAATCTAAGTACAAGATTACAAATCACCAAACATGTCTGGATATTTCTCACGGACTTCCAACTCACGTTCCCAAGTGGCTTCCTCCACTCCGTGATGTTTCCACAAAACTTTTACTAAAGGGATGGTCTTGCCTCGCAAAACTTGATCCCGTCTATCCAAAACTTGAATTGGTCTCTCCTCATACGAGACATTCTCATCAACCACTAAGTCAGTCCAATCCAACACATGTGATGGATCCGGCTCATACTTCCGAAGCATACTCACATGAAACACGTCATGTACTCCGGACAACTGCGGTGGCAAAGCTAAACGATAAGCAGCCTCGCCAATCCTCTCAAGAATCTCAAAAGGACCAATGAACCGAGGGGACAACTTCCCGCTCTTCCCAAACCTCATCAATCCCCGTCTAGGTGATATTTTCAGAAAGACGTGATCACCCACCTCAAACACCAAAGGCCTCCTCCTACGGTCAGCATAAGATTTCTGACGACTCTGGGCTATAATAAGTCTCTTACGGATAAGCTCAACTTTCTCCGTTGTTTCCCTAACCAACTCCGGACCCAATAGAGGTGCATCACCCACCTCAGCCCAACAAACTGGAGACCTACACGGTCGGCCATACAAGGCCTCAAACGGTGCCATACCAATACTAGACTGGAAACTGTTGTTGTAGGCAAACTCCACCAAAGGCAAGTGCCTCTCCCACGACCCACTGAAATCAAGAATACAACCCCGAAGCATATCCTCAAGGATCTGAATAGTAGGCTCGGACTGCCCGTCAGTCTGAGGATGATAAGCCGTGCTAAAGGTCAACTTAGTGCCTAAGGCACTCTGCGAACTCTGCCACAATCTAGCAGTAAAACGAGGATCTCTATCTGAGACGATCGTCACTGGGACCCCGTGCAACCTCACTATGTCCCGAATGTACAGCTCGACAAAATGATCTACCGAATCTCTCACGCGTATAGGAATGAAGTGCGCCGACTTAGTCAACCAGTCTACAACCACCCAAATAGCATCACTACCCCGCTGAGTTCGCGGAAGACCCACAACGAAGTCCATAGTGACATGCTCCCACTTCCACTCGGCAATAGGCAAGGGTTGCAACAAACCCACTGGCCTCTGATGTTCGGCCATTACTTGCTGACAAGTAAGGCACTTAGACACGAAAGCTGCCACATCTCTCTTCATACCCCTCCACCAAAACTGGAGCCCCAAATCCCGATACATCTTAGTACCTCCTGGATGCACCGCAAGGCGCGAATGATGAAACTCTCGGAGTACCTCTTCTCGGCAAAACTCCGGCACAAACAGACGGTCTCGGTATCTCACACTCAGGTCGGGATACACCGTCAAACCCTTCTCAACCTTCCCACCGGAAATCTTCCCACGGAGGGATTCTACCTCAGGGTCACCTCTCTGAGCCTCTAACACTCGAGTCACAAGTGTAGGCTGTGCAACTACAGAAAATAAAGCCGCAGCCTCAACTAATTCGCCCAGAAGCAAATCGAACTCCCCAATTGCACCCAACATCTCCCATTCTCGGATGGCTATACTAGCAACGTCACCAACAGATTTCCTGCTAAGGGCATCGGCCACAACATTGGCCTTCCCCGGATGATAATGCAACTCAAAGTCATAATCCTCAATAAACTTCATCAACCTCCTCTGCCTCAAATTCAAGTCTTTCTGTGTAAACAGATATTTCAGACTTTTATGATCCGAGAATACCTCGAACTTCTCACCATAAAGACAATGCCTCCAAATCTTCAAGGCAAATATCACAGCTGCTAATTCTAGATCGTGCATAGGGTAATTTTTCTCATGAATTTTCAACTGACGTGAACCATAGGCAACCACTTTCCCTTCTTGCATCAACACACAACCCAGACCCTCTCGTGAGGCATCACAATAGACTGCATAACCCAACCCTCTTCCTAATAATCAATCTTTGGAGCGGTGGTCAGTCTAACTTTCAACTCCTGAAACGACTTTTCACAAGTCTCACTCCATACAAATTTAACTCCCTTCCGAGTCAATCTAGTCAAAGGAAAAGCTAACCTGGAGAAATCTTTCACAAACCGGCGACAATACCCAGCTAATCCCAGAAAACTACAGATCTCAAACACACTCTTAGGCTGTGCCCAGTCTTGCACTGCCTCTGTCTTAGATGTATCAACCGACACCCCTTCCCCAGAAACAACATGGCCTAAGAATTTCACCTCTTCTAGCCAGAACTCACACTTCCCAAACTTAGCATAAAGCTTATGGGCTCTAAGTAACTCTAGCACCACTCTCAAGTGTTCCTCGTGCTCCTCCTCTGAAGGTGAATAAATCAGAATGTCGTCCACAAAGACGACTGCAAAACGATCTAAGAATTCTCTGAAGACCCGGTTCATCAAATCTATAAACACTGCCAGTGCATTGGTGAGCCCAAATGGCATCACCAGAAACTCATAGTGGCCATACCGGGTACGGAATGCCGTCTTCGGAATATCCTCCTCCCTGACTCTCAACTGATGATAACCCGATCTCAAGTCTATCTTAGAAAAACAATGGGAACCCTTCAGCTGATCAAATAAATCATCTATACGAGGCATAGGATACTTATTCTTAACCGTAACTCGATTCAATTTCCGGTAATCTATACACAATCTCAAAGCACCACCTTTCTTTTTAATAAAAAGGGCTGGTGCTCCCCACGGCGAAACACTAGGACGGATATAGCCCTTATCTAACAACTCTTGGAGCTGAATCTTCAACTCAACTAACTCGGCTGGGGCAAAACGATAGGGTGCCATAGAAATTGGCGCTGTGCCGGGCACTAGGTCAATAGAGAACTCAATCTCTCGATGCGGTGGCAAACCAACAAGATCCTCGGGAAAGACGTCCGAGTACTCACAAACCACCATTGGCAACACAATCTGAGTCTCATCAACCTTACTAATCGAAAGATTAGCAAGTAGACTACTAAGCTCACTCCGTCCTCGTGAAACATACCCCGATGGCAAAACACTACCAACCCGGTCTCCCAGAAAATGGAAACACTCTCTGTTAATGGTACAACAAGTGACCCTCTGACGGTAACAATCAATAACTGCCCGGTATGACGATAACCAGTCCATACCCAAAATAACGTCAAAGCCCTTCATAGGCATAACTACAAAAGAAAATGGGATTCTATGATCATCGACCTCTATATCACAACCCCTAACACCTTGTTTCAAGATCAATTCACCCCCAAGAGGTGACACTACACAAATAGGAGAGGCTAACTGTGCTAACTCCAACTCCAAAACAGATGCAAATGCAGCAGACACAAAAGAATGAGATGCACCCATATCAATCAAAACACTAGCAACCGAATTGCAAAACAAGAAGGTACCTCTCACAACGGATGGAGCTGGCAAAAGATCCTGCGCGGTAACAGCATACACGCGCCCAGACGACCTCTGATCAACCTGCTCACCCCTAGGAGCATAAGACTGCTGCACAGACTGGGACGATGAAGCCCCCTAATTGGCCCTCGAGGCCTGAACTGACTGAGCTGGCTGCTAACCCTGAGTCTGCCTCAAACCAGATGCACTAGGTATGCCACCCAACTGCGGGCAATACCTCTTCATGTGCCCTGGTTGACCACACTGATAACACGATAGCGGCTGGCCTCTACCCTGACTCTGGCTCTGAGATCGAGCCGAAGATGACACTGCCCTCTGTCCTCCTCCCTTCATGCAAATTTGGAGACTTGTGGCCCAACTGACCACACTTGAAACAGGTAATGTCCCCCTGGCTGCCTTTCCTAGAACTAGCACTCAGCACAGGAAAAGTCGATCTAGAAAAGCTACCCTGTGACTGCTGAGGATTAAAACCCTTCTGTCTCCTACCATCACTCTGACCATCCTGACTCCTCTTGGAGCCTTTCTGCCCTTCTTCCTCTTCCTGCATCATAATCTCAGTATGAGCTGCAGCATCCACCAGACGCCCATAATCTCAGATCATAGATGCCACAACTCTCAACTTGAGGCCATGCCTCAACCTCTTCTCGAACTCAATACAACGGCGTTCCTCAGACGCCACCAACTCAGGTGCAAATCTGGACAAGCTAGTAAACGAGGCCTCAAACTCGGCCACTGAAGAACTGTTCTGCTTAAGATGGCAAAACTGCTCCCTCAACCTCTTCTTAACTGCTGAAGACAGGAACTTTTCCTGGAAAGCATCTACGAAAGCCTCCCAAGTCCCTCTTATACGGCCCTTAGTAAACTTCCACCACTGACCCGCATCCCCCTTAAGCTGGAAAGATGCCAAGGTCACCTTCAGTGCCCCGTCTTCGATGCCTAGCATCTCAAACGTCTTCGTTGTCTGTTCGAGCCATTCATCTGCCTTAAGCGGCTCTTTAGGATCACCTAAAAATTTGTCCGGGTTGGATCGGAAGAACTCCCTCTTCAGAAAAGAAGGACCTGTATCTGCAACATGACCATGAGCCTGATTCTCAGCTCTGAGAATGCCTACTGACTCCCTGAATGCCCCTGCTATCTCTCGGGCCAAAGCGCCCATAGCCTGCTGGCCTACTGGCTCGACCACATTGGCCTGGCCAACTCCCTCCTGAACTGCCGGAATCTCCTCTGGCACTGGCACCTCCTGCCTACCCGGCCTACCACGCCTACCGCGTCCTCGTCCTCGTCCTGACATCCTAAGAAAGGAAACAAAGACATTAGCACATTAATAAATGTGCCTAAGCTAAATACTTGCGTCCTAATGTATTGGACAACAATAAATCATTCCACATAAGCACATAATCACATAAGCACATACGAATTTCATTCCTGGATAATGATAGTCCCGAGACGTCACTAAAGTTCCGGTTGGAAACAACATTGATCAAGTGTCTTTCCAACAAGACTTCCAGAAACTCAAGGGTCCAATCAATATCCTAGAAACTATGTTCCATACCCACATAATCACATAAACATGTTATCAAATAAACATATAACATTACACTAAGTCTCTATCAAACGAGACGAACCCATTGTGATATTAATCACTTCCCACGCACCCAAAGTATTCAAACCCGGTACGCTCTGATACCAAGTTGTAACGCCCTCAAAATTTAAACCCATTGCATATAATACTAACATGCATCATTATAAGAAATGGAAGAATAGTATTCCATTCATCAGAATAAACGTATTGAAAGACATTACATGTAATAAAGAAAGTAAAATGCCCTAAGGGCTTACATCTTTCCAGGCCAACATTTGGATCCAAAAATATGAGTACTAACTCATTTACAAGTTAAGCCCTTGGCTTGAGTCCTTACATGTAAAACCAAATAAAGTAAATAACAACTAATCTAAATGAGTCTTCAACTCTAAATCCATCCAAGCTAATTACTTGGAGGTTGCCCATCACCTAAACTTGAAAATGATGTTCCCATATAGGGTGAGCCACAGCCCAGTAGAAAAATACTAAACCAAATATAAGCATTGAATAAAGCTATAGCATTCAATAGATGGTTATCCAAGATAATCAATTATAATTTTTTATACAGTCTCATGACACTAATGTCTAGAACCTATTTCGATACCTATTATTATCAATATGGCTCAGAACCTGGCCAAACTTACAACAGTGAACTATATATCATATTCACAATACTTCCAATATCAACAACACAAATGGGACTCAGGCCCATATCAAAACACTTCATACTTCCAGTTTGATACACATTTTAGTGCTGTATCAATAATATGTAAAAACAATTCAATATAATAAGCACACATAATAGTGATGCTAATGGAGTCCATCCCCTATCTCCTCCCAAACAAAATCTGGTTTAGAGGTCCATCCCCTATCTTCCCCTAAATCGTGGAGTACATCCCCTATCTCCTCCCAAACAATATGCATATGCAATGCTCAATCAATACATGTATTTTCTGTATTAATTCAATAGTAAAAATTTATGACTTAACCAATGTGATTAGTTTCAATTATCCCTATTCCACATGCAATGTCTACAACAATCACGAATATCCTCCATCGATAGCCCAAAACAGTTATTTTTCGATTGGAAATAAATAAATCAACAATTAAATAGACGAGTGATTTAAATCAATCAACTACCCCATTTAATCAATAAATTCCTCAATCTCATGAATTTAATTAATTTCCCCAATGTTCCTTAAATTAAATATACAATTCAATTTATTTAAACAACTAGGGTTTTTCCCAAAAATTACCAAAATACCCCCAACATATTAAAATGCCAGAACTTAGAACAAAACGTATACATTGGAGTAGGAAGTCCCTACCTCGAAGAATAACTCAAAAGGAGAAGACGGAGATGAAGGCCCAAAATCCAAAGTGCTCCAAACCCAAGATTGTTCAGATTAAAAGGAAGATCTTGACCCACTCTAGCTTTTTAATAAAGGAACTAGGGTAGAAATGCCCTAAAACTAGATGAAACCTAGGGTAGAAGGTGAGTAGGGAGAGAGAGAACTCGGAAACTAGGGTTTGGAATCAAAAGACAGATGAAAAACTGATTAAATTCCCGCTGCTACCTATTTAAACTGAACAGGCTCGCTCGAGCGAAGACATGGTCGCTCGAGCGACTAGACACAGGAAAAGCTCGCTTGAGTGAAGAAAAGCTCGCTTGAGCCAAGAATGCAATGCTTCAGGTCTGCAACCCAGAAGCATGCTCGAGCGACAGAATGCTCGCTCGAGCGAAGAACTCGAAAACATACACCTCGCTCGCTCGAGCGAAGAAAAGCTCGCTCGAGCGAAGAAACACTGCTCTCAGGTCTATACTAGACACAATCGCTCGCTTGAACGAAGAAACCCTGGCTCGAGCCACCAGAGACAAAACTCAACACTCGCTCGAGTGACCAAACCCTCGCTCGAGCGACCAACTCAAAAAATGGACAGCAACACTTGGTTTCCGGACCCAACCAACCTGAAACAAACCTGCCCAACACATCCTATAACTCACATGAGAAAATAAAGGACGACAGTAACAATTATACAATGACAAGATCCATGGAACCTCAGTCCGGATACAGTAATCAAATAGGAAAAGACCGGGGTCGCTATAAATATTATTATTGACCACATTTATTATACAAGTTATAAATACCTAAAATCATACAAATGATGTCACATCATCTGTTAGCACACTAGTATGTACATTAATTGGTACACATAGCATTATTCAAAATAACATTTTAACAAATTTTAAGACTCATTTATTAAACGTGATCTAAATTTAAATAGTCAAAAAATTTTAAAAAATCACTATAAATTTTCAAATTACTCTACTTTTCAAATCAGTAAAATAGCAAATTTCCAAATCAGCGCCCATACTTCATAAATAAAAAAATAAATAAAAAAATTATTTTCAAAATTTACTTGTCATCTATTTTTAAAATAAATAAATATAAATCATGTATCTATAAATATGATATTTCCATACGTAATCTACGCACACAAACGTTTAGATCTTTAAAGTGAGCTTGTAAACTCTGTGGATCCCAACAATACTTTCCAATCAACATATTTGGACTATTGACTAGTGAGAATCTTCCTCCTTAGGCTAGGTGATGTTAGATAAAATTAAGAATTGAAAATTGAAGAAAATTGAAAATTAAGTACTGATAATTAAATGTTAAATTTTTTAAGTTGAAAAATTATTTGATAAAAATTTAAGTGTTGAATTAAAAATAAATTGTTTGATATGTATAAAATTAAATTTGAAATTTATTATTTTCAAATTGTATATTATAAGATGGTGGTGGTGGTGGTGGTGGTAGTGGTAGTGATAGTGGTGGCATAATAGTGGTGGTGATAACGATAGCGTTGATGGTGGTGGTGGGGGTATTAAAATGATGGCAATGTTTATGGCAGTAATTATAATAGTGATATACGTACAGTCTGTTCAAGAGCAAGAAGTGACGCTTGAGCGTCCAGACACAATAATTTGTTACGCTCGAGCACAAGAAGTGACCCTCAAGCGCAAAATATACACTTCCAGTAGTTTTGCAAACAGTGGACCAACACTCGAGCACCAAAAGGCCGCTCGAGTCGGGACCACTCAAGTGTAGAAAGAAACGCTTGAGCGTAAAATACACTTTTCCAGTAGTTTTACCGACCTGCAAAAGTACTGAGAGTTCATAAAGCTCACTCGAGCGCAAGAAGTGATGCTCAAGCGGAGGAGTAAAATTCTAGGAAACAAAAGTTTGAAAACCAAGCAATCAACCTATTCTAAATGCAACCACAACAATCCAACAGCCAAATTCAAGAGAGTATAAGAGAAGTAAGACATGAACAATAATACGAAACTATGAAATCCGAGTTCAGAATGTAAAATGGGTCAGGTCTAAATCAGAATCGTTATATTTTACATAGTACTTTTAAAATAAATTTCATGAAATCATGGAAAATTTTTTGACTAATAATATATATTGGGACAAATTGCTTAAATCATGGAAAAGTTTTTGACTAATGATACAAATTGAGACAAATTTCTTAAATCATGAAAAAGTTTTTGACTATGGTAAAAAATTATATATATATATATATATATAGATATAAATATTCAATCGAATCAAGGACATTTTAGATAATATGCCACAATTTTTCTATAAATAAAACCACTCCCCTAGCATTCTTTGCACATCAAACACATAGACACATACACTAATTTCAGCAAGAAGGAGAGAATGAGCAGAGAAAGTGTGTGCCTTGGAGGAGGAGGAAGAAAAAGGGAGTACACTTGCACAACATCATTTCATAGGCATTCAAGTAAGCCACAACACAACCCATTCTTTTATTTTCTCTTCTAAATACATGGAATTAGATGTTTAGAATATTATTTTCAGATTTTTTGCATGGTGTTCTTGTGTTAAAAATGAAGAGAGTTGAGCCTTGTTCCACTCTTAATTGTGTTTCCTCCTAATCGGTGCAAAACTATCTTTTTTTACACCTATCTCACATAATTTCCAAAGGAACATCTTGAGTCTAAAATTCTAAGTTGAATATATATTATTTAGCCTGTTTTTATCATAATGGAAGTGAAAAATTATCCATGGTTACCCTCTTTTCTTACTTTTTCTTTTATTTTAAGCTTTGTGCTCAAACAACCAGTTTTTACAACCCACTTGCAAAAATTATAGAAAATTGTACAAAAATCATCTTGACCTCATTTTTATGTCAAAACTTTCCTTTAAGGGTTAGTTTCAATGGAAAAAAAAGTTTTATCGAAAAAGAGTGAGCAGTTAGAGAAAAAATCTATTTTTCTTAACGATCGATGAATCTAGACAGCGTTGGCGTATTTTTTAAATAACTAAAAAATCTAGGAAAGTTATGACACTTTTGAAAAATGTTATGAAAATTAGATAAAATTTTCTACAAACCATGGCAAGGCAGAGTTTGGAAAAAATCTGGAAATGTCTCTTAGATTGTGATCTTTAAATTGTATCTAATTTGGAAACTTATGTTATTGGTGCCACTTGTTTGAGTTTTAGTATGGCAATTACATATGTTGTGGTTATATTTCCTTGCAATGGTGCTTGATGATGCTCATACTTGTATGGAAATTATTGGCTTGATAAATTGTTCTAACCTTTAACTTGAAACATTTAATACAATGGGAAACTTAATTGGGGTGGTAGTTGGGTTTCGATCACTTGAATTGTATTATGAGAAAATGTTGTTTTTACATTGAATCAGTTAGCGGGACGTGTTCCCTGTTTGAAGTAAAGTCTTGCGCAAGCGGTTATGTTGACACCCTTGAATGGAACGATTGTATTCGGATCCTCGGTGTTTATGATCGCTAAGGTTGGAGAAGGTTATGGGCAAGGCCCTTATTTTTACCGTCTCTTTTGAGGCCCTTAGTTAGCGCTACGTGGTATATTACCGTTGTAGGCATCCGAGGTAAGGTTTGCAAAGCAGCATAAAATGAGGGCATATCGAATAATGCGAGTCCAATTCTTGTGGTTGGTAGGATGAAATCTTTTTGGGGGATTTCAAGATTACTAATATCTAACCTTGTAATACTTTGTTATTGAATGATTATCATGCTTCATTACTTGCTTGTTATAATTTTGATGGTGTATTAGATTGGAATAAATGGACGGAGTGTGTGTGTGTTTACTCAAAATTCATGGCGTTTCATACTAGGTATTGAAGACTATTAGACCGATCAAAAGCAAAGCTGAAGAATTTGAGGACGTATGGCTACCCTATGAGATTTAGAAACTAGTTTGGTAACATGCATGAGATTGTAAGTGATAAATCTCTTGTTATATTTAAGACATGATTTTGTAATTATTATACATATCATTTGTAACATATCTTATACTCTGTCAACTCATGTAGGCCTTGTGTTAATACTTTGTTAAGATCTGTCAAAAAAGTAACTTTGCTATCTAAGGTGGTTGGACTTAGAATGGAGGCTATATTAACTCTTCTGACCTTCTTGGAATCTTACTTGGTTATTAGCCAAATGACTCATTAGTGATGTTTCCTTTTCTTGTAACCTTAGATAAACCGTGTATTTATTTGTTAATATATTTCTTGATGTTATCGATTTTTAGGGCATCACAGGATATTTGTAATTTTTAGAATCATAGAGGGCAATCCGTATTTGAAGCAAATTTTAAGGAGTGCATTTATAATTTGCCCTTCAGATAATATAACAAAAGAATGACAACAGTTAATCTAGATCAGAAAATCGTTCAGCATTTGTTTTTATAATTGGCTGCTGCAATTTATTTTGGTTTGTAACTTTTGGTTTAAACATTTTTTCATAATTTTGTAATAAATATATATAGATTTTAAATAATAAAAAAAATTGAATATATAATGTTCAAGCCAACTTGACCCATCAAAAGAGTTTCATTTGAACCAATTAAACTCAACACCTTTGGATTTCACTTCATGTATATTTTAGATTTTGCTAGTAATTTTAATGAGATATCACTAAAGGCTATTCAAGTAATTTTTGTAAAATTCACATTGTTTTTATGTAAATAATTGATGTAAGTCTCTCATATCTAGATTTTCTTATTGGATCAATTTAAATTTATTTTATAAATAATTTACATACAAAGACTTAAAAAATTAATGAATTAAATTATCAAAATGGAATTTTTGGTAGACTCGCAGCCTAGACTGAGGGGTCCAGTATTTGAAGATCTAAAAAAAGCGTTGTTCTTAAATAAGAAAATTATTAGGTGCTTCTGGAGTATCACGTGACCATACATCTTCATCAATCCCCATTCATTATGTCCCTTCATATTTCTCAATCACCCAACATAAATAATTAATACCCCACCTTCTCTATCAATCATATTATCATAGAATGCCATATGACCGTGCTTCCAAATTATTGAATAATCACCCTCTTACAGAATTTCAAATAATAAGCCTTTGTTTGGCATGTTGGTTTTAGGGGCTAAAAGGTTAAAATAGTCACAAAAAGATAAAAAATGTTAAAAAATAACAAGATGAAATGTCACATCTAAATCATAATCCTTTCACTTTTTCTCTCACAAAAGTTTAAAAGGAAAAAAAGTCTAACCCAAACGAGACTTTTTAGCCTAAGCTAAAATAGCCAAAAAGTTCAAATGTCAAAAAACAACCCATTTCCCAAACGAAGCCTAAGATTATCATTTCTCTATAAATTCTGGCTATTCATAAATGATCTTTTGGGATATTGGTCACGTTTTGTTCCAAAGTAAAAGTAATCTTAATAGAGAATGTAAAATTGGATGCAAAGAAACTTTAGCATTAGTCCCTTAAGGATTTTGTAAATTTCAAAATGAAATTTTAATCTAATTTAACTTTTGAAAAGTTAGAACTTTCGACAGTAATTTTTTTCTTCTTTTTTTCACAAACTTTAGGTGACAATTTAAGTGATCTAATGATTAAGTCACTTCTGAAATGGATCCTTCTACTTTAAATCTTTTTTTTTCCTTTTCTTAAAATCTTGAAATTCACGTGTTTTAAAACTTCTACCTAATACAATGAACATAAGTGTATTGCAACAAGGAGATCAAAATCCTTGGCCAGACTTGTGATTTGCTATGGGTATATGCCAACCTTATTGAATTTGTGCTGGTTAGCAAAGAAATTTTTTCTTTAATTCTTATTAGTTCAATGTATTTATTTATATTTAGTTAATAAAATTCACTTTTTTCCCAAAAAAAAAAAAAAAATCTTAACCAAAATGTTACTATGATAGAGAAATCTCTCACATGAAGTTTGTCAAGCATATAGATGTAGAGTAGAAGCATGCATTGGAAAACTCAAAAAGATAATCAAAGTCCATGTTAAGTTTTTGTTATTGGAAATCTCGATTGACAAAACTCCTTTTAATTGTAATTTTATTCGATCTTTTATTTCAGTGAGCTTATGAGTATTTAGATGCGAATCCAACCCGAATTGTGCCTTGCAGAGGAGTTTGTGATCTTATTTCTTTCATGTTTGCCACTTTGCTGACTATGTAGGGCTCCCATTGAAGGGAAAGGCAGTCATAACGTCAAGACACCACCCAAGAACCACAATTCTTACAACTTTGTTCATACTAAAGTGGTTTGGGTGAGAAAACTTGACTTGTGTTAATTTGTTTATTCATTTTAGTTTTTTCCCTTTTTTTGTTTTTGGGTTTTTGTTTGTGTAACGCCCCAAAAATTTATAACATCATATAATTACATCAACCAAAAATCATTATATGAGAGGAAGTGATTCTTCAACTCTTACATCATTGATCCTTAAGGTTTGTACAAAATAGTTCCACATGCAAATTATATATTCAATGATATCAACTACAAAAATCTATTGCATGTAGAACATTTGATCCAAAAATAAGCAAATGCTCTCAAGGCTTACAAATTCCAAGGCTTATGCCCGGTTACACAAAAATGGTCTCTCGGACCCATACAACTATAACCCTTGGCTAGCAAAAAATACATCACAACAAAAGCGGAGCCATATGCCCTCAACAAATATGTCCATGCCCTAATTCGGCGGAATTGCCACATCCTTTCCTGCACCAAATTCTCATAGGGGTGAGCAAAAAGCTCAATAGAAATTTCTTAACGAAGTATATACATTTTATACAAGTTCCACAATATGATATGCACATGCCATGCTATGCTTTTAAAGGGAAAATCACATTTTTACAAGTTTTGAAAATTGTCATGCTCAATGATAACTTGAAAACTCAACAATTCGAAATTTACAATTTAATTCAAAGGGGCGGTAGACACGACTCTGGTAATCCCTAGGTTGGTGTCTGCAAGTAGGCATAACTAGCACTACCAAAACCCCACTTTATCGGTTGCTAACTGGAAAGGAAGTGGTACTTCCTCCGCGCATGTTTTCGGTCTTTCACCCCAGACACTCAGGCCAACTTAATCAATTTCACCTACACCTCCTATCCAGACTTACCAACATACTTACCCCAAAACATTTCAATAAATTTCATTTCTCAAAGTTTCTTTCTCAATGCAAGTTTCAAATCCCAATTCAATATTTACAATAAGCAAAGTATTTGAAGTGTCCATGCAACCATTATCCATGCAATGAAATGATCAACCGTGTAATGAAGTGATTATCCATATGATGTATCATCCTGCCATTCACAAAACTTTCCCACAAACTCTCCGTTTGTGATCACAATTTCCACTTTTCATTCCAATGCATTTTAACAAATATAACATATGAATTTTTATAGCTATCCACGTGTAGTAACAATCCCACATCTCATATGTCCTCAACAATTTGTTATTTTATGATTATGTACATATATACTTCAACAATAGATTCCAAAAATCCACTAATTCTCATATACTAAGAAAATTGTGATTTGCATCCAATATCATGAAATTTCCACTTAAACATTCATTTAGCTCAAGTAAACCCATAGGTTTTCAACACCCACCAAAACCCCCAAACTTCTACATTTTTCATCCAAACAATGCGTTTCTTCATTTCTTAATAAAATCTCATCAAAAACATCATTTTTAAATCAATGTGATTCACACCCTCAAGAAAATCTTTTAAAGAAAACAAGAGATGAACCTTTTTTACAAAACCACCAATTTCTTGAGCCAAAAACCAATTTTCAAAGCCATCTAAGAGGAAAATCCCGAATTTAACCCAAACTTGCAAATGTATATATATATATAATTCTAAGAAAATCCCTACCTTGAGTTTTGAAGAAGAGATGAGATGAAACTCCAAAATCAATGGTGTAGAAACTCGATCTCCACCGCACAAAGTGAAGTCTTCGAGGAGTTATCCAACTTTGATGAAGAAACTATGGGTAAAACTCTAATGCATTTAAAGAGATCAAGGATTTGATCTTGTTTGGTGTAGGAAATGTAGAGAGAAAGGAGAGAAAAGAGTTTTAAAAGAGAGAGAGAGAGAGACACACACACACACACACACACACACAACAAAAGTGAGATACACTTCAGCCCAAAGAGAAGAAAAACAAAAAATTTCGAACTCACCTACGACCGCACGTGTGGCACCCATGCTTGCACGTGCGAAGCGTGCCTCTCGCACGTGTGGCGATCCCAAACCGCACCTCAGCCCGCACCTGCATAAAATGCAGTGTGCACCCTTGGGTCTCCCCTGCTTCTGTAACGACCCCAACCCATATTTAACGTTAATCCATGACTTAATATGCCTAATAATTTCTTGAGTTCAAATTTTGAATTAATTACATGTGTGTTGCTTTATTTTTGATTATATCTGTTTAACATAGGAAGATCTGTTTATGTTTTTGTTTCGGTTTGTGAATTGAAGGCCTTATCGGCATCCGATTCAGAAATTGACCTGATTTATGTGTTAATTAGAATTTTTAGGATTTTATGATAAGTTTAATTAAAATTCAATTCGGAATGATTAAATTGGATTAGTTAATGCCCATTTGATTAGCTTTAATGAACCGTCACTAATTATCCTGTATAAGGCCACTACCAAGCCCAAGACTCCCTTTTACCTCTTTCATTTTTGAGCTCAACATGTGTGGAGAGAGAGAAAGAGAGAGAGAGAGAGAGATTGAAACCAACATTAAAGGATGAAGAGAATTAAGAAGGAAATAGGGGAGACTGAAGAGAACTGAGGGAGTTTAGTTCCAACACTTGCTAACTCAAGGCTTAAGGTAGGAAATTCAATTCCTTAATTATGAATCTGAATTTCTTGGTGTAAGAATTCAAGAGAATTAGAAGATTAAACATGAGAATCAAGCTAAAATTTGAGAATAGTAACTCATACCATGCATGCATGCATATTTTCTCACATTTTGAGTTTAATTTCTAAGAATTCCCTCATTCATGTCTTGAATTCACCTTAATTTTGGAAAATCATCAAGTTTCATGTTGTTTTCTAACACTTGATCATGTTTTGAGAAGCTTAAGTCCAAAGAAATTCATGCATGTCATGCTCACAGATCATTCATAAATTTTAAGTTGAATTTTTGCATGATTGGCAAGTTATTTGGCCATGATTACTTGAAAAGATCATTAATTCATGATGTATTATGAATTTCTAAGTGTTCCTCAAGTTTTGGCCCAGGAAAATCAAGTTTTGATGCTTAGAGATTGAGTTTTGAGCTTTGGAAGCAAATATGGAAATTCCAGAATTCTGCTTTCACGTTCGAGCGTAGGAGTCCACGCTCGAGCGACCACTCTGAGTGCGTGCACTTCCGCTCAAACGACTATACGTCTGCTCGAGCGTAAAATGCAAGCTCCTAGAAGTTCATGTATTTTTGCAGATCGCTCGAGCGACAAGAGTCATGCTCGAGCGAGAGTTTGAGTCTCACACTCGAGCGAGGATCGAGCATCCGTCGAGCATGAAAATCAAGCAACCAGTACTTTTTCAAAATTTATAGACCGCTCAAGCGAAGGAAGTTACGCTCGAGCGAACCCTCACGTTTTACATGTCCGCTCGAGCGTGGACCTTGTTTTCAGCAAGTTTTGAAAAATGTTTTAAGGTACATTTTTGCATCCTCATTCCATCCTAGGCATTCCTAAGCCAAGATTAAGACACCATAATGAGGATAAAGGCTAGAAACACTAAGAACAATGAAATAAGTTATGTACACTCCGAGCATGTGTTTCAGTGTATGTATATGTTATGTTATGTAGGTCACATGCCGTAAGACATCTGATTTGCTTATTCTGTCTGTTTACCTTGGAGCCTTTGTTATCTGTGAGTAATAACTTTGTAAAGCTATATTCAATTATAAAATTTTTTTGAATGATATAAGATGATCTATTTCTATTTATATTATTTTCTGCATTATTAAATGGTTGTCCAATGTTTTTGAAATGTATTCGTGGCATTTTTAGCTTCAAATGACATTTGTTATCTGTTCTGTTATGTCCCAATTATGTGTCAGCTGTACGTCTCATGAGTCAACTGTTATGGATCCTTATGTATATGTCCCTTTATGGGCCAACTGTACGTCTCATAAGCCAACCGTACCATCTCCGTGCACGAGAATCAACTGTATGCCTTAATGGCCGTCCCTTTATGGGTCAACTGTTTCTACTAGTGCTAATGAATGTGCCACATATGATTAATTGCAAGTTCTAATTATGAATACGACTCTGAAACTGTATCTCTAATATATACTATGATTTCTGAACATAATTACGAATTCATTTCTGACAGCTATTGAATTCTGTTTTCTGTAACTGTTATGGACAACATTCATTAAACCTCTTTACTCTATTATTATTCACTGGGCTCTAGCTCACTATTTATATTATGTATGTAGGTGAGCAGGCACGTGACCAGGCCCAGAGTTGACGGCCTATGTGTCAGCCAACTACCGTGTCTCCTGAGGAGGTTCCTTTTGAGAGGATTATGTCAAGGCTTTAGTTGAGCTTGTTTTGTATATTTGTACTTGGGCAAAGCACCCTTTGACCCTATCTGTGTAATTAGGTGACGTAAGACTAATGTATTTTTTATGTCACCTCGGTATATATATAAGTTTGTTTTGAAAATTTATGTCTCATGTATGTCTGCACAGCTCTATGGACTATGTTAATTTTATATATTTGCTTCCGCAACCCCTATCTTATGTTATCCTGTTTAGAGGCCTTTGGTAATCCAAGGATTACTGGTCGGTTACGATTAGGGGTGAGCAGCGGATACACCGATCTGCCAAAACCGACCGAACCGAATCGATCCACCGCATTTTGGACGGATGCGTGATGACGAGCGAACGGTTGCGGATTGATTTTCTCCAATCCGCCAATTTGGCGGACGGATGGCGGATTTGAGATTTCTTTGGCCGCAACCGAACCGCCAAATCGCGAGCACCCCTAGTAATTTATAAGACTTTGTATTTTCAATTTGTTTAAATATTATGTTTGTGTTTTCAATTGAAAAAAAATTTTCAATTTGAATATATTTTTTGAATTGAAAAAAATAAACATATTATTTATCTATATTTTTTTATTTTTAAATCTAGCTATAAAAATAATAAATAGAAAATATGATATATGTTGGTTGGTTTTTGTTTTCAAAAACATATGTAGATGTAACAATATAGAGACATACAATCTCTACTACTGTTCTGTTCATGGTTTTGGTGGTTTGAATTATTATTATATTTTAAGAATCACAGATTGTAATACTTTATGTGGATGAATCATGCTGTGATTGTAATATGTGGATGAGACATGCAGTGATCGTGATATTCTAAAGTTTCAAACTTTCTTTCTTTTAAAAAGGCATACAGTGATTGTAATACTTTTTTAAGTCATTGACTGTAATACTTTCTTCTTCTTCTTCTTCTTCTTCTTCTTTTTTTTTTTTTTAAAGGAAGTGCACTAGTTGAATTATGTTGAAAATTTATAAAATTTTAAACCGCCAAACCGATTCGCATCCATCCGCCAAACCGCCAATCCGTTCAATCCACATCCGCCGGATTGGCGGACGGATGTGGATTGATTTTCTTCAATCTGCCAATCTGGCGGACGGATGGCGGATTGGAAGTTCCGTGGCCGCAACCGACCCGCGCCCACCCCTAGTTACGATGCTAAACCCATAGGGGCGGGTTTGGGTCGTGACAGCTTCCCGCACATACGACCTCACCTCCCGCATGTGCGACCAAGGCCCTCGCACGTGCAACTCTACCCTCAACCTAGAAAAATTTTCAGCTAAAATGAAAAACACCCAGATTCAACTTCAAGCCTCCTGAAACAAGCGAAACTCGGAATTGAAATAAATAGGGACAAAAATTTGAGAAAGAGATTTTCAAAAGCGATGAACCCAACAATTGCTAAGGCTTCAAGTTAGACCCCGACACTCTAATACGATGAATCCCAATACACACAAGGAAAGTAAGATGGGTTACGCACCTGGTAGTCACAGTTCGTTTTTTTTTTTTTTTTAGGTCATTTAGTGTGTGCTTGCTCATTTTCTGTCTTGTTTTGTTTAAAAAAAAAATCCAAAAAGATTTTCTTAGTATGGTTTTGCAAGCTTGAAATTTTTGAGAAGTTCTTGGTGCATATTGGAATTGATAAGAATATCCATTACATGGTAATATGTGTGCGCTTTCAGTGATCATTACTCATTTCAGAGTGTGTACACTTTGATTAGTATGTCTTATTCTGTACACACTCTTAGATTAGCAAATATCGAACTCTTCTGCATAAGTGATTAAATTTTTCTATGGACTTCTAGCATTGTGTCTTTTGCATTTCTAGAGGAATTAACCTATACTAGCACATCATGAGTGATGTTGAATCTTTTAACCATCTTCCATCTTTTCGCAACTCCACGGTTTTCCCCTCAATTCTTTGTAGTTAAGTCATGAGGAAAAAGCTACATCAGAGTCACCAACCAGGCTATCCGTATTGTATCCATGCTCCTCTAGTTTGGTTTCCATACTCTTGAGCGTGAAAGACACCAATGAGTGCGCAAAAGAAAGAAAGAAAATTAAAAATTTTAAAAATATATATGATTCATTGATTGAGGGGGGAGCCTCCGTTTTTACTCAACAAATACCCATTGATTCTTAATGATTTCACTTTCCTTAGTTGTGTTTAGATTCTCTTGTCGGAGGTCCAGCTATCAGATCATTATTAGGATTTGAATATAGTGTTTGTCAAACTCCAAAAGCCACACACACACACTTTTATCATGAGATCTATGCTTTTCACATGTTGCATCACACTTTTTCATAAGAAATCCTAGAGGCTGTGCACATTGTGTTTTCAAGTAATTGTATTTCTTGGATAATCTTGTGTGTTTTAAGGTACAAATCTAAAATTCCTTGCTTGCTCTACCATATTATTTTTTTTTTTTTTTTGGTTCATTGTTTTCGGTGCTTGTGGTGGCTTTTAGTGAGAAGGAGTTTGGTTAATCATTACAAGGTTTTTTTTTTTGCATAAACGTACATTGATTGGTTTGGTAAAGGAGATTGGCATTAGTTGGTTTGCATATTACTATCCACTGTTTATTTATTGCTTACTTCTCGCATACTATTAATTTTTACATCATCTTGTCCCTGCTTGTATGGTTTATGCTCTTGCTTTAGTTGATTGAGCTTCCTTTGACAATTCATGACAAAAATGGAGAAAATTTTGAGGAAATTTTTTTTGAGTGTTGTTTTTTTTCTTTGGATTTTCATCTATTCATACTGCATGTTCTTAAAATCTCCAATTTTCATCTAGTCATATTTCCACCTTATGCTTCAAGATAATCTTGTCATATGTCTATTGCTTTTTCATATACTCTTGTGGCATTAATAGCTATTTTACAGATCATAACCTTAAGAAAGAAGTTTGTTTTGTTGGTTGTAATGGGATGGGGTGATTAGGCTTTTATTTGTTAGGTGTGTTTTGTCACGGAATTGCCAAAGGGAGAGATTGTTAAGTTTTTGTTATTGGCAATTCCGTTTGACAAAACTCCTTTCAATTGTAATTTTATTCGATCTTTTTCTTTCAGTGAGACTATAAGTACTTAGATACGAATCCAATCCGAATTGTGCCTTGCAAAGGATTTTGTGATCTTATTTGACCGCTCGAGCGGTCATTTATGTACTCAAGCGAAGAAAAACAGATTCTTCAGTATTTTTGCAGAGCGTTTGAACTTTTAGGAAGAAAGCTTTATCGCTTAAGCGGTAAAAATTGCGCTCGAGCGGTCAGCCTATATGTTTCACACCGCCTTTAGTCAAACCGCTCGAACAGTGAAATGTGTGCTCGAGCGGTCTGCGCGATCTTGTTTTCTAAAAAGTGCGTTATTTGCTGTTTCTAGGGTCTGAACCGTCCAGATTTTTAGCGAGAGACAAAATACAAAGTATGCTTTCTGAGTGTTTCCTTGATGATTTAAGAGTGATCAATGAATACGTAAACTTTATATCAACATCATCAAGAGTTTGTTTGTTTTCGTTTATTCATAAAAAGAGAATTATTCTTCGGTGGATTCTATGGAACTTGGGCCTGAAGCTTTGGTGGATTCCGGAGTGGCTCATCGTCGTGGATTCAACGTTGGCAAGACAATTCTGAGGTGAAGATTGTAACGCCCCGAAAATTGGGCAGGGTATATCTATTTATGCTACAAAACCCACCTGATAGACAAATACATATATATAAAGCTAATTATTCCATACATCCATTTCTATTAAATCCCAAATTCCAAATACGTGTTGTTCACATTTCAATGCCCCAGTTCCAATCCCAAGCATACATTTTACAACAAGTATGAAATGGAAGCTGAACAGATAATAAATGCCCTACAAGCTTACAAATTTATCCAAGAATATTCTTGGTACACAAAATAGAGTTTTAACTCAATGCAAATACAACCCTGGGCTTACATTCAACAAATAACAATAAAACAAAAATAAAGCCTCAGCTCCGAGTCCTCCCAAGTCAATGCCTTGGCGGAGGCATAACACATATACCTGAAATGGTTTCCCTTATAGGGTAAGCCACAGCCTAGTAGAGATATACTACACAACATATGGACCATGACAAGACTAAAGAGGAGTATGCTCATGCCATGCTCATGATAAAATAATTTATCTCTCTTTTTATAAAGCATGCAATGCTGAGATGCAACAACATATATAAAACCATTTCCATTTTAAACCATATCTATTGCATGAATACATACTTTGTGAATCTCTAAGTGAGTGCCTACAAGTAGGCCCTAATGCACTACCACTGTCATTTTTACCAGTAAACTGGAAGGCTCGACACCTAATCGCGCGGTTCTACACCCCCTACCCAGATTCACCGAGTATTCATTTTTTCGCAAACAGATACATTTCCAAACATTTCTAAAAAACAGATACATTTCCAATAAAATGAATGTAATGCAATGTCTAATGCAATCAATGAAGAATGTGGTTCAATTTACCTAAGTCTTGTGCATTTCTACAACAATCATGGCTATCCTCCACCGATTGCCCAAAATAGATATTTCTAAACAGATATTTAAACAATTAAATTCCAAAAATTTTGATAAATACAATCTATTCCACATCTCATCAAATATGAACAATTACATTAGTTTTCATATTACAATCACGTCCAGTAACCTCTCAAGGTCTATTTCTAACCGTGTCAGTTTTTTACAACAGATACATTAAGCAAAATAATACCGTTAATGCCCAAGAAAACATAATTATATTTCTAAACTCATTCTCCAAGCATTATTCAACTATGACATCCTATTTTGACTAAAAGCCCCAAAAGTTAAACGTAATTTCTTTATTTTCTTTAAAAATGCTCTTTTGGTCACAAACCGGTAAAAATTTCAAAACCGATCGAGTCGAAGTCCGTTTTTGTTCAAATTTAAAAAATAACTCTTTTATAACCTTACAAACATATTCCAAGTTTACACTTTCGCAATTTGGGTATCAACTTTTTATTTTTCTCAAAATTCTCCTTTTAAGCAAATAAATCACAAAGTTTCTAAAAATTCTAATTAAATTATATACAACTCTAAGCTCTATATAATCAAGTAAAAGTACATAAATAAGTATAGGAAAAATCCCTACCTCGAGCCAAGAAGCTTTCAATTTTTTTGGCAATAGAAATTAAATTTTTTTGGAGCCAAACAACGCCTTTTCTGCACTCTACGTTTTGATCCAAAGCACTAGGGGTAAAAAATGACTTACACTAGATCAAATCTAAGAAAAACCAACTTGAAACCTCTTTTCTCTTGTTTACTCAAGGCAAGAACTCCAAGAATTTCAAAAAGTTGAACAAAATATCTATTTGGTTACTATTTATAGATATTTCTTTTTTTTTTTTTTTTTAACTAAACAAATATCTAACCATATATATATATATATATATATCAATTAAAAATAAATTTCAACATCTTTAATGACAAAAGTAAATATAATATTTTCTCACCACAAAATATATTTCGTTTAATGGTATATACCATAAATATTCACAACTCTTTTATGATAGTCAAATAATAATAATAAAACTACAATACTATTACATGGTTGCTAACGAGTTATAATTCAATCATTTGGATCCAAAATGAATGGAGTTTAATAATTTAAAATAAATCCCCAACTGATTTATCTCAAATCATGGTCCGAACACCCTAAACTCAATTTTAAATTCTACTATAAATTAAACTGAACACCAATCAGTCCGTAAATTTTCATAAAATAAATACTCATCATTAAATTCTGAAATCTTTATCCAACGTGCTAGACTCATATGGGAACAACATATAAAAATTTCATAATTTTCTTAGATCTAGAACTATTTTAAAAAAAATACAAAACTGAATTACTTTCGCACAGAATTTACACAGCAATCAAATTCGAAAATTTACTCAATTAAATTATGCGCTGATCATTTAAAAAAAAATTTGGGTCATGACAATGACAGTAGTGGAAAAGGCACATTGGGGTCGATTCAATTTGGGCATGGATTTGCTAGATAATAGAGAGTACACTTGTGTAATTCTTTTTTGTCTTCTTAGTGGATTGTTTTGTGACTTTGACCCGTGAATTTTTGTCACAATTGGAGACGCTTCAATTATAGTTTTTTCACGTTAAATCGTTGTATCGATTTGTCTTTGATTGAGATTGTTATTTACTATTTAAAATTGATATATAATCACAAATCAATATCTCAAAGATTTTTAGATTTTTTAGTCCAAATAGTTTTTTATTTATTAGATTAGACTCATTATATTAGATATTGCAATTGGGCTACATCAGAAAAAGGATAGATCAGAGATCATGGAGGGGAGCAATTGTAGAAGCAAACACTGCGGTATGTTCGAGAGCCTTGACTGTTTTCAACACAAACTCCATTTCCTTTGTGAGATTGAAGACATTGTTTTCTACATCCTGAAAGATTACACCCATTTGGGTTCAACACCACTTGGCATCTCTTTTGCCCATTCACTTCAGCCACCATTAACATCAACACCACCACTGCAGCCAACCAGCAAACAATATATTCAAAATTAATCACGTATGTTAATTAGATTATTCAACCCTTGTAAGTATGATATGACTCTAAATAAGCTCAGTTCTTTTACTTATACAGAAATTAATTATAGAATCAAATATAATTATCTTATATATATATATATATATAGGTGTGGAACTCATAGTAAGATGGAACCCAACGCATGTGAGATCATGGTGTTTGATTCTACGATTGATTAATGTGTTTTGGAGTTTTTCAAATAAGTTTGGTTTACGCATCCACTTTTGAAATTATTTCAATATGTTTCAAATAACTAGGTACAAAATAATGAAATAAAATTTGAAAATGAGTCATGTTTGTGATAATTTTGAAGGTTTGTCAATAAAAGACGGATAATACTAAAACAATTATAATTTAATACAAATTTCACATATATAAAAATATTTTATATATTATTTATTTGTTTAATATATTTTTTACACATTTTTCAATACTAATAACAGGTCTAAATAAAAGAGGACTTGTAGCTGATGAGAGTGACAAGACAAACTTTTATGCAAAGGACTTGTTGTCCATTTTTAAATAACCAACTTGTGAAGTAAATGGGCACTTTAGAAATTTATCATCGGGCACACAAAGTAGAGGCTTTTAATATGTGAAAAATAGTAAACTTTGAAAAATGTATTTTTTAAATAACGAATTTGTTGTACTATGAAGTAAATGGGCACTTTAGAAATTTATTATAGAGCACATAAATTAGAAGCTTTTAATATGTGACAAATAGTATATTTTGTAATATGTATTTAGTTGAACATAAGAAGTGGGATGGAAAGAGTTCTAGTAATATGACAAGAGAAAAATAAATAAATAAATAAAACAAAAATATAGGCACACATCACATCATATGTGGGTTCCACTTTAGAGATTTATTACAGGGTATATAAATTAGAGGTTTTAGATATGCGAAAAATAATAAGAAGTGTACAATTTGTAATATGTATTTAGTTTTTTTTTTTTTTTTTTTTTTTTGGGTTGGGGGGGGGGGGTTAAGAATAATATGTGTTTGGTTGAATATAAGAAATTCGGTATATCAAAGAAAGAAAAAAAAACACCGAGTGTTTTGTTGGTATTTTTATGTGAACATAAAAAAGACTTTCACAACTGTTGGTTATATATTTTGTATAGGCCAATTACAATTCAACGCGTGGCAAAATAAGGGTAATACAGGAAGACTATTCAAGTTTTCAATCATGATCGAACACGTGGCAGTTAATATTGGTTTTATGAGATCTGCGTAGTATTGGATCAACAAAGAGATATAAAGTGATGTGGCTTCAACGGTTACTCACATTCAAATTCAAAATTAGGAGGGAAGCCGAACTGCAAGTGATGGCATAGTGGAGCTAACTATAAGGCAACATGATCAGCGATCATGGAGGAGCGATTCGACGGTTGGAAGTGCAGTTCGATGGTCATCCTTGAGAAGTATAAATAGCGGAGAAGCCCCAGAAAAGCTCCCCAAACTCAGATCCAAAAAGCCAGTTTATTCTACTTTATTTCCTTTCCAGTTTTACATTTCATGTTCTTTATATTTCTGTACTTTAAAATTCCTGCACTGCACTTCGTTCATAGGAGTAGTTTTAAATAGATTGTTGCTGTAAATCTCTACGAGGCTGAATTGGATCATTGTAAGTTTTCATTTTAATGAAATGCTTCAATTGTTCTTCATTTGATTGTTGTTTGCTTAATTCTCCTAAATCAAGCCACCAATAAAAGTCCTCTTCATTGAGGCTGAAAGAACTAAAACACAATCATCTGATAATTGGTTGGATATTAATTTTCTATAAGGACTGATTGATCCTTGCTGGCACGCTCATAATTACAATAATAACCTTCAAAAGCCAAAAAGTCAACATATATTTTTGGCACGCCCGGTGGGACTCAAAGAAATGGCTAGACGTAGAAGACAAGGAGAAAATGAATGCTTGGAAGAAGTCGTGGAAGGAGAGGTAGAAATACCTAATCCAGAGGATAATGTGATAACACATCATGTGGAAACACCCATTTTATCAGAACCTTTGGTCGAACAGACCAACACTTCAGAACAAGTACCACATGTTCATAATATTGGACGAGGCTAAGGAATTGGACCATCCACTATTCTATCTACTCAGCCAATGAATCCATGGGGTGGCCTAGTAGATGCCATGGGACAACAATTAATGAACACAATGGAAAGGTGGGCAACATCTTTTTTGGATCGAATGAATACCCACCAACCAACAAATACAAGACACATGGAGGAAATTTCAAATGTCCCTCAACAAAGATTGGCTAGAGATAAACAGCCTATGTAGAGTAATGGACATACTAATGGCTAAACTAGTAACCAAAACCATGAAAGACCACCACCTCAGTCTTGGTATGAGCCTCTTTCGAGGCCTATGGCAAGTCAAAATGCCTCATTACTTAACAGTGAAGCCATGCAAATTGGTGGATCTAGCCCGGTACAAGAAAATGGCATAAGGATGTTTTCAAATCCCATGTTCGAAGCCATACCTGACACAAGGGGGTTCACTAACCCTTTATTCGAATTTATACCCGGGGGGTTGGGAGGTTTTCCTACAACTGGAAGAGACACCACACCTGTTCTAATACCTTTCGCAGGTCCTTTTGTAGGACAGGCTCAAAGAGGTCGTACATACCCTCAACAGCAGCCAGCACCACAGGGACAACCAGTCCCAAATATACCACCCTATGGACCAAGAGGACCCCAAGCACAAGGTTGTCCACCAAATCCTGTGTTTGTTCCTCCAGTAGTGGTTCAGCAGGTACAAAACATGATCCCTAGGGACCAAATTGCTGACATTGTTAGAGAGATGTGTAGACTAATGGCTCGGAGGATTCAGACTCTTGTGTACAGGAAACCGTATCCATAATAGGTAGATAGGGTACATGAATACCCAAGAGGTTTTAGGATACCAGATTTTGCCCCTTTTTTTATGGGAATGGAAACCAGTCAACGGTTGAGCATATTGCTAGGTTGGCAGCTCAGTGCGGTGAATTTGCCAATAATGACTATATGAAGTTAAGATTATTCCCAAATTCTCTAACTGGAGGAGCATTTGCATGGTATATTAATCTTACACCTGGCTCTATCCAAACTTGGCAACAAATAGAAGAAACATTTCATGCCCAATTCTTCCACACAAAGCCAGAGGTTTCCATGGTAGACTTGGCAAGATTGAGTCAAAGGCCTGATGAGAAGGCTACTCAGTTTGTTGCCAGATTTAAAAGAGCACGAAATAAATATAGGATTATCGTACCAAAGCCTGAATTTGTGAGATTGGCTCAAAATGGTCTACAGTTTAGGCTTCGAAAGAAGTTTGACTCAACTGAGTTTAGAGACTTAGTGGAATTGACCTATAAGGTGTCTAGGTATGAAGCATTACTAGAGAAAGAACAAGATCAAAGTAATGCATCGTACAAGACATATTATAAAGATCCTAATTATGAGATTGATGCAGTAGAGATTGTGGGAAAAGAACCTGTGATCTGTGAGGCATTAATTCATAAAGATACAACAATTGATCAGTAGTTTGAAAAGAAAGACCTTCATAGGAAATACTCTTTTGATTTAACAAAGATAGATGACATTTTTTATCGTTTGCTTGCTGCAAATTTCCTGAAATTACCAAAAGGAGTCAAAATTTCGTCTCCAGAGGAACTTAAAGGAAAAGTGTATTGTAAATGGCATAATTCTTAGTCTCACTCAACTAAAAACTACATTGTTTTTCGAGACAAGATCCAAGAGCAGATTCGAAATGGGAGTTTAAAATTCCCAGCTAAAGCAGAAAAGGCCATGGGGATTGATACCAATCCATTCCTAGAAATTGGAGAGATGGCAGCCAATGTTATTACGCCAGACTTCCAGAACTTGTCCTTGAAAGAATTGGAAGAAGTCAATGTGCAGATGCATGTTGCCAGCAAGACAACTGTCAAGAAAGACACTGGAAATCTACTAACTATTGGACAAGGTTTCTCAACCAGAGAGAAGATTCTGATGAAGAAGCAATGGATAATGATTCTTTAGAAGCAGCTGTTATGCAGAGAATGTGTCCCAGATGCAGGCTGAGTTACAAGTGGTTGAAAGGGCTTCCAATTGAGGGAAGCAATATTACAAGGAAGTGCAGAGGCGTTCTAAACCAACCAATGCTTATAACAAAAGGCCATATCCAACTAGCATTAGGCAGCAGCCATTAATGGCTGAGCCAGTAGCCGCTAGAATGCATTCTAAAGGCAAAAGGCCTTTATATGAGTCTAGATCACTTAATTATTACAGAAGAGAGAGAAGCCATCTTGAAAGGAGATCGGAGAAGGGTTCAGTTTATGGGATCAAGGCCAAAGATTGGCCTCCTAGACCAGTCTTACGCAGGACAGAAAGTGGCCACCTTCATCAAAGGCCTGAGTTAGGCCCAAAACATGAAGTCAGAGCCAAGCAGTGGCCTTTACAACTAGCTTCGAAGATGGCTTCGAAGGAAGAAAGAAACAGTTCAACAACTAGGTCAGCAGGTTCGTGGGTACCTGGAGTTCCAGATTAGTTTTTCATGCAGAACAAACCTAGAGAGATGTTTACCCAAAGAAATATTGTTGGAAACCAAGGTAGGATGGTCAAACCTCCTTTGGTGGCTCAAAACAATTGGGTATTGCTTAAGCACCCGAAAACGAAAGAACCAAATATGGTCCTAGTGATTTCTAGGTCCCAAAGAAAGAAGATTCAATGAAGGTACACTCAGTACCAGAAGGATCTGAAAGAAGGTGGAGAGAGTTCTTCATTGGTTTAGTTAAAGAGCCAGGTAGAAGAAAAAGAAGATTCGAAGCTAGACCATAATCTAAAATCGACTCTTTCGGACAAAAAGAGTTGCAACAGGGAACAGTTAACCAAAGTTCATTCTGAACTAAAGGCCAAGGAAAGATCCAGCTTGGTAGGGTTGGAAAAAGCTTTGTTGGAAAGTGATAGTGAAATAGAAGATGAAGTCATCCCAAGCCAAGGGAAGGGAATGGTTGAGGAAGAAATGTTTGAAGCCTTCATGGCTGAACAGGCATTTTTGGTCAAAAAACCAATAGAAACAGACCATTCGAAGGAAGTCAGTAATACAGAAGTACCAGAATGCAGCATGGAGGACGCTCTTGAAGTAATTGAACAAGTTGACCAAGGGGGAGAGCAGGTATAACCAGTCATCCAATTTGGCTCGTTTCCTTCGGTATCAGTGAATATGGTGCTTATATTACCACAGGAGTTTCAAGCTGAAGATGAAAACCAAGGTCAGGAGGTTGACCTAATCCCAGTCTCCAGTGAAGACTCACAAGTAAGTATGGTGGAAGACGAATCCAAAGTAGCCACACTAATGGAAACTGAAGATGAGAGTGAGGAAGAGGTAAGTATTAACCTCTCATACCCTTTTGACTATCCCACGACGTCCATGACACAACATGTCAAACCCTTGTATATCAAGGTCTTCTTCAATGGAATACAAATAAATCGGGTGCTAGTGGATAACGGGGCAGCAGTAAATCTACTTCCAAAATCTTCGTTGAATAAACTAGGAAAGAAAAACCCCAAACTAATCCCAATCAGTATAGCCATTGCTGGCTTTTCTGGAGACAAGCAGGTGGCACAAGGTATTTTGCCTGTCAACCTGAGTGTGGGAACCAGGGACAGCATGACAGCATTTTTCATTATCGACAGCAATGCTAAGTACAATGCTTTACTGGGAAGAGATTGGATGCACACCAACAAATGTGTGCCTTCCTCTTTACATCAGAAAATCATGATGGCCTTGGGCAATGGAGAGACAAAGGAGATCAATGCAGATCCTCAACCCTTCATAGCCTGTACAGATTTTGCAGAGGCCAAGTTGTATACTGAAGGAGTAGTACCACTCAGTATACTGAGAAAACCTGATAGATCAGCCGACGTGACGGCTGATAAGGAATTTGCACATCTAAAGCACTTGGTCTAGGAGAGTGCGGATGAGGAGTTTGTTATTAAGGATGACAATGATGCTTGGTTGTAGGCAAAGAGATAATCTCATCCATAGAGGTCTATCATAGTCCCAAAGTATTATAAATCCCTTTTCCCGATTCTGCAAACAAACACAATATTAGTGGACCCCACATCCATCATAATTCAATCCCATCTCTTATAACCCAAAAGGAAAATGTTATAAACCCTAAATAAATCATCAAATAAATTATCAAACCTCTCACATGGGTGTGAGACCCATACACATGTGATTTGTGTGGGTCTCACACCTATGTGAGAGGTTTGATAATTTATTTAGTAATTTATTTGGGGTCTCTAACATAACTCTAACCCGAAATAAACAGATCTAGAGAGTTAATTTGAATTTAGTAGTGTTACATACACCAATTAATATATTAATTAATATATCAATATATGTTATAATATTGTCACTTTAAAACTATAAACCCCCACCCATTATATAAATTATAAAAACTTGAAATATTTATAATCACATTATCCGTTAACACAATAATTGAATGACCCCGGCACTCTATAAATACTAGTCAAGCCAAGCTAATTAGAATCCGGCATTCCATATAGAGAGTAAGGTAAACATAAAAACTTGAGAGAACTATTTGAGATGACTGATATTCTTACTTTGGTTTTAAGCGTCTTGTGTTGGTATTTGCAGGCAATCTTAAGCCATTTACAATTTATAAACCTTTTAGCGACTAAAATGCTTTTTAGTCATCATAAGTTAGATTATTTGGTGACTAATTTCCTCAGAAAAAGTGAGTATACCGTGACTAAATTTTTGTTAATCACCAAAACTACATATCTGCCGACCAAATTTTTGGTGGCCAAAGAGTAACAGTAAAATTATAGTTGTTATTTGGTCTTTTAGTCAGCAAAAATTAATATACCATGATTAAAACTAATTTTAGTAGCCTAAAAACTAGACTAACGCTGATAAATATTTTTCTTAGTCGCCAATTGTGAGATATTTAGCAACTAATTTTTTTTTTAGTCACGAATAAGGTATATACCTTGACTGAAAAAAATTTAGTAGGTAAATCATAAACCAACGCCGACCAATATCGTTTTCAAAGTTGTACATTGGTGTAGTGAGTAGTGTTGATTATGACTATGTTTGGTTTGATTTTTATAAATTTATTTTAGATTTTTTTAAATAAAAATAAATAAATAAACAATTATCTCAATGGTCGAAGTTACAAAAATAAAATAAAATAAAATGATATTGATTATGTTGCAAGGGTAAGGCTATGAGAAAAATTATGTTAATTATGTTCAAAGTGATTATGACAAAAATAGTGTTAATAATATTTTTAAGTAGTTGTAGTTTTTTTTTTTTTTTTTTTTTTTAATCAGCGAAAATTAAAGCTGTTGTAATAAAATATGAGAAAAATCACAAATCAGTGGGACAATTAGAAAAATATTTCATTCTCATAGGCTGTAAATATCTTTTATGTATGGTATAACTCTTTTTTTTTTTATTATATATATCGTGCAAATCTTTTCTGTATATTAAATTTACATGCAAAATATTCACATGTAAAATAATTATTTGTACACTATCACTGATAGGCAATTAGGAGTTGTTTGGAGTGATCTAATTTAGATCATCTTTTTATCTTATTTAGATCATATTACATCTTTACCACATTGTATAACTTTTGTAAAAAGTAAATATATATATATATATATATATATTTATTTAGATCATTTCAAACAACCGTTTAGTTAAAAAATAGGGCTTGGCTTCTCTCCAGTCCCAAATTGGACTGGAGAAGTACTATTAGGCACATTGGGTCTACTTTTGAGTTTTGTTTCAATAATCCGAATTATTTACATTTTAAAATTCATCGAGTACAACATCCTTATAAAAAATAAATCAATTGGATAATAGAAATCACGTGTTTTGATAAGTTTTGTGTGGAAAAAAAATGTGCGATGAGAAAAAAAAACGGTTCATACAAAATTGATACAAACACATGATTTGTTATCGATCGACTTGATTTTTTTTTATAGAAACGATATACTCAATGAATTTTAAAATGTGAACAGTTTAAATTATCAAAATATAATCCAAAAATATGTCTAATGGGTCGGACTAGACAATCTAAAATGTCCAGTCCCTACAAAATATATATCCTAAACTTAAACCTCAAAGGTGTCGGATTGGGTCCACTTTTAGGTTTTGTTTCGATGATTCAAAACGTTTACATTTTAAAATTCATTAAGTACATTATCACTGCAAAAAAAAAAAAAGAAAAAAAAAAGTTAATTGGATAACGAAAATCACGTGTTTAGATCAATTTATATAAAAATATATATATAATAACAAAATAAATAATTCATACAAAATTGATCCGAATACGTAATTTTCATTATCCGATCAACTTGATTTTTTTATAAAAATAATATATATGAAGAATTTTAAAATATAAATAATTTAAATTATCAAAATAAAACCAAAAAAATATGTTTAATAGGCCAGACCAGACAGTCTAAACAGTCCAGTCCCTCTAAAATATATATCCTAAACTTAAACCTCAAACCAAAAGTGTCGGATGTAATTACATTCTCAATTTTGATTGGTAGCTCGAAATTTTCTCCCCCGAATCCCCCTAATTTCTATTTTAAGTAAAATGTTTTTTTTTTTTTTTTTTTACTTGCCTTGCATTTTTTTTTTACCCGAAATAGCAATTTCGAGGGATTCGGGGCACCCCCTCGAGCTCCCCCGCTTTTCCCTTACATTTTTTACATTGACAACTAAGTAATGCTAATTTTTTTTTTTTTTTATTTACATAGTAAGACAAGGAATGGTTGCAATGATTTTTTTAATTAAAATAGTTAATAAAAATAAAATAAATTAAAAAAAATAATATATTTAAATTATAATTATTTTATTCTTTTCCTTTATTATTATTAAATTAATTATAAAAAAATTAAACAATAATTAAAACATAATTTTTTTAACAAAATTCAAATAACTAAAAAGAGAACTAAAATAACCAAACTCCCGCGCCAGCGCATTATCTAGGGATCAACAATGATTCATCTCACTAAAAATATCACTATTAATAATATTAATGCATTAAAAAAGTAAAAAAAAAAAAAAATACAACTTCAAGATCAAAACATTACATCATTACTGGCGGGACTTACTACACCTAATTAGTGAGAGCACTAATTAATGCTCCCAAACATTTTTCATCTAGGGATAGAGGTAAAGAAATGGGGAACTGTGATACTGGAGATTGGTACCATGCATCACGGACGCCGAGACCTGTGCTTCTGCTGATTCCATTACCACCTCGCATGTCTCTTTTGACCGTACTCTCTCTCTCTCTCTCTCTTTTTTAAATTAGTAAAAAAAAAATGTTTAACAATTTGAATTTATTAGTAAAAGAAAAATGTTTAGTAATTTGAATTTATATGATTCAAATGTATTAAAATGAGGTCATTTTATTTTTAAAACGATTTCGTTTTGAGATATTTAAGTCATTTAGATCATAAAAATTTGAACTACGAAACATTGTTATTAGTAAAAATGAGTAAAGAAAAATAATTGAGAAAGGTAATTGAGCATCTTAATTTATGAAAAAATATTAAGAACTCTAAATATTTTATTAATATTATTATTAAATATTTCTTATAAATGTGAGATTTATACTATGTGAATTTTATGTAGACTGTAGACTCATATGAGATATTTGTTAAAAATGTTAATATTTAGGATCTTTAACGTTATTCTAATTTATTTTCAATGATATAAAATAAATCATGTGAAGGGATAAACTCACATTCCTCTCTCTATCTCTCCCTTTTACAAGGTGATATATTAAAAGATGTAAAATTATACTGACGTCAATAGTAAAAATGAATAAGAGTGACATTATATTTCTTGATTTTGCATCTCCAATTTCACCTCTAATGATGTAATTCACTCCCATTCTATGTAAAGTGATATCACGCGCATCTCTCTTTTATCTTTAGACTCTCTAATTTTATATTATTAAAGATAAAATTAAAGGAGCAAAATTAAAATATGGAACATTATTCAATAGATTAATTCTACTAACTTGCAAAGATTCCATCAAGAGATTTTTCTCATGGAGAGAGAGAGAGAGGTGTGGCCCAGCCTGGCCCGACCCATGGTGGGTCTTGCGGGCTCTTGCCAAAATTTAAGCTAGTCCACAAGTCAGAAAATTAGGCCTAAGCCTAGGGATATTTGGGTCTTGGATGGGCCAATGGGCCTGGTCCTAGACTCGGACTTGGGGCGAGCTTGAACAATTTTTTTTTTTTACCAAAATTTTATTATTTTTTACTAAAAAAGACACTGGGTTGGGCCTTGAGTGGGCCTTAAGTGGGCTGGTGGTGGAGCTCACGGGTCAGACCGGGTTTCAAAATGATGGCTCAGACCCTAACTTAGGGTCTTGGGCTAGGCTCGAACCGGACCCACTCCAAGTCGCAAGCGGGTTTCAAACCACCTACAGATTGCGGGCCATTTTTACATTCTAGGGGGGGTGATCTGTTTGACTGTACGAGGTTTTGCAATGTATCTAATTGAAAGATGTGGAGAGAGAATGGATATTCTGTATGGACCACCATTAATGTAATTTTGTCAAAAATTATAAAACTGACTATAATTTTTTTTATTTTTAAAATCAATATAATTTGACCTCTAAGTATTCTTATTTGAAAAATGTACAAAACCCAAGAAAATCTTCCCCATGTGATATAATAAGTGTCAACTTATTTGCTAAATCATTCCAATGAATTTATGAATTTAAACTTATGGATCTCTAACATTACTTGGACTAATGTTGTCTGCGGTGGAGTTCGGATAGTTTGAGAATAAAATTATAAATCGAATAGCAAATTGACAGATTGACAAATTACGATTTGAGCGATTTTGGACAGATTAACTGTTTGAAGAATATTCTAACTAATTATCAAGCCTTTTTCATAATATATAACACTAATTTGCATAATATTTTATATTTATATATAATACAAACTAATATTACATAATATTTTTCATATATATAATTATTAATTTGTAATAAATTTCACATCTTAAATCTCTCACACTCATTTTTACATTGATATTTTATTATAGATATAAAAAAATATATATGTATTAACTATAAGGGAGTGGAACCATTTCGAAGGAAGATTATAAATTTTAAAGTTTAAACCGTAGTTAACGGGTAGAGTAGTGTAAATTGATAAAATCAACGTCTAGGGTTTTCAATTCCATATTCTAAATCTTTGTCTACTACTGTGTTCTCTCTCTCTCTCTCTCTCTCTCTCTTTGTGTTTATCATTTTGTTTTCTATGTTTGGGAGTGTGTTTGTGTCACGACCCAAACCCGCCCCTATGCGTTTAGCATCAGAATCGCCAAGAATCCGTGATTACCAAGGTCTAATGAATAATAAGATGTACAGTACAGGGGCTAGCGGAAGCCAAAACAGTAAATGAAAGATGTCCAATGAGCTGTGACAGCATGTATGCAAAAAGGATTTTCATAACATATTCACATTCAGAACAAAACAATATATACATACATCATTTACAGGCGTCAGGTTAGGGACCGAATCCCTACCATAACAGTACAGTACAAGTACAGTCAGTCTATACGGTATTACAAAAACAGATACAAAAGGGGGAAATCTAAAACACTCCAAAAAGCCCTAGCTTGAAGGACTTAAAACCTCTTAGGAAGGCACAAAGGTTGGCTTGACAAAAAAGGAGTTTAACCCAACGCTCCTAGCATCGATCCGGTGCCTGTACACCTACATATATATATGAGCAGTGAGCTAAAGCCCAGTGAATAACATATGCGTAAAGAGCTAAAGCCCAGTCATTTATCAGTATATCAGTCATTCAGTTTGTGGCTCATATTTCATGCCATAACAGTCATTCAGAAACTATAATAGTCATATGTGGTACATCCAATAGCAAACAGTACAGTAGGTCTTAATAGACCGAACAGTCAGTTGATGGCCATCATATCAGTAAACAGTAGTGGTTCCAACATGGGAACCGACAGAGATCTCTGTGACAGTAGCAGTACAGTACAGTAACAGTAAATTGCTATGGATGCCACGAATACAGTTCACAAATAGGACAAGCATTCATTCAGTAAGAAATATCATTTCAGAAAGAAGTACAGTTGTTCATTAAGAAAATATTCATGATTGAACATATCTTTACAACATTGTTACTCACAGAGCACTGGGCTATAAGCAGCTAGAGCGTCCTCGGATGCCAACCCTACATAGTTATAGAACGAACACACACTAAGCTACACAGTTGGGAAAATATAACTTAATCCCTAATTTGCCTCGGTGTGGTTCTACATCAATATCCTCATTAAGATGCCTTAAACATGCCATAGGAATACCTAGGATGGAAAGAGGATGCAAAGATGTACTTTTAAACACTTCTCAAAATTTTCAGAAAAACAAGGGTCTCGCTTGAGCGTGGCTTTCTACGCTCGAGCGGACATGCAGACAAAGGATCCCCGCTTGAGCGTCACTTCCCACGCTCGAGCGGACTGCAAAACATGACAAAAGTACTGGATGCAAGAAATTCACGCTCGATGGGCGCTCGACCTCTGCTCGAGCGTGAGACACAAGTCCTCGCTCGAGCGTGTATTCCCCCGCTTGAGCGGACTGTAAACACATGCAAAGTACTGGATACACGCATTTCACGCTCGAGCGTCACTTTCCCCGCTCGAGCGGACTGCATGAACTCAGTGTGTACGCTCGAGCGTGGAGTTCCCCGCTCGAGTGTGAGTCCAAAATCTAGAATTTCCAAATTTGAACCTCAAGCTCAAAACTCAACTTTAAAGCATCAAATTCGATCCTCTTAGGCTAATTTTCTGGAAAACACTTCAAAACCCCAAATATTACATGTTTCAAAGATCAATTTAAAAAATCAAAGTCCAATGGTAGTTCAATTAAAACACAATTTCATCAAAACTTCAAGAACATGATGAACATGCAACATGCATGAATTTAATCAACTTCAAAGCTCCCAATGCATGATCAAATTAGTCAATTCACTCCACAATATGATGAATTCATGGATTATAACATTAATATGGACATGCATGTAATAATTTCCATGAAAACAACTCTAAACTTCAAGATATGCACATGCATGCATGATCTAAGCCTCAATTCAACTCATTAAGCCAATTCTAGACTCAATTCACTAAGCTTCCATGAATCATGCAAGATATAACTCAAATGCAAGCTCAAGAAGATGGTTCTCCTACCTTAGACCTTGAATTTCAAGTGTAGAAGCTCAATTATGCAAGACTTTTTCAATTTCTCTTAAGTCTCCAAGCAATTTGAGATGGAATCAAGCTTTCTCCTACTCTCTCTCTCTCTAGTCGGTTTGTCTCTCAAAATGGTTGAGCAAAAGGTATGTCTAAGTGTACTCAAGCCTCAAGGTGTTGGAGAAAGTGGCCCACTAAGCATGGCAATTTGGTGAATAAGTCCAACTCTTGTAAATTAGCATTATTTAATCCAATTAAACATGCCAAATCACATTTCAATTAAATATATCATAAAATCACATAAATTCTAACTAGCATAAAACATTAATCAATTTTAGATTCGGCCGCCGATAAGGCCTTCAATTTGCAGTTTAAACACAATACATGAACAAATAATTTAGCAGTCAAACAAATAGACATGCATTTAAACTAATGCACTCAATCAGTCAGTTAACATGCTTAATCATAGATTAGCACTAATCAGTGGTGTTATCAGTAAACAGTGGTGAGGGTTGTCACAGTTTGTAACGATGTGTATGTCATGACCCGAACCCGCCCCGTGGGTTAAGGACATAACTGGCCAGTAATCATGGGATTACCTACGGCCTCAAACCAAACCAAACGTATTTTAACAGAGTTCATGGGGCCAAACGGAAGCAATTTGAAACTTTGTCCATAGAGCCGTGCTTATATGCACATCATTACATACCTATGTTAATAACTCACATCAGAAAATGGAATGACATAAAATTCTGTACAAACTGAATCACTCGAATCTAAGTCAACCAAAACAAAACTACATACAAACACATTCAAAGACTTTGCCAACCTGACAAAATATAAATACAAAACGAAAAGGCGAAGACATGTCTCGTGCGTGAGACACAAGGGCTGACTCTTCAAAAACTCTGACTGTTTCTCACAATATCACCGGGGCTGGTTTTGGACCTCTCTTGGCTCACCTACAAACACATGAATGAGTGTGAGCGAAAGCCCAGTGAATAATATCAAATAAAGAAGATATACAAACAATATGTAGAACAACATGCTTCAAACGGCCTTGGGCCCACTTTATATCATATTTCCATTTATCATATACATACACAATTTAAGTCAAGCAACTATGGTTCTAAACATACTGGCCCTTGGCCCATTTATCTTCCATTCGTGACAGACTATTATTCATTTTAGACTTATCATTCTTTATCAGACTATCATCTATATCAAACTGGCCTTTAGCCCTTTCAAACTTTCATTCGTGTCAAAACGGCCTCTAGCCCATTCATTCATGTCAATCGGCCTTCGGCCCAATCATTTATCAATCGGCCTTCGGCCCAATCATTTATCAATCGGCCTTTGGCCCAATCATTTATCAATCGGCCTTCGGTTCAATCATTTATGTCAATCGGCCTTCGGCCCAATCATTTATCAATCGGCCTTCGGCCCAATCATTCATCAATCGTTTGTCCATAATTCAAACTAGCAAAATTATAAGGAAATAAGCAATTGGACAGTTGACAAATTTCAAAATATCGATACTACTCACAGTGATCGGCTTGTGGATTTGCCCTGGAGCTTGACCCTACATATTTCATGAACACAAAAGGATCACTAACGGTTCAATCCGTTCTTTAATTCACATATTCCTCTTTAGACTTTACTCTTATCTCATTAACTCATTTACAATGCTTAACATATGTCTAAGAGTGCTTACAAGTGAAAGAGAACGGAAAATACAACACAAGCATGTCTTATCATTATACATTTAAGTGGCCATTAGGGCTTAGCTTTCATTACATTGGTTCTTATTCTCTTTCATTCAAAATAACCCGATTTCTTATTTCGCATATTCTTTCATTACTAAGCCCTTCTTTTCCAAATAGATTGATCTTTTACTTGGCTTCTTAAACAATTACCACTAGATCAATGATTCATTCTTTAACTGACTAATCTACGTTGATTAGTAGCTTATTAATCTTTATTGAATCATAAATCATGTCTAAAATGCTTTGAGAAGAGATGAGAATAAAAATGTGAACTAAATGCAATTTTCCAAAACATGCTGAAAATGGGTCTCTGCTCGAGCGCCACTTTGGCCGCTCGAGCGGACTGTAAAATTTGAAAACTACTGGGAGGTCGATTTTCACGCTCGAGCGGGACTTCCCCCGCTCGAGCGGACAAAGAAAATTCAGAAATCCCAAAATTGCGATTAAAGTTCAAATTTGATATTCAAAGCTTCAAAACATGTACTTTAGTATACCAACATGGAGAACCATTTATTAAAAGTTATAAATTCCTTAGAAAATTATTCACATGTATGAAATTGGCATCAAAATTACTAGTTTTATATTCTTATAAATTTTCCGACTAATTTCTATAATCTTGATCTTAACTTAATTTATAACCTCAATTTAATTCATAACCATAGATGTCCCAAAATATGTTTAATTTAAATAAAATCTCAAATTACAAGTATGGATTAAAATCTAATTATAACATCAACACTTTATCTAACATTAGGATTAATTCTAAATTTCCATAAACTTGATGTTTATAAAACATTTCATTTTTCTTTTCAAAATATGAGATTGAATTAATCCAAATCCTTCAAAATCCATGATGTATGCAATACAAATAGGTCCAATTTTATTATTAATAACAAGATCAACTTAATCATGAATTACACAAATCAATTTCTTAGAAATTCAACTTAACTCAATTTCTAGCCAAAACGTAATTTATAATCATAGATGTTCTAAAATGTATTTAAATTGAATAAAACTTTTCAATTCAATTACATGCATGGATCAAACAAATTTCTAGTTTTCATTATAAAATCAAAACTTCCTTCAATTCCAAAATCAACTCTCAAATTAAGAATGATTCTCAAAATTGAACCTAATTCAAATCCCTAAACCTTAAAATTTTATAATGCATGTCTAATTAAAGTATTAATCTTGTAGATTTTTTCCATGCATGTAACATTTAGGCATAATTTCATGCAAAATCACAACATCAAACCCAAATAATCAATTTTCATAAATTTGAATCTAATTCCATTTATTCATCATCTTGCTAATTTCTTCTATTTATGTGAAATTAAACCCAAGTTTATCAAACTTAAGAAATCATAATCCATACTCTTGGGCCTAACTTTATTTTACATGCGAACCCAAATTTAATCTCTTAAGTCCTTTTTACACATGAATTAAATCCAAAACTTTGAAATTCTAACATGCATGCAAGGATGGATCTCAAATTTGGTAAAATCAAACTCAAACTAGTTAACTTTCAAATTATTTCCATAATATTCCACATGTATGTAATCCTTTTCATGTTTAGAACCAAATTCCAAATTAACTTCCATCATCTCACACTTAAATCAATCTTTCTTCATCTTCTTGCTAATTCCTATTAATTCCATGATGTTGAGTTCAATTCCATCTTTAATTTCAAGTGTGATACAGGGATTCTACAACTATCAAGGTTAAAATCCTTACCTTTAACCTCCTATGGCTGAATTTCTTTTTAATTCCTTGAGCCCTCTCCTTTATCTTCATTTAGATCCCATAAACCCATTTCTCCAAAGATTTTCTAGCACAAGAGTTGAACTTCTCTCTCACTTTCTCGGTTCTTCTCTCCTCACCAAGCCGTACTCAGCAACAAAAGGAAAGAGAAGTTTCTGAAGAAGAAAGGAGCAAGCCCCCTCCTTTAACACTTGAAATTGGCACTAGAAAGAAAATTAAACCCACTTCCTGATTCACACTACTCACATGTGCACATGGTTCCATTATTAAAAGATTACAAGGTTCTAAAATTAAGTAAATTGCTAATTTATGCATTGACTTAATTAATCTCACTTTGTCCTAACTAATTATAATTAATACACAATCTTACTAATTTCAATTAGCACATAATTTAATCAATCGTAACTAATTACAAATCTCACATAATTTAATTAGTCTAATTCGACTTCCATTAAGGCCCAATTAATTTTATTTAATTTTATCATTCTGAATCAGATTTTTAGTCGAACTCCTAAAAGGTTCCAAATATTAAATTAAACTTATTTTCATCCTCAATTTTGATTTCCCAAATCATTTAGGCCTTCAATTTTTGATCAAACTCAATTTCCATCAATAAATTGCATATTCAAATTGGGCACATCATAATTAAATTTAATTTATAATAACCACAATCCTCAATCCTCAAGACTTAATCAACTCCAATTGGGATCTAATTAATCGAATCTCAATCTTACTAAACTAAATCGAATATTTAATTAAACTCCCAAATGGGTCCGTAATTAAGATTAAATTGATTCAACTTCCTAACTTCACTTCCTTAAGCCATTTGGACCCTTAATTTCTAATTCCAAAATAAACCTTCAATCAAATCATATACGAGTCAGATTTCACAATTCTCATAAATCCCAACTAAATTATAATACTGGACAATTAAATCTCAAATCCTCTTAGTTAATCAAGTACTAATCATTATACGTGATGGGGTTGTTACAGTGTAAGTGGGAGCTCTGTGATGTGGAATTGTGATAAAAAACAATAATATGTGATTAATAAAAGTGATTGTAGCTTATGATCACTCACATTCTTACATTATTATCGACTAGTGTTGGCCACATGTTGTCATTCACAAAATATGCCTCCACAACTATCCTTTAGGTTTTATTACCTCGGCATCCTAACGTGATGGAACCTATACCGTTTTGTCCATATTGCACATCGGCTAAGATTTACTCCATCATTCATGACCGAAATCATCACACATCGGCTTCTTATGACCGAGTTCTTCAAGTCCCTTAACCGATTGTCCCTCTAGCTGAGGTTCTCGCCTTATTAAATCAAGAACTCCAAGAGTTCCATCTACGCATGAGCTGTCATGCACGGTTTTCTCAACCGTTTCCGCCACGCGTCCTTTTCTCATTGATTCGTACCTGACATGCGCTATCAGGTCGCGTCATTTCTGCGTGCGCCGCCTGACAGACACGTTGTCCAAGGCATATCATTTATGGTTTGCTGCATTTTCACGTTTTAACAAAATTCTCCTTCTCTTTCCGTCTCTTTACTTTTGCAAAAACACCCTCTCTATCTCGAACCTCCATTTTTGCACCTTCGAAACTCTATAACCACTCTGTTTACCTCCTCCGATGAAGCATTTGTTGTTCTTCTCCAGTCATTGCCACCATCTGACTCCAGTGTACTTCATACCGGCGTCGTTCTCTTCGGTGAGTCACTGTTTTCCCCCTTTTCAATTTTTGATTTACTTCAAACTCCATTGCACTGTTTGTTGCCATTGTGAATCTGTTCGTGTTCTTGAATCTTTGTCTGATTTTTAAATTTCATCATTCATGTATTGAGCATGTTTGTTTGCAATTTTGTGTTTGTCCAATCTGTCTCTAGGTCTACACATGCACATACGAACTGCTCATACACTTGATATGTTTGTGATTTGCCACTATTCTTAGCTTTTGCACATCTGCACACACTTCATGCAGTGTTCTTGAATTTCTATTCATTTTCTTGAGTCTGAATCACTGTTCTTTTCTGTTTTTCTTGCTTATTTCCAAATTCTTGCCTTTGATTCGTGTTTCCATATAGATTTAGGCTTGGGTTTTGATAGAAATCACTGTCTTTAGGAAAATTGAAACAAATTCCCCTAGTTCTTTGAAAAACCCTTGCCCCCATTCCTGTTTAAGGTTTTAGCCGAGGTCCTTCAAACCCACATCTCCCACACCCTTTTGAAATCTTACATCTTTCTCTTTTAGCCGACATTATGGGTATGTTCAGGTCGAGGGTAGACACCCCAGAAAAAATTGAGTACTTTAGGAGAGAGTTTTCCATCCCAGTCGATGTTCACTTTAGGCTGGCAGGAGAGGAGGATTCTATCATGCCTGATGGAGACTCCATGCCTTTCTCCATAATCGCTTTCATATAGTGCGGGCTTTGGTTCCCTCTAAACATCATCTTCCAACAAGTCCTTCATTATTACAAACTTAACCTAATGCAGCTGGCTATTAACTCTTATGGAGTCATTAATGGTATAATTGCCCTAGCTAGCCGAGAAAACTCTAGGATAACACTAGCCGACATCCAATACTGTTATACCATTTGTGGCCTAAAATCCGAAAAAGGCTACGTCTATTACCTTAAGCCGAGATCCACTGAGTACAAACTCATAGCCGACCTCCCAAACTCCAATAAAAATGCTGGAGATGATTATTTCACTGTCTCGGACAACTGGGAGTTCTCACTTGATGACGAACTCCACCTCTTCCCTTTGAGCCGAATAGTGTTTGAACAGAGTAATGGTAAGAACCAAGTGTCACTTTTCATGCTTTTAAGTCTTTATCACTTTATTCCCTTTATATGTTCTAATATCTGATTTTTGTACTAGCAGCTCTTCCTCAGCCATCAAAAGACTTCCGCAGAACCTTCTACCCCAGCAAGGACTTCAAGAAGCTACTGGGTTTGCCAGTTGACCAGCGCAAAGCCCCTCTGTTGTTCAACTACATTCCAACCTACAAATTCGCGCTACCCGACGTCCTCAAAAAAAGTAAGTCTTCTCCTTCAGCAACAACTCCCCTTACCACTTCATCACCACGGCCTGACCAAGCCTCAACTTCTAGTCTAGCGGAGCAGCCATCAACGTCTGCTCCTCAATTGATTCCTCCTGCCTAGCGTCAATGCCGTCGTTGAGTTCCAATTTCTACCCCTGCCGGCAGAAAAAGTAGCCAAAACGCCGACTTTTTGAGTCATCAGCCCACGACCTAGAAAACCCACGTACTGCACTTCTAGTTATCCGTCTTGGCACAAAAGTGACTGTAGCCGCCAATGCTGAAGAGATGGGGCACAAACCAACAGTTGTTGAAGACTTGCTCGCTAATATCCTCGGGGTGGTGACAGTTCAATCCTCATCCTCCCCTTCCTAACCAACTCCAAAGCCAAAACGGATGAAGAAGGCCAAAGCAAAGGCCACAGTGACTCAGATCGAATCTGAGGACACTGTGCCTATCTCGAAACTAGCTGAGGCTAAGAAAAGCGCCCCTTCTACCGATAAACGTCCAGTCGAGGCCCCAGCTTCTGATGCCCCACCGGCAAAAAAACTGAGGTCTGACCACTAATAAGGCAGCAGCTACTCCCGAAGCATTACCTGGGCACCCGAGATCATGCTCGATGACAGACCTCTTATTTTTCGGTGACAGTGTAGCAAATCTTGAAGTCGGCGCGACCCTGTCCACGGCTGTTCTTCTACCCGAAGACATGAACCACATGGCCGAGTTACATGAGTATGAGAACTTTGCTCTCATGATGCAACACTCGGTTTTGGTAATCCTCTTATATTCATTCTTCACAGTTTTTTCTATACTTAGAAAAAATCTCACTATTATGTTTCACTTTTTGCAGGCTATTCAGCATGCTCATTCATATGCTGTAAAAACTGAGATAATGAGGAAGGAGTTGGCGAAAAAGACCAAAGAAGTAGCCAAACTTCTATCCTCACTCAATAAGGCAGAGGCCAGCAATCGAGCTCTAATGGACCAGGCCAATGATGCCAAAGCTGCTCAGGCCAAGGCAACGAACAAAACGGCCAACGACGAAGTCGAGGCAACAAGAGCTGACCTTGAAGCTGTCCAGGCCAAGGCAATGGACTTGGAGGCCAAGCTTCAGGAGGCCCTTGCTTCCAAGGAGGTCGAGGTAAAGGCAGCAGACAAAAAAGCGTTCGAAGAGGGGCAGGCCGCCGTCCGTGATCAATTCAAACAGCAAGTCAACTTAGCTTGCAACCGAGGTTATTACCTCAGTTAGACGGCGGCCCTCAACAAATTGGCTGTTTCCATAGACTCTGACCTTTGAGACATCAACCAGCTTGAGGTGCCCTTCCCACTAGAGCCCGAAGATGACTCCGAGGATGATGAAGCCGACGAAGTGGAGGAGGAGACTGTCACCGATGCCAAGTCTCCCACCCTCAATGAGCAAATAGACCTGACTCAGGACGAGGAGGATGACTTGGCTTCCAAGGGCGTCTCCCCTAAACCAACCACATTTGAGGTCGAAGTCCAGTGTGCTGAAAAGAGTCTGGATTAGACATTGCAAGAAATAGATGCTGAAATAGAGGCCAAGAAGAATGCAACACCACCAGCCGATCAGGCCAATCCTAGTACTTGGGATGTTTCATCTTTTCCCTGTATTCTTTTTCTTCCTTTGTTTGTATTTTGTTTTTCCTGAATAATGTAATTTCATATTTGGCCGATGTGCCGCTCTTGTAATCTGAGCACGTAATCTTTTTTTGAAAGCAAGTTTCCTCCTTTCTTCTAAGTGTTTGAATATCTTCTTTTCTCTTATGTATGTTTACCACTTTCATACTTAGAATAATTTGGCATGTCTTTAATTTATACCTTTAACTCTATAATCTCCTCGGAGTAAAATACCTTGGACATAACTTTTAATTATTTATCTCGACTTTGGCTTAACACTTGAAAACATTATAAAAATATTTTCACAAGTGTTGTTTTAAACTTGCCACTTCACTCTCACTTATCAAGACTTCTGTCTTCTACATTTCCCAAGTTTGGCAACCTTGTCATCTCGGCAATTACGTAAGTACTTCTTGCAATATTACCTCGGCCTAACTTCAACTTGTAAATTTTTCTAAAAATTTCAAAAAGTGTTAAGCCGACTCTAGCTTGTAAATTTTTCTAGAAAATTCCAACTCCCAACTACTTTAAACATTTACTTATCATTCTCCAGCTCCTTGCCCCCCAATGTGAACTTAAGTTTCACTTATGTCAACATTAAGTACGTATAGTTTTTGCCGAAGTTAGATTCAAACAAAAAACTAGCCGAGGTTCTCAACCTTGGTTTCTTTGTTAATCTAACTGAAATGCACTTAACTTCATTCTAAGCTTAATTCTGCCGACATGGTAAGGCTATGCTAAACCAACTTAGTTCAACTCCATTATATGCAAGTCTAATTTCATCTCTGCTATATAATGAGTTTAAGTTATTCGTCATGTTTCAATTAGAAACATCGCCAACTTAATTCAACTTTATTATATGCAAATATAATTCAACTTTGCCATATAACAAATCTAAGTTATTCGTTATGTTTCAATCAGAAATATCGTCAACTTAGTTCAACTCTATTATATGCAAGTATAATTCAACTCTACCATACCATAAGTCTAAATTATTTGTCATGTTTCAATCTGAAACATCGCCAACTTAATTCAACTCTATTATATGCAAGTATAATTCATTCTGTCATATAATAAGTCTAAGTTATTCATCATGTTTCAATCAGAAACATCGCCAAAGGACTGGTTAGTCCAATCACACAAATTTTCAAATTCTTAAAAAATTAGGTTAAAAAATTTTATTACTACCTCGGTTAAGAAAATTATGACATAAATTTCGAAAAAACAAAAAAGTCTAATGATGAAAAAACTTTAAGTTGCAAGTGTTCCAAGGTCTTGGCAACTTTTTGCCTTCACTGTCTTTAAGCCAATATGTCCCATTGCCGGCGACCGAGATGATTCTATAAGGCCCCTCCCAATTTGGGACTAGTTTTCCTTCTCTGGGATCCTTCTTGTTGCCGACGACCTTTCTTACGACGAGGTCCCCAACTTGAAACTCTCTTGGGTTGACCTTCTTATTGTAAGCCCTAGCAAGCTGCTACTGGTATGCCCCTAGTCGAATTGCTGCTCTCTCCCTTCTTTCTTCCAGTAGGTCCAGATCTCGGGCCAGGAATGTCTCGTTAGTCTCATTCTCTACTCCCTAGGTTCTGATTCCAGGGATGCCAACTTCTAATGGGATAACTGCTTATGTGCCATAAGCCATGGCAAATGGGGATTCCCTAATCCATCTTCTCAGCGTAGTCCGATATGCCCAAAGTATATTGGGCAATTCTTCAACCTATTTTCCCTTAGCTGCTTCCAGCCTCTTTTTGATCCCTTCCAAGATAGTCTTGTTGGATGTTTCTGCCTGACCATTACTCTGAGGGAAACTTGGAGTGGAGTAATAGTTCTTGATATTGTACTTTGCACAGAAGCTTTTGATTAGCTTACTGTCAAATTGTGTACCATTGTTTGCTATTATTGCCCTTGGGATCCCAAACTTGGTGATGATGTTCTTCCATATGAAGTTCTTCACATCAGTGTCCCAAATCTTTGCAAGGGGTTCAGCTTCTATCCACTTTGTGAGATAGTCAGTTACTACCAGCAAGAACTTCCTTTGTCCAGTTGCTTGGGGTAGTTGTCCAATAAGATCCATGCCCTACTAGGCAAATGGCCAAGGGCTGGATACTAGGTTCAAATCTGCTACTGGTTGATGTATCAAATGTGCAAACCTCTGACATTTCTCACACTTTCTAACATAGGCTTCAGTATCCTTCTGCATGTAGGGCCACCAGTACCCCTGAGTAATGGCCTTGTGAGCAAGTCTTCTGCCCCCAGCATGGTTTCCATACACTCCTTCATGTATTTCATACAAGAAGTCTTCAACTTGTGAAGGATGCACACATCTCAAAAGGGGACTAGAAAAAGACCATCTGTAGAGATGTCCTTCTGCTGTCAGACTAAACCTCGTCGACTTCAGTTTGGTCTTGTGTTCTTCTTTGCGATCATCTGGCAACTTCACATCTCTAAGGAATATTACTATTGCATCTATCCAACTTGGTCTCATCTCTACACACATTGCTTCATACTCTGTGGTCAGTGGTTCTATACTCAGGCTTGACTAATAGTCAGCCATTATTGTTCTTGCCTCCTTGCCTCCCCTGATTTCATTGCACTAGCTAGGCTAGCCAAGGCATCAGCATAGCTGTTGTCATCTTGGCTAACCTGCTGTAGTCGGCAATCTTGAAACAAGGCTAGTAGTCTAACAACCTCCTTAACATAGGCTATTATTCTTTCATCTTGGGCTGCATACTTGCCTGTTGCTTGGTTTACAATAAGCTGGGAGTCACAGAAGACCACTACCTCGTCGGCTTCTATTGCTGCTGCCAACTTCAATCCCGCGATCAGTGCTTCATATTCTGCTTCATTGTTTGAGGCTTTAAACCCTAGTCGAATAGATTGTTCTAGCATCCTCCCATCTGGCGATACTAGCACTACTCCTACCCCCGCTCCTTGACGGTTTGAACTTCTGTCAACAAACAGGAGGAGGAGTCGCCGATGTAAACGTCCCAGAGCTTGAGTCTCTTTTCTTTCTTCTGTTCTACTGTGGGGTTTTTCATTCCTAGTTGGGTCTTTTCTTGTTCCCCTGGACATCCTAAGCCGTGGCTCACTGGAGCCTGAAGTGAGATGGCACCAGGTGTGAACTCGGCCACGAAGTCAGCCAGAACCTGGCCTTTGATTGTTGTTTTGGGTCTGAACTCTAAATCCTATTGGCCCAATACCACTGCCCATTTGGCCACCTTGCCTGTTAGATCTCCTTACTGTAGCATGGACTTCAAAGGGTGCTCAATCAATACCACAATCTTGTGGGCTTGGAAATAATGGTTCAACTTCTTGGAGGTCATCAGTAAGGCCAATGTTAGTTTCTCCAGGGGTAAATACCTGGTCTCTGCACCCACTAGGGTTTTACTCACATAGTATACTGCCCTTTGTTCTCCCTTCTCTTCTCTAATTATCACTGCACTTACTGCATGCTTTGAAACCGCCAAGTACAAGAATAGCTCCTCTCCAGGTACTGGATTCGAGAGAACTGGAGCCATGATCAGGTATCTTTTCAAGTCTGCCAAGGCGACTTCACATTCCTCTATCCATAAGAAGTCGGTGGCCTTTTTCAACAAATTGAAAAACGGTTTACACTTATCCGAACTTCTACTTATGAATTTGTTCAGGGTTGCGACCCTTCCCGTCAACATCTGCACTTGTTTTGCTGACTCTGGGCTTTTCAAATCCAGTATAGCCTTGATTTGATCTGGACTTGCCTCAATGCCCCTTCTGGTAACCAAGTACCCCAAGAGCTTACCAAACCCAACTCTAAATGCACATTTTAAAGCATTGAGTAAGAGCCGATATGTTTTTAGGACGTCAAAGATTACCTTCAAGTTGGCCAAATAATCCTCAGGTTCCTTGGTCTTCACGACTATGTCGTCGATGTATACTTCCACTATTTTGCCAATCTGATGCCTGAACATCTTGGTCACTAACCTCTAGTACGTTGCTCCTGCATTTTTCAACCCGAAAGACACCACTCTGTAGCAAATAAGCTTTTTTGGGGTGATAAATGCAGTCTTCTCTTCATCAGGGGGTACATTGTTATCTGATGGTACCCCCTATAAGCGTCCAGGAAGCTCATCCTTCCATATCCTGAAGTGACATCCACTAATTGATCGATCTTGGGGAGCGGGAAACTATCTTTGGGACAAGCCTTATTCAAGCTAGTAAAGTCCATGCAGAACCTCCACTTCCTATTCTTCTTTTTCACAACCACAGTGTTGGACAACCAAGTGGGGTAGTTTACCTCTCGAATGGCTCTGGTCTCTAACAATTTGTCCACTTCCTTTTCTACTGCCTCCATATGAACCAGCGTCGGCCTCCTCGCTCGCTAAATGATGGGTTTTGCTGACTTGTCTACATTTAGTCTATGACATGTGACTTCGGGGTCAATGCCAGGCATCTCGTATGGCGTCCAGGCAAACACCTCTATGTTTGCTTGTAAGAACGCTTTTAACTCCTTTCCTCTTTCTCGACCAAGCCTGAGCCGAGAAGGAAGAAGCACTCTATATCCCCTTGCTTGACTAGAATTTTCTTCAAGGCTTTCTTACTTTTGTCGACGGGCTCTTTGTCGACATCATCCAGGACCTCCATGTCCTCGTCCTTAATCTCTATTGTTTCTGCCTCTCGCTCGTTGTAGGTAGATTTCATTGCTTCCATGGAGCAATTCTTTGCCTGCACCTGATCCCCTCTGACCTCCTCAATTCCATGCTCTGTTGGGAACTGCAACAGCTGGTGCAGTGTTGAGGGAACAGCCCTCATTATGTGCAACCATGGCCTTCCTAAGATAACATTGTAAGGGGAGGGGGTGTCAATTACTATGAACTCTATGCTTACCTTCTTGGTGCCTGCCTGCACCTCTAAACTTATTGCTCCCAGGGGCCACGTCGGCGTTCCATTGAACTCGACCATTGGACTGTTGGACTGCTCCCGATCATCTTGGTGAAGGTCGAGCTCCTTGTAACATCTGACATACATGATGTCACAAGAGCTGCCTTGGTCAACCAGAATGCACCTTACCTGGCATTCTCCAATAGTAAGGGATATTACCAGAGCATCATTATGTGGATGTTGTACTATGTCTAGGTCGGCTTCAGTAAAGGACACCATTGGTCCCTGGTACTCGTTTGCCCTAGGCCTCTTTTGTTGGACCTGATACACATGCTGTAAATGCTTCACCCTCTGAGTCTTCCCACGCACCTCGTTCTCATTAACCTTTGAGTGAATCACATTAATCACTCGAGGTCCGTCTGCTTGTGGTTGTGGTGCTGGTGGATGTGGTGTAGCTGGTGCCTGGGGCAGCCTTGCTTCCTCTTCCCTTATCCTGGCCTCATCTATTAGGTCCCTTAAGTGACCTTGTCTTACTAGATCTTCTAGATGTGTCTTTAGGGCTCTGCACCCTTGAGTCAGATGCCCATCCTCATTGTGGTAGGTACAGTGCTTCCCAAGGCTTCTTCCCATAAATTCGCTAGGAATCTTCTCTGGTGCTCTATAGTAAGGCTGGTTCCTAATCCTTTCCAAGACTTTGTAAACCAAGATCCGGAGCACTGTGGTGACTACCTGTGCAGCCCTTAGTCCTGTTTCTTTTCTATTAAAATTTGTATTACCTCGGCCTTGCTTCGGCAAGCCGTTCCTCTTCTCTTGCTTTGACACCTTTGTCCCTAGTGTGTCTTTCTCTGCTCTCGCATATTTCTTGATTCTCGCCATAAGTTTCTCCATACTTTTTGGCAGTGTCTTCGCCAGTGACTTTCGAAGCAGACAGTCATCGTTTAGGCCGTTCTTAAAAGATACGACCACCACCTCTCGGTTGCACCCTGGTATTCGGTTAAATACCCCATAATACCTTTTGGCATAAGACTTGAGGCTTTCACCCTCGCCAATTCTCAAAGCCATCAGGGAGTCTACCCTCAACGACTGCAGTTTGTTTATAACAAACCTGGCCACAAATATCTCGGTTAGGCCTTCCCAACTTTTCACAATTCCTTTCGACAACTTGTGAAACCAATCTGATCAATTTCCCCAAAGGACGAGGGGAACACCTTGCAGAGCAACGGCTTATTCCTGGTATACAGTGCCATCCAGTTCAAATATAAGCTAACATGAAAGTTGGGATCAGACTTACCGTCGTATATCTAGAATCTTGGCATGTGGAACCTTTTAAGGGCCTCAAACTTGTCCAATTCTATAGAGAACAGCGTTCTCGGCTTGACCGGAGATGTTACCTCGGCATCTTGTTGCTTCCTTTGCAGGTAATCCCTCAAATCCTCCTTAATCCATCCAGGAGCTCGGCTATCAACGGATTTCAGCCTCTTTGGTGCACTGCTCCCTGTGTCGTTATAAGTCCTCTTGGACCTGCCATCATTCATCGTGTCAAAACAAAGCTCCTTCCCTTGAATATGCCGATGATCTTTGACGTAGGTTTCTTTGGCACGATGTGTCCTCTAAGACTCCCCTCTCATCGATTCTCCTCGCCCGATCTCCCGTGAGGGCCGATGCGAATGCTCTATTGCCCTATTATGCGGCGGGACTGTAGGGATTGCTTTCTACCCCCCATTCTGGGCATCGTTCTTGGCTGCTGGAATCGGCATGTCCTCCAATGAGAACGGTGGTTACATGACGTTGTTCTGCATCATGACATTAATAACCGATTGCAGGTCTTCTAATTTGTTTACCATCCCCTTTATCTCACCATCCCTCCTCAAGCATCTATCTTTCCATACCTAGAGGTCGCTTTCATTGTAATACTAGCCTCGGCCTACCTTCTTTGGAATGTCTCCCTCTTGGCCGATGTCCTTTTCTCCGGGACTCTGCTCTCGGGGTTCTTCGTTATAGTTATCCTCCTATATGTTAGGTTCGACGTGTTTACCATTCCCACTAGGGACATCGTCCCTGATCTTCTCTTTCTGCCCATCGTTGGCCATCTACTCTCCTTCCGATTCCTACAGATGACGCCAAATTATGGGTGCTGATTTCCGACCTCATTGCCAAACAGGAAACTTAGCTGGAGAGCACAAGCAGAACAGATTATGCCGTGTCACAGAAAGACAAGACTCCGATGGTGGTTTGTCCACCCGGGAGCACTCCGGCAATCAAGTCAGTACTTAGTTATCTCTCAAAGATAGCAAATAGTGCTTAACTTACTAGCCAGAATACAAAAAACGTACCTTAGACCCACGATGGTGCCTTACTTTTATATCCAGCACTAACCTAATCCCTGTAGAAGCTTAGCTTCTATGGACTCTAGCTCAATGCTTATCTAGGACTCCCAGCCAGATAGAGATAAACACCCTAAGAGCTTTATCTTTATCCAGACTAAGGCCAAGTTTGGCATCTACTAAATAATACAAAAAGTCAAAAAGTCACTATCCTATTTAAGTCACATCATCTTATTTAAATCACATCACCTCTCTAACACATCACATCAAACCCAACCCATATAAGCCAATAAGTCAAAAAGTGCAATTTTTTAGAACATCCCAAACCAACCCTAAGGTCCTTCCTCATTTTAGGACTCTTGTCCCTTATCCGTTCATTCGGATTCCAGTATCTCCGCAAGTAACCTCGGCCTAGCCGAGATTACCTCAGTGCCATGACCAAGACATGTGGCACCTCAGCTGACACTTCGGTGTCACCTTGGTCACGTGTTGTTATTCACAAAATATGCCCCCACACTTCGGTGTCACCTTGGCCACGTGTTGCAATTAACACATGTTAATTTTTATATATTCAATAAAAAATATTTTCTGAATTTTTTTAAATTTTTTATGAGCTTTAATAGAATTTTGAGTTATGTATTTGGTTATGAGTTGTAAGTTTTTGTATCAAATATCATATGTCATATCAAAATTTCCCACTCAATTCAAAATTCTTTTCAAAACTCATTTACTAAACAAATTTTCCACACTTAAATTGTAATTCCAAAACTCACAAATTCAAAATACAACTCTATTCTCAAATCATATTTAGAAAACTCTACCAAACGCAACCTATATTTTTCACTTTTTACTTTGACGTTGTGTTTAATTTGGAAACTTAGGAAATAATTTAAAAAGGGAAAGGAAAAATGTGTGAAATTATGTAAAATGTAATTTTATGGGCATTTATATACAAGTCCCATATTGTGAACTTATAATCCATTAAATCCTAAATAAGATTATTTACTCTTTCAAGTCCCATTAATTTTTAATAGACTAATTTACACTTATTTTTACCCTTCTAAGACCTCCTCCATCACTGCTAGATGTCTTACTGTATGCTTGGTGTGAAAGTAAGTGCTGTGTTTATTCTCTCTCTCTCTCTCTCTCTCTCTCTCTCTCTCTCTCTCTTACTTTTACAACCACTCCCCAACAATAACTACCAAACATCCTCTTCTCTCTCATTTGTTTTCTCTCTCTTTTTTTAGTTTCAGACTCTCTCTCTCTCTCACATATAAAAAAATGGAGCCCAAGCTTTTTGACTTTGGTTCTGTCCTTATCTATCTCAACACCGCCAACACCTGCCTCAACTCCCACACCATCTTCGTTCTCCTCCACCATGCCAAATCAAAGCTCGTCTTCTCGATTTCCATATTCCATCACTAGTCCTCAAAGCTCTCTCTTTGTACCTACCAAATATACAACATCCTAAGTTCATCCTCATCATGGATGATGTGATTTTAGACCCAATCCCCTCATCATCCGCCATTGGTGACTACGAGAGCTTGGTGAAAAATGATGATTCTAGGTTCAACTGGTTTATACTTTAAATGAGTGAGACTCGATCACATTAAACTACACCTCCAATACCACTTCTTATCCAAAAGAGGTAGTGTATTCTCACCGTGCGATTTTCAATGGTTGTGCAAAAATTAAGAAATTTTCATAAATAATGGTTGTGTAAAACTGAGAAATTTCTCAATTTTTTCTAGTTTTAAAATTGAGAATATTATCAGTTTAAAACTGAAAAAATGATAAACTGAAAAAATGATAATATTCTCAATTTTAACACTAAAAAAATTGAAAAATTTCTCAGTTTTACTGGAAATTTTTGCAATCTGAAATCATTCTCAATTTTAAATTGAGAACATTCTCAGTTTTGGCACTGAGAATATCTCAGTTCTTACCTACAAACCAGATATCATGGCCCATCTTTTTTAGTCGATTTAATATGCTCTATTCTGAACCCTGAAATTGAGCAATTAAACATTTTAAGGATTAGAGGAGTTACACACACACACACACAAAAAAGGTGTTGCAAATTGAAATGATCAAGGAAGAGAATAGATCAAAAGGAAAGTGTAAAAGGTTGAGGCATCACAAACCTCCAACTTAAAAGTCTTCGGATAATCCAAACAATCATCATCATCATCGAGTGTTAGAAAAGATCCATGAAGATGCAGACTCTGCTCCTCCTCCTAGTCGTAAAATTTCTTAGGGATGTTCCAAGTTCTCTTCTTTCTCTGAAGTTGCATCTGTAATCCGTTAGATTCAAAAGGGCATGAACGTCAATTGCATTCCAAAATGAGACTTGTGCATCCAAAAACTATTGCACAGGACTTGAGCTACCACACATACTGTCATTAGGACTTTTAAGTAATTAATCCTAATTTTATTAACATTTCACCAACTTTTTTTGTTTCTTTTTTCAAATTCCTCTTTAAATCTCAGCGCAACTATCACTTTTAGTTTTGAACAATTTAATCTATATCTGACAAAAAAACAATTTAATCTATACCATTTTAAATAAATTTTAATTTAATCTCAAAAATTGTTAATTTTAATGACTAGACTAAATTATTCGATTTTAAAAATCAAAATTAAATTGGGGTGAAACTATCCAGATTAAAAGTATAATTTAACCTAAATTTATCTTTTTGTTTTTAGTTCTTTCCATTTATATGGACAGTTTAGGTTTTTGAACGATTTAAGTATCAACTTTGGTTTCTCATTTATTGATAAGAAACAAAACAAATTTTAAAAGATTTCTTTTTCTTACAAGTTATCACATCTTCATTCATCCAAAACAACAATTACTATTTCTTTCTTTTTCTCACCTAGATATTCAATCCAAATCCGAACGGAGACTGCAAGAGGTTGGATTTAGTTAGATATTTTGATGAAGGAAATGGAAAGAGAAATAGAAAGAAAAAAAAATAAAGAATTAGGCCTCGTTTAGAAATTTTAGTAATTTTTTGACTTTTTGGTTAAAATATGAGGTTAAAAACATTTGTATGCTTGGAATGACTTTTTAATTTTTTACTAAAAGATATACAAAAAGTAAAAAAAAAATGAAATCTCTGACTTTTTGGTATAGGTTATAAGTTTTTTGGTTTTTTTAGTAATTTTTGACTTTTAGACTAAAACTATTACTTCCCAAACGAGGCCTTAATAGAGAGAGGAAAAAAAATCTAAATGAACCTAAGATATAAAAAGTGAAATTATATTTCGTTATTACTTTTTTTTTCCATGTATTTTCTATTATAATTATTTTTATTTTTCTCATTAAATCAAATCTATCGATCAAATACAACGTAAAAAGATTTAAAAACAGAAACGTGTTTGAATGTTAAGACATAATCAACAACTATCGAGTGTCGTTTTAGAACAAACAATTCCACACGGCGTGCATGTGCAGAGAGAAAGAGAGAGAGAGAGAACTATCCTCTAATCTGTTTGGTGCGTGTGCTTCTTTGCAAGAAATCCATCATCTGCGTATCAAAATATCCAACAGAGATGAACAAAGGAAACAAACAAGGGAAACAAACCACAGGATGGTTGGCTTAGTGAATGACGATTAGGGCCTGGAGGTTTGCTCCCTCCCAAGTTTCAAGTTCAAATCTCCAAGCCAGCAAATGCATACCTCGAGGTCACAGACTCTAGGGCTAAGCTCTGTTTCAAAAGGCTTGTTCGGATTGTAAGAACTTAGTCTAGTATACATAAGCTGTCCCAACAAATCTTATATAACAAAAAAAAAAAAAAAAAAAAAACACACAAAAGGCAAGTCATGTAAAGAGAATTGAGTGCTTATTTGCAATGCAAATTGTAGTCTTCATAAATTACTTTGTTGCAAGCTATGAAGCACGGACACCTCTCCGAGGGCACCGTACCATTATCGAACATGGACACACGTCGGACACGCGATGGACACGTGTCTGACACGTAGCAGAGAGTGTCCCCTTTTTTTTAAATTTTTTCACATCCGGACACATTCAGGACACGTTATAGACACGTTTGGACACGTACATGGGTAATTTCACAATTTACTAAATTTTTTTGGGGTCGATTTGTAAATAAAGAAAAACAGATCAAAATTTGCCCTAATCTACTTCGAATCTAGTTCAAATAGAAGAGAAACAGCAGAGAAAGGGTGAGAAAGAGAGGACCTGACTTCGTCGTTCGTCATTCGTCATTCGTCATCTCTTCTCGTCAATTGTTGCTCCTCGTCGGTCGTCGGTCATCTCTCGCCTTTCGTCATTAAGGTACACCTCTTCTTCTTCGATCTTCGATCTTCATTCTTCTTCGATTTCCCTTAGTTGCTCTCTCTCTCTCTCTCTCTCTCTCTCTCTCTCTCACTCTCAGCCTGTCTTTTTTCCTCAGTCAATCTCTCTCGCCTCTGTCTTCTCTCTCACCCTTCTTTTATTCTGATTTTTTTTTTCTTTTTTTTTCTTTTATTCTGATTTTAATTTAATTTTTTCTTTTCTTTTATTTTTTTTCTTTTATTCTGATTTTATTTAATTTTTTCTTTTCTTTTATTTTTTCTTTTATATTCTGATTTTATTTTTTCTTTTCTATTATTTGAGTGTATAATTTTAATAATGTATGTTTATTAATTTTATTATAGGAACCAATTTTATTTGTGAATGATATATATGATGTTAAATCAATTAAATGTTTATTTTTTATAATTTTAATAGTGTTATTTTGTATATTTTATTACCTTTTAATAATTTTATGACATATAATAAATAAAATTAATTATATATATTGAACGTATCCCCAGCGTGTCGTGTCCCTAATTTTTTGAAAATTTACGTTTTTGTGTGTCGCGTATCGCGTGTCTGTGCTTCATAAGTTGCAAGTAATCAAATTGAGTAAATTCAACTAACTGCTGCATGTATATGCATATGCATATGCTGCCCACACAGACAGTACTACCCAAAGGACAATAACATCTCTCCTAAATCAACCAATATAACTATTTTACATTCTCTTTTTGCTTATAATTTTGTAAGGGCCATATGGTAAATAAACATCAAATGCTTGTGATATATAGTTGTGAACAATGTATAAATCTGTTTCTTTGGATGAGCCCTTCTCTCCATAAGTACTAGTCAAACCAAGCTAATTAGAATAGATCATTCCAGAAAGTGTAACATAAATATAAAAACCTAGAGATTTTTAGATTTTCTGTGAGATGGCTAAATTTTCTTATTTTGGGTTTTAGGCTTCTTGTCTTAGTTTTTGCAGGTATGTGCTTTTACGTTATTTTTTATTTTTTTGTCAATTCAAAGTATTTAACTTGAATGAATTGTATTTGCCTTAGCAATATTTATGCTTGTGCAATTTATAAATGTTGTTAAACTGTAAATATTAGCTATGTAACCACTAAAAATTAGTTATTTCTCAGTCATAAACTTGCTAAAGGGGCATCACAAAAGAATGGTTCTACAATCTCAATAAATACGTATATATCTAAATTTTTGTTCCCAATTTGTAATTAATGACCAAGATTTATTCATGTTGTATTCTCTCATCAAGAAGTTTAAACATATACCATTGATCTACAAATCTGAATAATTTTATATGCACCTTCCTAGATGCCTTAGACTTCCTCATTATTGTATAATTTTATATGCACCTTCCTAGATGCCGTAGACTTTCTCATTACAAAAATCAATGTCGTGAAAGTTTTTTTTGATGTTCACATAAAAATATAAATACCTAGTTTTTTTTTTTTTTTTTTGATCTACCGTATTTCTTATGTTCAACTAAATACATATTATTCTTACCCCAAAAAAATAAAAAACTAAATATATATTACAAATTGTACACTTCTTACTATTTTTCGCATTGAAACAGACTATTTTAATAATTTTTTAACTTTTTACGACAAAATATATATATATATAAAGAAAATGATATAATAATTTATAATAATTTTTTTGACCAAAATATTTAGTCTCCAAACGAGAGCTAAAGAGCCTCTAATTTATGTGTGCCTTACAAAGGTTGTCATTGTTGTGAAGTAATCTTGTTTTACCTATAATAAAAAAAAGTTCTTTTCACCGGTCTAAGAGTAGAATGAAGGCTAAAATTAAGTTTCGTCAAAAGTGATTGCAACCGTTTGAAATTCATAGCCTCAGCTGTATTTGCATTTAATGGTTTCACATTACTAGTTTTATCTATATATAGCTATTGTATTTTGATAATTCAGAGTGTGGGAGAAAGAAGAAAGTTAGAGAGTAAAAGTGTGTTTTTCTCTCCTCAGTGTATTCTACATATTTGAGTGAAATAAATCTGTTTTTCAGATTATCAATCCTTTCTTGTATTTGTTTTTGTGAACCACCATAAGTGGTTTGCACCTCTCTCTCATCAACAGTGGTATCAGAGCACCAGGAGGGCCTGTTTTTTCGAAAAAACTGTAGAACAGAGCATCGTTTCAAATTTTGCCCAGAAATCAAAGCTGTTGAAATCAACTTTTGATTACACCAGTGTGTAGGTCTCATCAAGACGATCTCACTAAAAAAAAACCACGTTGAAAACCGAGTCCCACAGTGACCGTATGCGCTCCATGCACTGTCGACGCTGCCACCACGCGCAGAAACGCGTCTTCTTCGCCCAGATTGCAGAGTTTGACCCGTCTGACGTAAGATTCGATCCACTAGCCCAAATCGGGACCCATATCCAAGAGCTGACGTCATTGACGACGTCATTGCTGATGTCATCTGAGCCGTTAAGCCGAGCCGAACCATAAGCCGAGTCACGAGCCGAAAGCGAGCCATAAGTCGCAGACGAAGCCGACCGCCAAATCAAGACGTTATCGACGTCATCTGATCCAAAAAATTATCCAGTGCTTCTCAAAAGTCCCAGATTCCGCCGATTTGAGTCGTTCAATTATTTTTTGCTAGATCTAAGCCGTTTAAAGTTCGTTTTTGGTGATCCAATATTGCTTTCCAACTGTTTGAAATATTCTAGACACATCTGTACAGTCAGAATTTGAAAATTCCATCCTGAAAATTTACAGGTTTCTTAAATTCAACAAATGGCCAACACAAATAATTTCTTTCAACCCTAGTTTCCAAAACTCAGCAAGGAGAACTATGAAAATTGGAGTATTCAAATGCAAGTCCTACTAGCCTCACAAGATTTGTGGGAGTTAGTGGATCGAGGATATGACGAGCTAGCTACTCTCGAAGATGAATGAAATTTAAATAAAGCTTAGAAGACGGCATTAAAAGATTTTTTGAGAAGATTTCAATAGCAGCAACCTCTAAAAAGGCATGGAGTATTCTTCGCAATTCACATCGTGGAATTGAGAAAACGATCAGAGTTTGACTCCAGGTGTTACGTGGCGAATTTGAGATGCTGCACATCAATGAGAATGAGTCAATTCTTGAGTACTTCAACAAAACATTGACCATTGTTAATTAGATGAGAATATATGGAGAGAAGATGGAATCTCTTCAAGTGATAGAGAAAATTCTCCGATCACTCAGTCCTAAGTTCAAGCATGTGGTTGTAGTAATAAAAGAATCCAAGGATCTCAGTGCCATGACCACCGATGAGCTGATGGGCACACTTGAGATTCATGAACAAAGGATCAACAAGAAGACTCCCTCAAGTTCTCTAGAGCAAGCTCTTCAATCAAAGCTGTCTTTCAAAGATGACGGAAACGAGCAAGGAGGGACATCACAAAGAAGCCGAAGAAGAGGCTGTGGTTACAATAACCGAAGTTCTGGTTTTCGAGGAAGAGACGGAAGAGGTCCAGCCGGAGAAGGAAGAAGTCAACCACATTTTGCTCCAAGAGGAAAAGCAAAAGGAAGAGGAGGTGGTCACAGCAACCGACCAGGATTTGACAAAAGCAATGTCCGGTGCTACCATTGCCACAAGTTCGGGTATTACAGCAATGAATGCCGAAGTAAAGCAACAACAGAAGCCAGAGAGCAAGTAAATTTTGTCGAGCAGGAAATAAACAAAGTTGGACCTACAGTCCTGTTTGTCCACCATGGAGATACTATAAACCAAAACAATGATTGGTATCTAGATTCGGGAGCCAGTAATCATATGTGCGGTAAAAGTGAGTTGTTCATCGAGCTTGACGAGACTGTACAAGCACAAGTCTCATTTGGTGATTCTTCAAAGACTCCAGTGAAAGAAAGAGGCAATATTCTGATCAAGCTCCAGAATGGAGATCATGATTATCTCTAATGTTTATTATGTTCCTGCCATGAAGAACAACATTTTGAGTATGGGACAACTCTTAGAGAAAGGATATGACATCAGCATGAAAGATTGTCATCTTACCATCAAAGACAATCATGGTAATTTGATCGCTCGGGTGAGAATGTCCAAGAATCGGATGTTTGCATTGAACATCCAACATGATGTTGCGAAGTGTTTAAGTGCCATCATCAAAGACAAAGACTAGCTATGGCATTTTAGGTTTGGACATCTCAACTTTGGAAGCTTGAAGCTGTTATCAAGCAAGAATATTGTGAAAGGGCTCCCTCATATTGCTCATAGTAATGAAGTCTGTGAAAGTTGCATTCTTAACAAGCATCACAGAACTAGCTTTGCCAAAATAGTGAAGTGGAGAGTAACAAAGCCGTTGGAGCTAGTGCACACTGATGTGTGTGGTCCATTGAAGCCAACGTCAAATGGATAGAATAGATACTTTCTCACATTCATTGATGATTATAGTCGGAAGACATGGGTGTATTTTCTTAAAAGAAAATCGGAGGTGTTCAATATCTTCAAAGAATTCAAAGTTCTTGTAGAAAAACAAAAAGGCTACTACATCAAGACATTGCGGCCAGATCAAGGTGGAGAGTATATATCAGATGCTTTCGAGAATTATTGCAAAGAGCATGGAATCAAGCATCAAACAACACCATCCTATACGCCACAGTTGAATAATGTTGCTAAAAGGAAGAATCGTACAATCTTAGCTATGGCAAGGAACATGTTGAAAGGAAAAGGATTGCCCAAGCAATTTTGGGTTGAAGCTGTATCATGTGTTGTGTATCTACTAAATAGATGCCCAACCAAGAGCCTTCACTTTATGACTCCAGAAGAAGCTTAGAGTTCACATAAGCCAAGTGTCAACCATCTCAAAATATTTGGACGTGTTGCAAACACTAAAATTCCAGAAGCAAGAAGAACCAAGCTCAATGATAATGGAGAAAAATGTATCCTTGTCGAATATGGAGATAGAACAATGGGATACAAGTTGTATAATCCCATTACTAGAAAGGTGATCGTGAGTAGAGACGTGATATTTGAAGAAGAAGAAGTTTGGAACTAGAATCAAGATGAAGTTGTTAAAAATGAAAAACTCATTCTTGAATATGAAGCATCAAAAGCTCCGGTTGAAATCACAAGAGAAGTTCAAGATGAGCCACAAACTCCTCCATATAGAATATCGGCACCTAGATTGCCAGTTTCTCACAGAAGTGATGCATCATCATCAGATAATAGTTTTTTCAAACAACCAAGACCAATGAGAAATTTGCAGGAGATATATGAAGCTACAGAAGAAGAAGATCTGAATTTGCTCTGGCTACTCGCTGTAGACGTCCCCGAACACATCCCGGGGGAAGGTAGTGCGAGTCCCCCCCCCCCCGGTTCTGGTTCGATATTGGGTCACTACAGTTCGAAGGACTCAAATGTCATGGTTCTCAATCTTGAACCGAAGAGTCCAAATCCGGCAAATCGTTTTGAAAACATATTTTTGAAAGAAGTGCCAAATATGGACTGCTTCGCCAGATACAGAGTCGCCACCTAAATATTTTAATGGGAAATTTAGGAAACCCTGACTCAATGCCAAAGGCCACGCGTCCGTCATCACCAAAGTTGCCTCGGCTCGGGAACTTGGGTACGATTGGGGAAGGTCACTTCGTGAGCACCCGCGCTCGCCCAGTCAAAGACCGGCCTCTACTAACCATGATATCTGATTTTGAAAACATTGTGAGTTCTTATTCCAGTTATTAGCCTAGGTTACTATGTAATGCGCACAGCATACAAGTATAGACTGAGTCTCCTGAATTGGAACTAAACATTTCATGTTTGTTAGTTTGAAAATGGTTTGATGGTGCTACCCGCAGGTAGGCTAAGACGTGAATTTGCCACTCTCATGTGGGCTTAGAAAAACAAATGGTTTTGCCACTATCTAGTGGGCTTAAAACAAGCATTTGATGAATTTTTCCAATTCAAGTAACTCAACCTCCACCCACAGGCATTCAAGGCAGTTATATCACACAAGCATTTAGCCTCATGGTAAGCATGCTATCATGGCAGTCACTCACACGCATGCAAGGATGCTAAAGCATAAAACTTACCGAGTACTCCAAGCCAAAACAAAAGCTTTATTAGAAATCATGCATGATCCTAAGTATACTGAAATGCCTAATGCAACACATGCAAAGATGCAACTATAGCAGGCTCGGCTATTCTAAACATGGCATGTGGAATGCTACAACTAACACGTATTCAATTTGGAATTGAAATACAAATGCAGTTTGTATGATGCGCCGAGCCCGGTGCGTGCAAAACAAATGAATGATGCAAACATGCTGTCATACTGTATTCTAATTGAAATATGCCCTATATCTAACCATCTTAAGCGGGTAAATAAAAGGGAAGAAAGACGTGGGGTTGGAAGACATACATCACACTCACCCACACTTATTACAATTGTGCCCTCGCGCGGAGGGTCCGAATAAATAATAATACAGTCCCAAATGAAAGAATAATACAGTCCGAAATGAAAGAATAATGCAGTCCGAAATATACAGTCCGAATAATATACGAATTCCTAATTTATTAACAAATTAACTAAGAAAAATTGTAAACTGGCATGCAAGCCAGGGACTGCTTTGACTCTGCTCCGAATAATGAGATGATGCATGTTTGGGCTGCTTTCCACGGAAATCCACGGCGATGCCCCGATTAGCCTCTGTTTGCAATGTTTCTCGAAATGCGTGCCAAGCCTCGGAAGACTGTTGGTTCTTGATTTTGCTGCAGCAGAGAGCAGGAAAGGGGCATAGCAATGTATTTTACAAATATATGCATGCCTCGATCCTCGTTCCACCAATCACGCATCTCAATGCATGATGGCCGAGGAGCCGAATTGCACAACTCAATATGAGATGAATGCGTATGAATGCTATAACAAAACCTAACTCCATCATGGGTGATCCGGAGTGTCGGTGACTTGGGAATTGAGACCCGTTCCGTCACTCGGAGTGCGAAACGTGCCTCGTTTCCCATGCCCGGGCTAACTCCTATCCCGAACACGATGCAATATGCATGATATGCAATCCTAGCATACACAATACTATGAAAATGAGTTGCCTTGAAATGCGTGCACGCGGGCACGCAAACCGAGGCGATGGCCCTAAGGCATGAAATGGCATACGCAATGCAATTGGACTTACACTAATATGAGTGGACATAAGAGGCCGTTGGATAAAAATAAAGTGCCTCGAAATGCGTGCACACGGGCACGCAAACTGAGGTGATAGCATAAAGGCATGAAACGGCCTGAAATATGATATACAATGAGACTAAAATGAGATGTCTCGAAATGCGTACCCACGGGCACGCAAACCGAGAAAACGGCATACGAAGTGCAACAGGACTAAAATGAGATATGCGATGCAATATGGGCTTACACCAACATGAGAGAGCCTCAGCCACACTCACATAAGAGGCCGAGAGATGAAAGATGAGATGCCTCGAAATGCGTGCACACGGGCACGCAAACCGAGGCAATGGCATACGGAATTAAATGAGACTAAAATGACATACAGGATGCAAAATGGACTTATACTAACATGAGTGAGCCTCAGCCACACTCACGTAAGAGGCCGATGGATGAAAAATGAGATGTCTCGAAATGCGTGCACACGGGCACGTAAACCGAGGCAATGGCATACGGAATGAAATGGCATGGAAATGATATGCAAACATGCAAATGAATTTTGGCACTGAAATGTGGGGGAAAACAGCCCCGAAATGAGGCGAAAGTACACCCGATGCATGAAATGGCCCCGAAATATGAATTTAGGCACCCGAAATGGCCTATAGCTATACCAAACATGCTCAATATAGACATAGAATGAAAATACAGTAGCAATGCAGCCCCGAGACAAGCATTTTTCAGTCATAAAAAGGGCTAAACAGCAAGCACCCATAGGATTAGGCGAGTATGCAAAAATGGCTCCGCAAGAGGGGTATTGAAGCAAGTGATACATGCGATGCCCAAATGGAAAAATACCCTTCTACAACACTGAAGAGGGACTAAAAATATGCACATTTACAGTAGATGAAATCCCCGAAATCAGTATGAAAATATGCTAAAAATGCCATGCAAGATTGAGGCCACAAGAGGATATAACATGAAGTAGGCCAAACATTCATCCAACAAGAAAAGACCCTTAATGAAATATGTCAAGAATATCAAAATATGACTGTTTCTGGCTCTGATGATGGCCGAAAACAGAAGCTAGATAAGCTTAAAAAAGCATGCAAAAATGGGGGTCAAAGAGGGGTATAATGACAAGTATAACATGGGGACCCCCAACAAGGTTGATTCCTTCTACAATGTTGTAGAGGGACACAAAATAAGCTTACTCACAGTTCATGAAATGCTCCAAAACAGACTACATGTAGGCCAAAAAAATCATGCAAATTTACGGTAAATAGGAGAGATTATGAAGTAAGTGCAAGATAGAGGATCTAAACAGGGTTGAGCACTTCTTCAATGTTAAAGAGGGTCTCAAAATAGGCCCACTTACAGTTTACATTGTGCTCGGAAACAGATCACTCATAGGCCAAATATTCAATGCAAAATAATGGCATATCAGAGGATATTGAAACAAGTGAAAGATGGAGGGCTCAAACAGGGTTTAGCCCTTGAACAAACATGAAGAATGGCTCAAAAAAGGCCTAGTTTCATTTAGGGTCGGAGCCCGAAACAGTGAGCAAGTAGGCTTAAGAAATGAAGCAAGAAAGTGCTACAAAAGAGGGAAATGGAGACTTACCCTTGAAGACCTCTTCTTTTCTACCTCTTGGCTTGAGAAATGTTGCTTTTAAGCCTCTGAGAACCTCTCCTTGCTGGTGGAAATGGAGTGGTGGTGGTGGTGCTTGATGGTGATGAAGAAATGGCACCAAACTTGAGAAGAATCCAAGAGATGGAGATGGATATGTGTCTAAGCTCTTAAGAGAGTTTTTCTAACCCTAGCCTAAGAGTTGGGAGGCTCCTTATAAGGACCAAAAGAGGAGGGCAAAGGTGGAGGGAAATGCACCCAAGTGTTCTCCTTCAAAATATCCCCCGGATACAGATCTTTTCTGGGGGAAACAACTACACAGCTGTAAAGTGTGGACTGAGAGGGTCATGGCCGGCCTCCTACTTTTCTTGCAGGAGGCCGGCCGGCCACCCCCTATGGCCGGCCGGCTAGGGGTCAAAAAGGTCACTGAGAATTTCTGGCCGGCCACCAAAGGTTGCTGTCCTCCCAAGTGTGTACAACAAGACCCTATGGTTGGAAATTGGCAACTCTGAAACAAGAGAGACAACATGCCACTTTTAGAAGGGGTTCAAAAGGGTCAATTGCAATTACTGGCCGGCCATGTGTTTTTAGGGTCCTCCCATGTGTGTACAACACAAATATGTGGTTTTGGCTCGAAGAAAATGGCCCTAGGGTGTTCAACATTAGCCCGGAAGTGAGAAAAAGGCCGGGCGCCGGAGGAGCATAACTGGTTGTTGAGACAATTGCTGGCCTCCCACCCTCCAGTGACCTTCCTGGTGATAAAACAGAGGTACCTGCCAAAAATAAACAAAAACCGATGCAAAACGAATGCTCGGGGGGCCAAAACACGCAGTACCGGCCGTTAAGCACCGAAAGTGGTGTTTGGCCACGAAGTGGGTATCTAAGACCCCAGTGTCCCTCGAAAGGGAGTAAATGAGATGTATGCAAAAAACTGGAGGAATCGGAGATGGTTGGGTGGTCCCGAACCGAGGCACACGGCCTGACGGCTTCGAAAACCGGGAACCAGGCTCCGAAATGGGCAAAATGGCCTATGGGCAGGAAATGTAGCCCACGGCCACTGAGAGATGGTCTACAGGACCTCTCCCTCCCCTCAGAAAAGAAAATAGAGAAAACCGAGTCCGGTTCGCAAACCGAGGCAAGGCACAGAAGAGAGTTCGGAAGTCCCGAGGCAGGGCGCGCGGCCGCGACTCGGAGACTTCTGAACAGGCACAATATGCAACATCACCGAGCGCTCAATCGGTGATGTCTGAGTCTTAAGGTCGGTCAAAAATGGGGTGTCTACAGTTGTCCCTCTTTGACAGAACTCGGAAGTCAAGAAGTGACGGGAGTGAATGTCAAAGCCTAGAGACGACCCATTTTTGACAAGGCCGAAGACTTAGACAATCATACAAGATGAACAGAGATATGTGCCCGCAGGCGTGCCCGCAGGCAAGGGAGGGCAAAATGCAAAGTGACATGCATAGAGCCAAGTGATCATGCAAACGCAGCAAGCTGTAATGAGGCAAGTATTCGCAAATAGATGCAACAGTTTTAAGCAAGAATGCAAAGCAACAACTACATTTCATGCAGTTAGGAATGCGGAGAATCATTCAATTCTCGTCGCGTCTCACACGGAGAAGATACGATACTGGCGATTAAATGCAGTCGCACCAGCCTCAAATGAACCGTACATACAATATCGTGCCTGCAAAAGAGAGAAATTCAACAAGAACAATATGCTGACAACATATATTCAATGTGATTCCTGTGGTTCCGAAAGTTTGACACACGCAGTGTCGGCGAGTGAATGCATCGCAATACGAGAAAGGAACACGCGTGACAACGCATACTCAAGCACAGAGGTATGGTACACCAAGAAATCATGCATGACAATGCAAAATGCTCATGAGAATGCAAGTTATATGCACAACAACGCAAAATGAGCATAAATCAGGGTGCCCGTTTGTTGCGAAACAACGAGTAAGAAAACGCGCATTTCGGCGAAGGTGACTCGATCGCGGCCTCTAATTCACCTCCCAGAGAGGTTACGACATGTTCAAAAAGGATACACCTTGATTTTGATGAGTGATGATGAGACACATGTCAGAAATTGCAGCTGAAGTTCCGGCGGAGCAATTTCGCGCCAAAAAGTGCACTTTTCTCGAACTTTTTCAGGTCTCGGGATCTCCGATCTTCCTCAAAATTTGCAGAGAGCTAGAGGGGGGTGTGGGGAACACCACCGGCCAGGTGGTTGCCCTAGGGGAGGCCACCGGCCAGGGAACAAAAATCAAATGGCCGGCCGGCCAGCCAGAAAAGGTGGCCGGCCGGCCACCTGTCCAAAATAAGGGGCAATTTTGTCTTTTGCCTCATTTTCTATATATATCCTCATCCATTCATTCCGAAATCACACCCACAGCTGCGAAAACTTCTCCCCTTGCCTCCCAAACCATTTTTTCTTTCAGATCTGCACTTTACACGCGCTTTTCAGCCTCCCACGCAAGTTGTTTTCGCGAAATCTTTCAGTTTTAAGCACTTTGAACCGATTAAATTTTGATTTCGGGGCTTCTTTTCTCATTTTCACCACTTGAGGTAAGTTTGTCTCAATATTTGGAAGATTTTCTCGAGAGTTGACTTTTGTTGACTTTTCCATTTCCCGGGAGTTGACTTTTGTTGACTTTTTCCAATTTTAGCTCATTTTTGCTCCTTTTGCAGATTTCTTGAAATGGCGGGTGATTACCTTCATGGTGGAGGTCCTCCAGGTGCCGGGGATGATTTTGATATCATGACACTGCCCCCGAGAGTCCGCCCTTTTATTCCCGGGAGATACATATGCTTCCGCGGGCCGTTTTTCGTCGTTTCACTGAGTTCAATGACCGGGCACCCGGGGATTTACTGCTGCGAGAGCCGGAGCAGCACCTCTCTCACGATGCACGAGAGGTATTTTACTTTATTTTCTGCATTTTTCGTGCATTTTGTAGCTTTGCCATGCTTGAACGCACAGTTTTAGCTTATGACATAGTACTTTGTTTGCATTCTGAACATGTGACTTAAACACTTGAATTCTTTGAGCATACGGCTCATTGGTGATTGATTGTGAGCATACGGTACACATTAGTTAAGAATTGAACATCTGACTCAAGCAATCGATTTGTCGAACACACGAATTTGATTTGAAGGTGAGCACACCGCACACACTGATTAAGAGTAGAACACACAGTCCCAAACTCCGATTTTCTGAACACACAGTCCAAGTCGATGGTGAACACACAGCCCATACTGATTGAGAGTAGAACACACAGTCCAAGTTGGTAGTGAACACACAGCCCTAAATTTTGATTTTTCTGAACACGCAGTCCAAGTTAATGGTGAACACACAGCCCACACTGATTGAGAATAGAACACACAGCCCTAAACTCAGAGTTACCGAACATGCAGCCCAAGTTAATGGTGAACACACAGCCCACACTGATTGAGAGTAGAACACACAGCCCTAAACTTTGATTTTTCTGAACACGCAGTCCAGATTTGAGGTGAACACACAGCCCACAAATTTTTCTGAAATTTGAACCATGACAAAATCTGAAATTTTCGAACACGCAGCCAGTTAAAGCGAACACGCAACCCTTGAGTAAGATTTGAACCATGACCCAAAACAGTTCTTGAACCGCATGACCCAGATTTGAAGTGAACACACAGCCTTGATTAAGGATTGAACACATTGACCCAAAACCACGAGTTACCGAACCATGACCCAGTTTAAAGTGAACACGCACCCATCGATTAAGGATTGAACCGCATGACCCAAAACAGTTACTAAACCGCATGACCCATATTTGAAGTGAACACGCACCACGATTAAGGATTGAACACACATTAAAACAGTTCTTGAACACGACCCAGATTTGAAGTGAACACACGACCCACTAAGTAAGATTTGAACGCATGACCCAAAACATAAATTTCTTGAACACGACCCAAATTAAAGTGAACACATGACCCACTAACTAAGATTTGAACCATGACCCAAAACCACAGTTTACTAAACACGCAGCTTGATTTGAAGTGAACACGCATGACCCGATTAAGGATTGAACACCTGACCCAAAAACAGACTTCTTGAACCATGACCCAGATTTGAAGTGAACACACAGCCCACTAAGTAAGATTTGAACACGCAGCCCAAAACATAGATTTACTGAACACGCAGCCCAAATTAAAGTGAACACGCAGCCCACTAACTAAGATTTGAACACGCAGCCCAAAACACAGATTTACTGAACACGCAGCCCAGATTAAAGCGAACACGTAGCCCACTACTTCGTTTCATTTGCTCACAGCTACTTCATTTCATTTGCACACAGCTACTTCATTTCATTTTCACACAGCTACTTCATTTCATTTGCACACAGCTTGTTACTTGCATATGGCTTGCATTTTATTGTGTACTGAACACATGTATTCATTCTGAATGCAGGTTGGCTCTCGCATCGTGCGAGGATACGTCTCCACTGCCGCGAGAGAATGGTATGCTGAGCTTCCAGAGGCTGTCCGGGATTTGGTTGATTCAAGGGGTTGAGAGCATTTCAGACGGGTTATCCATTTGTCTGCCCGATGGGACATTGTTAGTTGCCTTGGTGGAGAGATGGTGGGACACCACCAATTCTTTCCATTTTTTACGCCACGAGGACATGACCATGACTCGCTAGACTTTCTTGGTACTCACCAGCCTAGACATAGGCGGTTGGCCCATACCTTATGACGAGGATATGGGAGAGTGGGAGGTCGCATGGACACATCTATTGGGGGCTCGCCCACCTGTAGACAGAGCTTCTGGGAGAGTCCGGTACACCTGGTTCTCTTCCCGTTTTCGGAGGCCGGAGATGGAGCCTGAGTCTCCCGAGGAGGTTGAGCAGTACACTCGGGGTTTCCTTATGTTCCTCTTTGGCACCACTCTGTTTGCCGATAGGGGGAACACCGTCGGGTTGTATCTTCTGAGTGCCCTAGTGGACCTATCACAGGTCAGTCGGTATGACTGGGGTGGTGCTGGCCTGGCTACCCTCTATTGTTACATGAGTGCAGCCTCTCGCGGGCGGGGAGACTTACTTGGCGGCTATTGAAGAGCCTAGGAGGTACGTTCTGTCCTCTTGATTTACATTTCTGCTCCTCATTACTTGTTCATTGGACACACGGCGCACTTTGCACTCTGTGTTCTGCCTTTAACACTTTGTAGTCACATTTCGCACTACTTTTCTCAGCTATGGGTGTACGTATACTTTCCCACATTAGCCCCAGAGATGGAGGTGGCAGGACTCCTTATAACTCCGTTTTCACTGGTATTCGAGGGCGAGCGCCGACCGAGACCTCAAGAGACTCTCTTCTACCTGCGACAGTATTTTGATACCATGCGGACGACAGAGGTATTTCAGAACTCTCGGTTCCTTTCATTTTCATCTTTGATCTGCCCTGTATATTCCTGATTTCTGATTGATTTATGCACTGGCTATCCGCAGATTACTTGGCAGCCCTGGGCGGTCTTAGGTGATAGTCTCCGACATCAGTATCCCGGAGGATCGGGTAATTCCCAGTATAGGTTCCTGCTCGAAGGACCAGTTGGTAGGGCATGGTTCCTGGGGGAACGCTTTCTGCGTCAGGTGTGGGGGTACGATTCTCAGGACCCTCCTGCTGTACCTCCAGCCACTATGCGGACTGCCGATAGACTCTCTGCCCAGGAGGTCATTAGTGCTATCACGAGGCACCGATGCTTTGTTACATCTCATGGAGGGGGACTACACCACCTATCGTCGTATATATCTGATGCCCCCCTTGACGGGAGTGCGTGCTCCGCCACGGAGGCCTACTGATGTACCATCTTCGAGTCGGGCTCGTACCACGGATATCCCCTCCTCTAGCGGGGCTGGTGCATCTAGGGGTAGAGGTAGTTCGATTCCTCCGATCCCTCCATCTCTTCATCATCCTGGGTGGCCAGACATGCCGACCGAGTTGACGAGTTGGCGGTTCGGGACTCCTTACCAGGTCTCGCTAGAGCCTCCTCTTCCTGACCACAGATATGTCAGGGATCCTGATTCACCCCCGGTATGTTTTACAGCTTTGATTTATCAGTCAGATTACTTGGACATTCATTTCCTCACTGATAGTTTTGCATTTGTATCTGTAGCCTCCAGTTGAGTACACGGATGAGATACTTGGGATGCTGGCCACATTCGAGGGCATAATCCTACGGAGGGAGGCCTGGTGGCCATTATGGGCGTCAAGTCTTGTCCATCTTTCCGTATTTAGCATACTCGATGACATCTTTGGTTTTGAACATCCTCTTTGTATTGATAGGTGTGTAGAGCACATCGGCACACACCACTCGCGTATTGTACTTGCATCGCTTTCATATTTGAACCGATGTATTTGAACTTTTCACTTTGATGCCTCCGTGTATGCTCACTTGTGGCTGGACCACCGGGCCTTCTCGGAGAGATCGAGTCTGAGACTGTTAGTCTTGGGCCATCTGGGCCTTTTCGAGGCGGGGCCATCGGGCCTTCTCGGGGAGTTGGGCCATCTAGGCCTTTTCGAGGAGCTCGAGGAGGCGGGGTCGTCTCGCGGATCACGGGCACCCATTATTGAGGAGGAGGAGGAGGTCCTGCATCGTGAGTCAAAGACATCTGGCTGGGAGGAGGCTCCGGTCTTGGTTCGGGAGGCGGAGATGAGGTGAGGGGATCCGGAGGATGATAGTTGACCGGATGGTGATGATGGTGCAGAGGTTATCTCGCAGAAGAGGATGACAGGGCCTCCTCATTCCCGTTCCCGAGGATATTGATGCTATTTCTTGCTTTATTTTACTTTTTGCTAGTAGTTTGTAGCACTTTGCATATTGTTAGGCAGTTTTATTTCCTGTAAAACTTGTACCTTTATTTTGTTGTAAAACATGATAGAATGAAACAACCTTTGAAAAGATGTTTGTATTTGAAATTCTTAGCATCGCAATGCATCATTTTGCACAAAATGGAATTGAATGAAAATGTGCCTTGTGTATTTACCGGGTCAGGTAATGAACCAACGTAACAAATCAAAAACTCGACTCACTAAGAAACAACAGAATCTTAGCAAGTTTACAACTCGATAAGCAAAGTACAACAATGTTAATGACTCAATAAACAAGACTCAACAAAATCGCGTAAACAAAAAGTAAACAAAAAGTAATAACTCAAAACACAAAATGCGACAGCTCAACAAAACTTACAACTCGATAAACAAAACAACAACTCGATAAGCAAAAATACAACAAAGCGTACTTCGGACGAACGATCTGGATGATGGAACGTATCCGAAACTGAGAGAAATGGAGGCCTTCGATGTTCCCGATGCGTGAAAGTGCCTCAAACTTCCTTCCAGAGGGCAAAACAGGACCAATAAGCATGGTGGGCCACATTTGCTTTTGGGGATTGGAGGGTGGCCGGCCTGCTAGAAAAGGTGGCCGGCCAGCCCCCTTTCCTGCAACTTCTAGAATCGTGACACGTGTCCTTGAATAGTGTTTTACCCCCCCTATAAAGCTCCGACTTTGGAATTCATTCATTTCATCACTACTTTGCACAAAATGGAAGCATTTCTCACAAAAAATCTCGCATCTTGGATCTCTTCTTTAGATGGGTCGGAAAAGTTGAACTTCCGGGGTTTCGGCTTGAATGCACTATTCACGCTGGGCCGGACTCCACTACATCTTCCTTTCCTCTATGCCACGGCAAGGTTCTGGAACCCGGTGACGCATGTCTTCAGCTTCGGAGGGCAAGAGGTATGTCCTACTTTTGAAGATTTTCAAGCTTTGATGGAGTCTGAACGCTCAGAAGAGATCTTGCCCCAATCTCGTTTTGGCCATGCCCAAGCTTTAGGGAGGATGTGCGGTCTCAACGCGCATGATGCTCGATCTCTGATCGGTAATGGCATGTTGGATATCTCGAGCCTGATTTACCGATTCTCTGATGCCGGTGACCGCAGCAACCATCATTGGCAAGGTTTCCGACAACATGCCCTCTGCTTGTGCATGCTATCTCATTTTCTGTTTGTCTCGGGCTCCGGAGGAGCTAGCATCCGTTTGATTGAAGTCGCTCAAGGCTTGAGGGAAGGAAGGAGCTGTACCGCCATGACATTGGCCGAGACACTGCTAGGTTTGGATGCCTTCTACCGCCAAGAGACAACCAGGTTTGCGGGAAGTCCACTACTGCTGCAGGTAATGTTTCCCTACCCAAGCTCACATATGTATTTGCTCATATCACTGGGCCCTCGGGCTCGTTTTTTTCTCACAAAACCCTTGTCTTACTTTTCTCTCATCGCACATCTCTCTATTCTTTATTCTCTCATTTTTCATCCCTCCCCAGATATGGTTGATGGATAAATTGCAAGTTGTGGATTCTTGCCCTGCTTACTCAGCCCGCGGCTACTTCTTTCGACAACGCCTGGTTGACGCCCTTGATGAGGGATGGTGGTTTGAATGGATGTGCAACTTGTCAGCTGAACACATTGCTTAGCACTATCCTTGGCTTAACCTTCCGGCGATGGGCTATAGCATGTTCCAGGACACTGGGATCCGGTTGGTTAGCCTAACCCATTGTGTATTCTATTTCCCATTCCGCATTCTGCGCCAATTTGGTCGTGATCAGACTTGCCCTCTAGAGGGGATTGAGTACCCGGTTACTTTCCGGGTCCAAGGTGCACACCTTGCCCGCCATACTACGGCCTGGAGGACTAGAGAGCTCCTGCCCCCCGCCCCTATTTTCAGTTGCACTTTATCTGACGAGTGCTGGGATTGGCTTAACGAAGAAGCACAGGTTGGGCCTAGGTTGGCATCAGAGGCTTCAACCAGCTCTGGAAGGGGGCTCAGGGACACCTGACTTGACCGTGCCCCAGATTTATTGCTTTATTAGTACTTTCAAGTTTTCGTTATGAGTGTAATAAAAAAGCAACTTCGATTGTATGCAAGAGCGAGAGAACTCTGTTTTGAAGTCAATGAAATTGAAGGTTGTGGTACTGAAAATTCTCCATTTTGGTCCAAAAATGGTCTTAGTTGTGAAAAGATTAATTTGAACAAAGTCAATCTTTTATTAAAACTTTTCAAAACTATTTTCAATATGGATCAGAACTGGACACGCATGAGATCTGTCACTGAGATGCACAACCCCGGATCCTGGCAACTGGAAAGTTGCCCCTAGTTTGAAAAGTGCCTCGGCGATTCATAGTAACGGAAAATTGCCCCTAGTCTGGATGGTGCCGCAACACTTCATTGCAACGGAAAGTTGCCCCTAGTCTGAATAACACTGTACCGGAGATCACGATAAATGCTGATGAATAGAGATGACTGAGATGATCAAATGGACAAAGTTGATCGGGGAAAAGATTGAAATTTGAACTTGGGATGAAGCTGCCTACATATCCCATAGATGGGAATCAAGCCTTACGTAGTTCAGGCTTAGGTTCGCTCGGGTATTTTTACTCTCCTTTTGCGCTCTAACTTTTGCCAAGGTCGCCCTTTGCGGGTTTTCAACCTTGTGAGCTCAGTTTTTATAATTTCAAATTTTCTATGCTCTGAATTTTGCCTAGGTCGCCCTTTCGGGTTTTCGGCCTAGCGAGCCTCTCGAGGTAATATTTCTTCAACTTGTCCATGTTGATCGGTTGAAAACTCCAAGCCATCTAGATCCATCGAACCACGGCTCCACGACCAGTTGACTTGATAATGTAGGGACCCGGTCAATTGGTGCGAACTTGCCCCTTGGGTCGTGGATGGGGCTCGATTGTCTTTAGTACCAAATCTCCTTCTTTCAAATTCTGGACTTAACCTTCTTGTTAAAAGCAGGCGATTACGTGTTGATAACCTTGGATGTGATGCAGTGCTTTCAACCTTCTTTCATCGAAAAGCATGAGTTCCTCAAATCTGTTTTCTTTGCCAATCTGCTTGACTCGGCACTCACCAATACTCGTAATAGCGGGACCTCAATCTCAATAGGCAAAACGGCTTCCATCCCATAAACCAATGAGTCTGAGTCGCCCATGAGAGATTCGATCGAAGTCTTGTAGCCCCCAGCGAAGCACGGCGGCTTATCGGCGATCCCGATAGGTTTCCACCATCTTCGTAGTATCGCTTGATGTTTTTGTTGGCGGCCTCAAGCTGCTCCGTTGGTTTCTTGGCCGGTAAGTAAACGACTTATGAAAAGCCACATTATATTTCTCCAACAAATCGATCACCTCCTTTTGAAGTGGGAACCATTATGCGAAAGCGATTTCATTTGGGACTCGTGGCGGCAGAGATAATGTTGTTTCTGATAAATTTTGCTACATGCGAAGCCTTCAACACCGCATAAGATTGGGCCTCAACCCACTTTGTGAAATAATCTATCGCTACCAAGATGAACTCATGCCCATTCGATCCCTTTGGCGTAACAGCTCCGATTACATCAATTCCCCAGACAGAAAATGGCCATGGCGAAGTCATGTTGTACAGCTTGGACGGCGGGATGTTCATGCGATTTGCATGGATTTGACACTTGTGACATCGCCGGACGAAGCCAATACAATCCTCCTCCATGGTGGACCAGTAATAGCCTTGTCTAAGGATCTTCCGTGCCAACATTACCCCATTCACGTGTGCACCACATTCACCCCCGTGGATGGCTTCCATCAGACGCTTTGACTCTTCGGCATCAATGCACAGTTTATGCATTCCCAGATGACCCCGTTTATCTGATTTACCCACAGATGATGAAACTGAATCGCCATTCTTGATTGCCCTCTTGTCTTTGGCATTTACCTGGCGGGTATGCTTCTTTCTCCAAGTTCGGATGTCGTAATACCGGGGTGTTCGTCTGAACTTCATCTATGGTCGCAATCGACTCATAGCGGTGCAAATTTACGGTCAATGATATTTGGACGCATTCGGACTCCACACGGGATGTCTATCATAGAAGATAGAGTTGCTAGAGAATCTGCGAACCTGTTGTTCTCTCTTAGTAGATGAGTAAAACTTAACTTCTCAAACCGAGAAATCAGCAAATCCAAGGTTTGGTGATACATCATCATCTTTTCCTCTTTCACTTTCCAGTCTCCTTTAGCTTGAGACACAACAAGGTTCGAATCCCCAATGACGTCCAACCGTCTTGCCCCTAGTTCCAGGGCTGCTTCTAGACCAGCAATACACGCCTCGTATTCTGCTTCATTGTTCGAGACTTTGAACTGGAGCTTGAAGGCTAGAGGATCTGAGGAATTGTCGGTGCTATCGACAACACTTCTATCCCATACCCATGTTGATTTGACGCTCCGTCAAAATACATCGTCCAAGTTTCTTTGTTGATATGCAGAATTGATTCATCCAGGAATAGGTACTCGACCGCTTCATCCCCCTCAACCGGGTGGTCGGCAAGGAACTCTGCCACTGCTCTTCCTTTCACTGACTTACGTGTCACGTACGTGAGATCAAATTCGGAGAGCAAAAGCAACCAACGAGCTAGCCTACCCGTGTATTTGGTTTCTCGAAGAGATATTTGATGGGATCAAGTCATGAAACCAACATTACTGAGTGAGCTAACGGTAGTAGTGACTTCCTGGTAGCCCATACCAGAGCTAAACAAGCCTTTTCCAGCGGTGTATATCGGGTCTCATACTCCAACATCTTTTTGCTCAAATAATAGATGGCCTTTTCCACCTTATCTTCCGATTCTTGTGCAAGCATGCAACCCATCGTGGTTTCAGTCACTGATAGATACAAAATCAACGGTTTCCTCGGTTCTGGTGGCGATAAAACGGGTGGGTTCTGTAGATATTCTTTGATCTGTTCAAATGCATCTTGACATCGGTCGTCCCATTGGAACTTCTTTCCTTTCTTGAGGAGGCCAAAAAGTGGTTTACAAGTCAAGGTTAGTTTTGAAATAAACCGTCTTATGAATTGCACTTTACCCAGAAAGCCTCGCACCTCCTTTTAAGTCCTTGGTGGTGGCATTTCTAAGATGACCTTGATTTTGGAAGGATCGACTTCGATGTCTCTTTGCGTAATAAAAAACCCCAGCATTTTCCCCGCTGTAACACCAAACGTACATTTCTGAGGGTTTAGCCGCAACCGGAATTCCCTGATCCTTTGAAAAAACTTGTGCAAGGCGGTATAGTGGCCCTCTCTTTCCTTGGACTTGACAATCATGTCGTCCACATACACCTCAACCTCTTTGTGGATCATATCATGTAGTATTGTGGTCGCGGCCCGTTGATAAGTAGCCCCAGCGTTCTTCAACCCAAACGGCATTACCCGGTAGCAGTATGTCCCCCACGGGGTGGTGAACGCAGTCTTTTCTCTATCTTCTGGCGCCATCACTATCTGGTTGTATCTTGAGAAGCCATCCATGAACGAGAGCAATGCATGCCCTGCTGTGAAATCTACCAACTCATCGATGTGCGGTAAAGGAAAGTCGTCCTTTGGACTAGCTCTGTTCAAATCCCTGAAGTCTACACACACCCGGATCCTGCCATCTTTCTTCGGCACCGGAACAATGTTGGCCAACCAAGTCGGATATTCAGATAGCAGCAGGAAGCCTGCATCGATTTGCTTGGTGACCTCTTCCTTAATCTTAAGAGCCCAATCCGGGCGGATCCTTCTGAGTTTACGCTGATGTGTCGGGCCTCGGGGTCAAGGGGATCCGATCTTTGTACAATCTCGGGATTGATTCGGGCATGTCTTCGTGGGACCACGCGAAAACATCTTTGAAATCTTTTAATAAAGCGACTAAGCGCTCGCGTTCCTCGAAGACAACGTGGACCCGATCTGGACCAGCGGGTCCTCCTCGAGACCAATGTTCCGGATAATGATTCCATCCAATAATGGTTTAACAAATCTCTCTTGCCCTTGCTCAATTAAACGTTGTAAAACCGGAGGAATTTCGTCCTCGTTGTTATGATCAAAATTTTGAAAGTCTGAACCAATGCAATAAATTAGGGGCCTGAAAAGTACTGGAAACCACAGATAGTTCATTCTCATTAGGCACATCCAAATCGTCCAATTCATTGGTTACAACAGACTCAAATGAAAAGGAAAAAACTGACACAGGCGGAATGTGGCATCGGGTTAACATCTCCAGAGTACCAGACTCGGACTCGGTCAGTGGAACGATTCGACTCACAGGACTCGGTGGAATCGATTAGGCTCACTACTGACCTAGTCTTCTTTGGACAAAAATCCCTCCTCGTCTTGCCAAGTGAGAGAGAGTCGATTGATGCATCCAAGATAGGCTGGCTTTGGTCGGCTCGTGGCCGTTTCATCCCCAATCATGGAAACCACGAAGTTATCCCCCAAGCACTCTTGGTCGACCGAAGGATCAGAGAGGAGACATGCGATGCTACTCCCATTTCAATTCTGTGCCCTCGGGATCCTTTGTCTTATTACGCTCAACCTCGGTTGTTGGAGTGCATGCGCTCCGTGTAGCGTCATCCCGGATAGTTGCGAGTCGAAGATTTCGAAACACGTGCAGCGCTTCTTCTCCGCGTTTAACCATGGCTCTGGGAAGCCGCAAAATGGAAAGTCCTCCCCCTCCCGGACGAAGCGTCCGTTCAGGGTACCCTGGATGGGCCTGTGCATTAAGTCAAAAGGCTTCCCAGCCTGCTTCGCTCTGGCTCTGCCGGCCATTTCCTTTCCTTTCCTCACCCAGTCCTCTTTGGTGGGCAGATAACCCAGTCCAAAGGTATGCGGGTTGTGTGGCACTTCGGCCAACGCAGCGACTCCTTTTCTGCCGCTCCTTCCTAATCCCATCCCGGGAATATGTTGTAGCTTGTTCATGAGGTAGACGGATTGGGCACTGACGTACACACCTTCATTCACAGCCATAATATTCTGCACTACCCGGGCCTCTGCCAAAGTGAACCCTGATAAGAACACATCCTCCATGCCGTGCTCGATTTCCAAAACTGGCGTAGACACTTCCGACGGCAGATGGATGGATGAATTTTCGAAAACAATTGCAACCCCCTTCCCGTGAGGGTATTTCAACATCTGGTGCAGAATGGAAGAGACTGCTTTCACTTGGTCCAACCACGGCAGCCCCAAGAGCAAGTTGAAGGTTGCGGGAACGTCCAAGACATGAAATTCAATGTTGTGTTGTCCTGGACCAACCTGGGCCTGAATCTTGCGATCCCGTCACTTCCCTCTTGTATTATCGTAGCTTTGATCACTGAGTGGTTGGTATGAAGTCCGGGTTTCAACCCGATTACATATCTTTGTTACTTTGGCGGACATTGATAGCGGACCCGGTATCAACAAGTACCACCGGTATCCACTTATCTCTACATTCCACGGAGATGTAGAGGGGTTTGTTATGATTCACGCCCTCAGGCGGTAGTTCTTTAATGCGAAAAAGTTAATCTTGGGGAACCTCCTCCGGGAAAAACCAACCAATTTGCTCTGGTGTAGTATCAATGGAGAGTTTGGCCTTGTCCATGGCAGATAGGACAGCCTGTCTATGTACCCTTGATGCCATAAGCAGTCCCCAGATGGAGATGTCTGCTTGTATCTTCTTTAACTGTCTCAGTACAGCTTCTTCTTCAATTTGCTTCTCTTTCTGTTTCTCAGCCTCTTTATCTTTCCTAGATGCTTCGGGTTGGTCGAGGTGTGGGGGCTTGAAGTACCGCCCACTCCTGGTCATATGGTCCACCTCATCGAGGTACTAAGTATCATCTGGTTGAGCACCTGCCCAATCTGCGTCTGTGTGGGCAAGACATAAGTCATCGTCTTCCCACCACATCCCACTGACATTCAACAAACACCTATCTGGTTCCGGCAAGTTCGTACTCTCGGTACTTTCATCCCATATGCTCACAGCATGTCCTGCTCTTGTGCTCGCAGCACTTTCAATTTCTTCATGGTTCTTGGCTTTCTGGATTCTCTCAGAATTCCACCTCTTTTCTTGCTCCTCCTGTGTTAGTAGGGTTTGTTGTTCGGTTTTCACCATATCTTGATCCCGAACGAAATTCTTTGTACCGGCGCTCTCCGGCAATTCATTCTAACTCTCGGCCCTTCCGGCCATCATTGATACCCCTGCCCCTGCCGGGCCTTGCTCTGGCTGAATTTCCACAACATCTGGCTGGTCATCTAACCATCCGGTAATCTCTGTCGACTCCCCATATTCAAACCAATTGATTGTTGCATCGCCTACTTCTTGGTCGTTGAAGAACTGGAGGTTGGCAAAATCTTCTTCCACCGTGGTCAGATCGTCTGCCCCTTGTTCAAGTCCGTCCTCCCGAATCATGCACAATTCAGCTTTTTCTGGCAGCCTCACACTCAGCTCAGACTGGCTCACTGATAAGATATATCCGCTTGGATCATAAGCTCTTCCAGCACAATTCCCAGGCTGTCCCATCCCAGACTCACCAATTCTGCTCTCCTCTGAAACCTGCCCCGTTCCATTTTCGGAGGTCACCACCTCTGGCTCAGATTGGGTTGTGAAGGTGTCCAACATGCACAAGTCAGTGCAATCAGGAAGGATCACCTCCGGCTTGGGTAGGTGAGAGGGAGTAATATAGATACTAGGATCGTAGGAAACGACCCCAGTTTGGATGAGGTTGACTCTTTTAGGTGGTGGATCTTGGTTATGTGCGGGGAGTGGGTTAGTTGTGACGTTGGGTCTTTCGGGAGGCAGAATGATATTCTTGTCAACGAGGTCTTGAATCTCGTGTGGCCGAAACATTGATCATATCATGGCCATGCTACTTGGTGGTACGCCTGATGCCATTTGGGTTGTGGGAAGGGGGGAGTGGATTTGGTAGTGGCCTCGGCTCTAGGGGTTTCAGATGCCCCTTTTTTATTAGAACGCCGAGAGCCTTGGACAAGGGCATGTATAGTGGAGTGAAGGTTCTTTGGCCTCTGGATTGGTATCTCGGGGCTTGGTTACTGCTCCCGGAAGTACTGGAAAAGGGTGTGGCCGCTGCGGGCCTTGGTTGGGAAGGGGGAGTAGTGGTGACCATACCGACCTCCGAAGTCCTTGTGTTTGCAGCGCCACTCGGGCCTGCGTTGTTATTGCGGTTGAACGTCCTTCGGGGCTGCTCTCGGTCCTGGTCGATCAAACCTTGCTTCATCGCATCCTCGATCTGTACCCCCATCTCGTGTAAATCTGAGAAGGTGGGGAAAAGAATCTGATCATTTCTGCATTAACCCGGTTGGAGTGCGTACAATCATCCGAATTTGATCTTTATCTGTTGGCCTCAAGGTCATCATCGATGCCTTTGCTCTCCAAAGTTACAAAATCGAGAAAGTCTCTTTTTGTTCTGCCTCGTTGTTTGAGATCACGTGTTGTAATCTCGATCTGCATATTATCTGAATCTTGTACAGCGAAGGCCTCGGCCGGCTCATCCCAATTTCTCTTCACATCATCTTCTAACTGCGTGCGGATGGCGCCACCCCGACAAAGTTCTGCCAAATAAAGAAAGCTTTTGTGGTCGGGTTAGGCCCATTGGCCTCAAGATGTCTGAAAATAGCCGAAGATGGACCATAGGATCCCCTGACCCATCAAAACGATCAATCTGTGGCATCTTGAATATGTCTGGCAATGTCACGGCCACATCAGTGTAGCCATCTTCAATGTCTGGGATGGCCTTCACCCCCTGCGATTTCTTGAAAAGCTTTTCCAGCTTACTGAGTTTCAAAGCTGTATGATCTACCTCGAACTCAAATGGAGAGTCCGGGTGGTTCGGTGTAAGATTCTTGGACGATTCTTGGCGAAGTGGGGCGGCGGCCAGATTGGAAGACTGTGTCCTCTTGAGTGTTTCGGACATCGGGTAAGGTATTCTGGGTGTTCGGGAGGACATTCTGAGGATTTGGCAAGGTATTCTGACCAGTAGATGCCTGCTCAGGTAGTGGAGCCGCTGGTGGAGGAGGAGCCTGATGTGAAGCAGACGCTGCATTCTGGCGCGACCTAATGTCGGCTTTCTAATGGCCATGACTGCGGCTTGTTGTTTGGAAAATTCCGCTTGGCGGATGGCATCATCTTGCATCTGTTTCATGCTCTCATGCATCTGGCGTATCATCGCCTCCATCCCTGATGTATTCTGCGGTTCCATCTGAATGACCGGTAAATGTACCTCTATGGCGGAACCACGAAATTTCAACTTTGTTGTTCTTGTCAGCGACCCTCTGTCCCGGTAATCCCTGTTCTGACACACTGCGCCTTTTCGGCCTTCTTCTGATAACTGGGGGTAGAGAGTGGAACACTGGATGTCCGTCAACGAGATCCTGGGATCGGTTGAGGCGGCGACCTCGTGTCCAAAGTGCTTGGGGGGTATCTATTGGTTCGGAAGCAATCGTGCTAAAAACTGTCTTAGCAAAAGGATAATAAAGCGAAAAGGAAATAAATAACCAGAAAAACGGGCAGCATAACAGCTTAAATTAAATACACACAACACACAGTCGGGTATACAACACGCAGTTGATAAAATTTGAAAATACATCCTCAATCATCGATCCTTTGTTCTGTATCACCGTTCCCCAAAAGCTGAATCGGATATCCATGAGACAAGCGATTCTCGAATCTTGTTGATGCTCACAGGCCCGTTGCCCAAACTCAACTGATACATGCATTCCCTGTAGAGATGCACTCTAACAAGCACATAGCAGATAAGTGAGAGCCAAAACACCCCTATGTTGGGGTAGGGTTTCCCTATCCTATTTTGTCAGGAACTAGGGTTTCACTACGCACGCAGTGGCTTCAAACAACCTATAAACGGGTAAGCAACCTGTCCTAGTTTGGAATGGTCACTATGGATCCGAATATGCACTAGGTCGAATGGTCAAAAAGGGTGCCCCGGTAAAACCGGGGTTTGTGTTCCCATACTGGCAGAGCCCGTAACTGGCCAGCCTTTTGGACATGCCCTGACAAGACAAGCCTCCGGCAAACCGCTCAGGAATAGCAGATGGCAAACACGGTGTCCTAGGCGCACCAATGCAAATGCAATGCAAAGAAACACACAAATGTAGTCAAAACCAGATATCATGAGTTCGAGTCAAGTTCTCTAAATTCCCAGCAGAGTCGCCAGAAACTATAGACGTCCCCGAATGCATCCGGGGAAGAGTCACGAGTCCCCTCCCCGGTTACAGTTCGATATTGGGTTACTACAGTTCGAAGGACTCAAATGTCACGGTTCTCAATCTTGAACCGAAGAGTCCAAATCCGGCAAATCGTTTTGAAAACAGATTTTTGAAAGAAGTGCCAAACATGGACTGCTTCCCCAGATACAGAGTCGCCACCAAAATATTTTAATGGGAAATTTAGGAAACCCTGACTCGGTGCCAAAGGCCACGCGTCCGTCATCACCAAAGTTGCCTCGGCTCGGGAACTTGGGTACGATTGGGGAAGGTCACTTCGTGAGCACCCCCACTCGCCCGGTCAAAGACCGGCCTCTACTAACCATGATATCTGATTTTGAAAACATTGTGAGTTCTTATTCCGATTATTAGCCTAGGTTACTATGTAATGCGCACAGCATACAAGTATAGACTGAGTCTCCTGAATTGGAACTAAACATTTCATGTTTGTTAGTTTGAAAATGGTTTGATGGTGCTACCCGCAGGTAGGCTAAGACGTGAATTTACCACCCTCAGGTGGGCTTAGAAAAACAAATGGTTTTGCCACTATCTAGTGGGCTTAAAACAAGCATTTGATGAATTTTTCCAATTCAAGTAACTCAACCTCCACCCACAGGCATTCAAGGCAGTTATATCACACAAGCATTTAGCCTCATGGTAAGCATGCTATCATGGCAGTCACTCACACGCATGCAAGGATGCTAAAGCATAAAACTTACCGAGTACTCCAAGCCAAAACAGAAGCTTTATTAGAAATCATGCATGATCCTAAGTATACTGAAATGCCTAATGCAACACATGCAAAGATGCAACTATAGCAGGCTCGGCTATTCTAAACATGGCATGTGGAATGCTACAACTAACACGTATTCAATTTGGAATTGAAATACAAATGCAGTTTGTATGATCTTGCCGAGCAGTGAGTGCAAAACAGATGAATGATGCAAACATGCTGTCATACTGTATCCTAATTGAAATATGCCCTATATCTAACCATCATAAGCGGGTAAATAAAAGGGAAGAAAGACGTGGGGTTGGAAGACATACATCACACTCACCCACACTTATTACAATTGTGCCCTCGCGCGGAGGATCCGAATAAATAATAATACAGTCCCAAATAAAAGAATAATATAGTCCGAAATGAAAGAATAATGCAGTCCGAAATATACAGTCCAAATAATATACGAATTCCTAATTTATTAACAAATTAACTAAGAAAAATTGTAAACTGGCATGCAAGCCAGGGACTGCTTTGACTCTGCTCCGGATAATGAGATGTGCATGTTTGGGCTACTTTGCACGGAAATCCACGGCGATGCCCCGATTAGCCTCTGTTTGCAATGTTTCTCGAAATGCGTGCCAAGCCTCGGAAGACTGCTGGTTCTTGATTTTGCTGCAGCAGAGAGCAGGAAAGGGGCATAGCAATGTATTTCACAAATATATGCATGCCTCGATCCTCGTGCCACCAATCACGCATCTCGATGCATGATGGCCGAGAAGCCGAATTGCACAACTCAATATGAGATGAATGCGTATGAATGCTATAACAAAACCTAATTCCATCATGGGTGATCCGGAGTGTCGGTGACTTGGGAATTGAGACCCGTTCCGTCACTCGGAGTGCGAAACGTGCCTCGTTTCCCGTGCCCGGGCTAACTCCTATCCCGAACACGATGCAATATGCATGATATGCAATCCTAGCATACACAATGCTATGAAAATGAGTTGCCTTGAAATGCGTGCACGCGGGCACGCAAACCGAGGCGATGGCCCTAAGGCATAAAATGGCATATGCAATGCAATTGGACTTATACTAATATGAGTGGACATAAGAGGTCGTCGGATAAAAATGAAGTGCCTCGAAATGCGTGCACACGGGCACGCAAACCGAGGCGATGGCATAAAGGCATGAAACGGCCTGAAATATGACATACAATGAGACTAAAATGAGATGTCTCGAAATGCGTGCCCACGGGCACGCAAACCGAGAAAATGGCATACGGAGTGCAACAGGACTAAAATGAGATATGCGATGCAATATGGGCTTACACCAACATGAGAGAGCCTCAGCCACACTTACATAAGAGGCCGAGAGATGAAAGATGAGATGCCTCGAAATGCGTGCACACGGGCACGCAAATCGAGGCAATGGCATACGGAATGCAATGAGACTAAAATGGCATGCAGGATGCAAAATGGACTTATACTAACATGAGTGAGCGTCAGTCACACTCACATAAGAGGCCGATGGATGAAAAATGAGATGCCTCGAAATGCGTGCACACGGGCATGCAAACCGAGCTAATGGCATACGGAATGAAATGAGACTAAAATGGCATACAGGATGCAAAATGGACTTATATTAACATGAGTGAGCCTCAGCCACACTCACGTAAGAGGCCGATGGATGAAAAATGAGATGCCTCGAAATGCGTGCACACGGGCACGCAAACCGAGGCAATGGCATACGGAATGAAATGGCATGGAAATGATATGCAAACATGAAAATGAATTTTGGCACTGAAATGTGGGGGAAAACAGCCCCGAAATGAGGCAAAAGTACACCCGATGCATGAAATGGCCCCGAAATATGAATTTAGGCACTCGAAATGGCCTATAGCTATACCAAACATGCTCAATATAGACATAGAATGAAAATACAGTAGCAAGGCAGCCCCGAGACAAGCATTTTTCAGTCATAAAAAGGGCTAAACAGCAAGCACCCATAGGATTAGGCGAGTATGCAAAAATGGCTCCGCAAGAGGGGTATTGAAGCAAGTGATACATGCGATGCCCAAATGGAAAAATACCCTTCTACAACACTGAAGAGGGACTAAAAATATGCAAATTTACAGTAGATGAAATCCCCGAAATCAGTATGAAAATATGCTAAAAATGCCATGCAAGATTGAGGCCACAAGAGGATATAACATGAAGTAGGCCAAACATTCATCCAACAAGAAAAGACCCTTAATGAAATATGTCAAGAATATCAAAATATGACTCTTTCTGGCTCTGATGATGGCCGAAAACAGAAGCTAGATAAGCTTAAAAAAGCATGCAAAAATGGGGGTCAAAGAGGGGTATAATGACAAGTATAACATGGGGAACCCCAACAAGGTTGATTCCTTCTACAATGTTGTAGAGGGACACAAAATAAGCTTACTCACAGTTCATGACATGCTCCAAAACAGACTACATGTAGGCCAAACAAATCATGCAAATTTACGGTAAATAGGAGAGATTATGAAGTAAGTGCAAGATAGAGGATCTAAACAGGGTTGAGCCCTTCTTCAATGTTAAAGAGGGTCTCAAAATAGGCCCACTTACAGTTTACATTGTGCTCGGAAACAGATCACTCATAGGCCAAATATTCAATGCAAAATAATGGCATATCAGAGGATATTGAAACAAGTGAAAGATGGAGGGCTCAAACAGGGTTTAGCCCTTGAACAAACATGAAGAATGGCTCAAAAAAGGCCTAGTTTCATTTAGGGTCGGAGCCCGAAACAATGAGCAAGTAGGCTTAAGAAATGAAGCAAGAAAGTGCTACAAAAGAGGGAAATGGAGACTTACCCTTGAAGACCTCTTCTTTTCTACCTCTTGGCTTGAGAAATGTTGCTTCTAAGCCTCTGAGAACCTCTCCTTGCTGCTGGAAATGGAGTGGTGGTGGTGGTGCTTGATGGTGATGAAGAAATGGCACAAAACTTGAGAAGAATCCAAGAGATGGAGATGGATATGTGTCTAAGCTCTTAAGACAGTTTTTCTAACCCTAGCCTAAGAGTTGGGAGGCTCCTTATAAGGACCAAAAGAGGAGGGCAAAGGTGGAGGGAAATGCACCCAAGTGTTCCCCTTCAAAATATCCCTGATCTGAGATCTTTCGGGGAAACAAATACACAAAGAAGTATGGACTGAGAGGGTCATGGTCGGCCTCCTACTTTTTTCTTGGTGGTGTGGCCACCCCCTATGGCCGGCCGGCTAGGGGTCAAAAAGGTCATTGAGAATTTCTGGCCGGCCACCAAAGGTTGGTGTCCTTCCAAGTGTGTACAACAAGACCCTATGGTTGGAAATTAGCAACTTTGAAACAGGAGAGACAACATGCCACTTTTAGAAAGGGTTCAAAAGGGTCAATTGCAATTACTGGCCGGCCATGTGTTTTTAGGGTCCTCCCATGTGTGTACAACCCAAATATGTGGTTTTGGCTCGAAGAAAATGGCCCTAGGGTGTTCAACATTAGCCCGGAAGTGAGAAAAACAGGCGCCGGGGGGCGCCGGAGGAGCATAACTGGTTGTTGAGACAATTGCTGGCCTCCCACCCTCCAGTGATCTTCCTGGTGATAAAACAGAGGTACCTGCCAAAAATAAACAAAAACCGATGCAAAACGAATGCTTGGGGGGCCAAAACACGCAGTTCGAGGTCCCGAAAACCAGCCGTTAAGCACCGAAAGTGGTGTTTGGCCACGAAGTGGGTATCTAAGACCCCAGTGTCCCTCGAAAGGGAGTAAATGAGATGTATGCCAAAAACCGGAGGAATCGGAGATGGTTGGGTGGTCCCGAAACGAGGCACACGGCCTGACGGCTCCGAAAACCGAGAACCGGGCTCCGAAATGGGCAAAATGGCCTATGGGCATGAAATGTAGCCCACGGCCACTGAGAGATGGTCTAAGGGACCTCTCCCTCCCCTCAGAAAAGAAAACAGAGAAAACCGAGTCCGGTTCGCAAACCGAGACAAGGCACAAAAGAGAGTTCGGAAGTCCCGAGGCAGGGCGCGTGACCGCGACTCTGAGACTTCTGAACGAGCACAATATGCAACATCACCGAGCGCTCAATCAGTGACGTCTGAGTCTTAAGGTCGGTCAAAAATGGGGTGTCTACACTCGCAGATAGTGATCCACTTACTTTCTCAGAAGTCATCCAAGAAGATAAATGTAATAAAGGAATGGATGAAGAAATTCACGCTATTGAGAAAAATGACACATGGAAGCTTACTAGTCTACCGGAGGGGCACAAACCCATTGGAGTGAAATGGGTATACAAGACAAAGAGGAATGCACAGGGTGAAGTGCAACACTATAAGGCAAGATTAGTGGCAAAAGGTTATAAGTAGAGAGCTGGAATTGATTATGGAGAGGTGTTTGCTCCAATTGCCCGGTTGGAGACTATCAGGCTAATGATTTCTTTGGTTGCCCAACGCAAATGGCAAATCTATCAACTTGATGTGAAATCTACATTTCTTAATGGTTTTCTTGAAGAAGAAATCTATATTGAGCAACCTTCGGGGTATATTCAGAACGGGTATGAAGACAAAGTGTACAAATTGAAGAAAGCACTTTATGGATTGAAGTAAGCTCCGCGTGCATAGAATACTAGAATTGATTAGTATTTTCATGACAATGGTTTTGAAAAATGCCCATATGAGCACACACTATATTTGAAGAAGGAAGCTAATGGAAGCATGTTGCTTGCTTGTCTTTATGTTGATGATCTAATTTTCACCATAAACAATCCAGCCATGTTCAAAGAATTTAAAATAAACATGATCCAAGAATTTAAAATGTCAGATATTGGATTGATGGCTCATTTTCTCGGCATTGAAGTGGCACAAAGAAAAGATGGAATTTTTATTTCCAAAAGTGGCTAAGCCAAGAAGATTCTCAAGAGATATGGAATGGAGAATTGTAATCCAGTGAACACTCCTGTAGACAGTGGAGTGGAGCTCAAAAAAGGTACAAAGGCAAGTGATGTGGATCCAACTTATTTCAAGAGCTTAGTTGGAAGTCTTCGCTATCTTACTTGCACCAGGCCAGACATACTCTATGGAGTAGGACTGATTAGCAGATATATGGAAACACCGGATCAGTCACACTTTTATGCAGCAAAGAAAATTCTTCGCTACATCAAAGGAACAATCGATGATGGTTTATTCTATAAACCAACTAATAATTTCAGTCTTGTTGGCTATTCAGATAGTGACTGGGGACGTGACTTAGATGAACGAAAGAGTACTACTGGGTTTGCCTTCTTTATGGGAAATACAGTGTTCACTTGGTCGTCCAAGAAGCAAGCTATTGTGACACTGTCAACTTGCGAAGCTGAGTATGTTGCAGCCAACTCAGTTGTGTGTCATGCAATTTGGTTAAGAAATGTGTTGAAGCATTTAGGATTTCCACAAGAAAATCCTACTGATCTATGTTGATAATCGCTCAGCAATTGCATTAGCAAAGAACCTAGTTTATCATGAAAGAAGTAAGCATATTGACACCAGCTATCATTTCATCCGAGAGCATGTGAAAAATAAAGAGGTGAAATTATTTCCTTGCAAATCTGAAGATCTGCTTGCAGATATTTTCACGTAGTCATTGAAAAATGATCTATTCAACAGAATGAAGTTGATGCTTGGTATAAAGCAGCATGGAGAATCAAGATTAAGGAGGAATGTTGTGAAGTAATCTTGCTTTAGCTATAATAAAAAATTGTTCTTTTCCACCGGCCTAAGAGTAGAATGGAGACTGAAATTAAGTTTTGTCAAAAATGATTGCAACCGTTTGAAATTCACAGCCTCAGTTGTATTTGCATTTAATGGTTTCACATTACTAGTTTTATCTATATATAACTATTGTATTTTGAGAATTCAGAGTGTGGAAGAAAGAAGAGAGTAAGAGAGTAAATCTATGTTTTTCTCTCCTCAGTGTATTCTACATATTTGAGTGAAATAAATCTGTTTTTCAGATTATCAATCCTCTCTTGTATTTGTTTTTGTGATCCACTATAAGTGGTTTGCACCTCTCTCTCACCAACAGTCACTCTCATGTCTCTCGTACATGTCCTTTCTGTTTACTTATTATTTTCAAGTTTTATTTCATTATTTTGTATCTATTTATTCCTTTATTTTATTTATTTATTTATTTATTTTTTTTTTACCAATACTACATAATTTGGAAAATATTTCAAAAAATAAAATGCAAATCAAGTTTATAAAATAAAATCAATTATAGAATCAGACAAAATTTATTTTGAATCTCACTTTTTTAAGGTTCCACACTTGGGTGTTTAAATTATATCATACATAGGGTTGAATAATCTAATAAATATGTGATTAATTTTGAATACATCATTCATTGATTGGTTGCAGTGGTGTTGATGATGATGTTGGGTGAAGTGAATGGTGGGCGAAAGAGATGTGAACTGCTTGTGTTGAATCCGGCTGGTTGTTATTTATCAAAATGTCGTCTACAATGTCTTAATTACAATGGACATGGAGACTGTTATCGCAGTACTTATGGTTCATACTACCGCTGTTCTTGCTTCTACTATTGTTAGCACAATTTATGATTTTATCCTTCTTTGATGCAACCCCATTTCCAACATCTGAGGAGTTTAATCTAATAAATAACAGAAGTTTTGGAGTTTTGATTCTTTTTTATACCCTGTTTGGGAAGTTTGTATAATTTTTCTTCAAATTTTTTTTTTTTTTTTTTTTTTTTTTTTTTTGAGTGACTCTTTTTTTTAAAATCATGTCAATTTTTTTTTTTTTTTTACTTTTTCAGTCTATCTTGTGTAAAAGAATCTAAAAAGTAAATTAAAAAAATCCAAAAAATAAAAATTTAATTCAAAATAAGATCAAAATGGATTTCCTTTGGATTTTTTTTAAAAAAAATTAATTTTCTAATTTGTCTCATCGTTGAACTGAATCTAAAAAGCTAAAACTTGTTAGTTTTGTTTTTTAAATCACCAAATAAGTTCGCATAAAAAAAAAAAACCCCAAATAAGTAAAAACCCCAAACACCCAATAACCATTTCATCAATTTTGATTTGTGTGTGTTGTCAAATTAGTAACTAAAAATAGGACAAATTACGAACACCCCCTCGAGATTTGATAAAAATACAAATTCTCCCATGAGATTTGAGAAATTACAAATTATCCTTTGAGGGTCAAATTTTCATAACAAATTAGGAGAAATTAGAAGGGAATCTGTATGAAAATAAAAACCTCATGGGACAATTTGTTATGGAAATATAAACCTTAGGGGACGGGATGTAATTTCTCAAACTTCAAGAAAAATCTGTATTTTTATCAAACCTCGAGGGAAGTGTTTGTAATTTGCCCCTAAAAATAAAAGTAAAATATTAACTTTCCGGGGTCGGCTCTGTTTATGAGTTGCAACTGACTATTATCAGCAATGAAAAAATCTAATGGAATGGCCATAATTTAAAAAGAAACGACAATCTTATTAACTAAGATTTTTTTTATTATTATTATCTGCTAATAGGAGAATGATGTATTCTTTTTTGGAAAAATTACTCATAAGTCCCATTTTGAAAAATGTTACTCCATCTAGTCCTGAGTATTTTTTTATAAACCATTTAGTCCTTTTTTTACATCACAACATCATCAAAACAACATCAAACATTAAAACGTCAACAAACATAAAAAAAAAATCAACAAATATCAAACATCAACAAAACATCATCAAACACATCAACGACATCAAACATTAACAAAACATCATCAAACATCGACAACATCGTCAAAAAAATTATGAACATCATCAACAACAACAAACATCATCAAACAAAACATCATCACCATCAACAAACATCAATCAACATTCGAACATCATCACCAATATATTCGAACATCATCAATAGATTGGAAGATCTAGTTTCAATGACAGTGGACGATAGAGAAATTGTAGATACAGATTCTGAAATCGATTCGCCTTGTTTGGGTTCCGAGAAAATTGGGGTTTTTACTCGGAATGGATTGACCAGAGTAGAGGAGTGGAATGGAGACTATGGAATCATCAAGAAGAGCTTTCTCAAGGGAATGGGACAGTTTATGGAGGACACGAACGTTGTTGCGATACATAGGAACTCGAATACGAGTTTGACGGGGCGAGTTAGGATGGAGAGTTTTCGGATATTTGCGGAGGAGGTGGCGAAGAAAGAAGGCGGCGATGGGAATATCAAGTATGGGTGGTTTGGGGGTTCGACAGATGAGATTTGTTAGATTGTAAATCATGGGTTTAGCAATTGCAGAGAATCTCATGGGTTTAGGGTTCATCTTTCTCCTGCCGATTTTGCCATTGATAGTTTGTTATCATTTCCTATGGATGAAGATCGATCTGAGATGTTTTTGATATTATGATGATGTTTGATCAAAAAAAATTGATAGGATAATGTTTGATCAAAAAAAATTGTTATCATGATGATGTTTGATCAGAAAAAATTGTTTAATTGTTATGTTGATGTTTGATATTTTTTTAATCGTTTATTTTGATGTTTAATCGTTATTAAAAAATTGTTTAATCGTTATTTTGATGTTATTTTGATGATAATGTTGTGATGTTTAGTTTTATTTTTAAAAAAAATAAATCTGATGTTTGATATTTGATATTTGATGAATAATGTTTGATTAATGTTTAATGGTTGAATATATGTGTTTGATGTTTGATGAATAATGTTTGATGTTTGACAAAATAATCCTGACGTTGAATAATGTTTGATTTTTGATGAATAATGTTTGATGACGTTGGTGATGTTGAATAATGTTTGAATATTGTTAGTGATGTTGAATAATGTTTGATGTTTGATGTTTGATGAATAATGTTTGACATAAAAAGGTCTATAGTAAGCTTTTAGAGAAATAGGACCTATTAGTCCAACAAAAAATATTCGGGACTAAATGGACCAACATTTTCAAATTTAAGATTTATTGATACTTTACTCATTTTTTTTTATAAATATCTTGACAATAAGTCATTAAAAAAATTTTAACAATAAAAACTCACAAACGATAGTGACAGTGAATGATGGCCAAAAGTGGTTGGAAAAAGAGGGGAAAAAAATATTTTTAAAATAATTGAAAATAATTTTTTTATTTTAGAATCAATTTCACTTTTTAAAAAATAAATATATTATATCAAACAAGTTTGACTATTAGAGATGTAGTTAAAGTTATGAGGAATGTGGTGTTCTCAAACTGGTCAAGGAGTAATGATAGTGTTGACTATGACTACACTTGGTTTGATTTTTAAAATTTTGATTCCGAATTTTTTTTTAAAAAATTAAAAATTAATTTCGTAAACTCAAAGATGTTGATTTTGTCTCAATGGGCGAAGTTATGTAAATAAAATAAAATAAAATGATATTAATTATGTTGCAAAGGTAATGCTATGGGAAAAATGATGTTAATTATGTTTCAAAGTAATTATGATTATGAAAAAAATAGTTTTAATAATATTTTAAAATAGTTGTAGGTATAAAATATAAGAAAAATCACAAATTAGTGGGATAGTAGTTCGGTCCAACCATGCCTTGTCTTAATTGAGCAAAACCTATCCAGACGGGCCTATGCTACCACGGCCCAACCTTGTTCGGCCCAAATTTGCCCGGCCATTACCACGGCCCAATCCAGATCATAAATCTCCCTCTCAATTACCCCCAAATCCCGTCCGCGCAAGCGTGACTGGGATTATTTGTTCTGACCGGGGTAAACTCTTCCTCGGTCCTCGGTTTGCAAGACGACAACCGGGCTAGTTGATACGACTGGCTTCCGAACTTGCCCGGTCGACGCCTCGACCTGCCATCTTGTCTCTTTAGTACTGACGCCACCGTCAATAGGGACACGTGTCATGCATTGATTGGCCTCGAGCCGCCAACCACCGCGTCCGTTGGCATTCAAATTTTTGGCGGCCTTTTCACCTCTATAAACATGCCCCATCTCACTTCATTCCAACCTTACTGACTCTCCAGCCCCCCAGTTGTTCCAGAGCTCCTGCACCTCTTGCGAGCTTCGCTCCTGCCCTCCCTTGCGTTCGTGATCAAAGAACAAGCTCCTACCCTCAACTGGTAAGTCCTTCGAATCCTTTTTTGATTACTTTTTCACTTTATACTTCACATTTTAGGACATAAATCATAGATTTTAGGGTATAGGCCCCCAAAACCTTCCCTAACCCTTTATCCTCCTTGTTATTCTTCATTTTCTCTGATGAACATTGAAGATCTGGGGCGGACCGGGGAGACCACTGACCGGACTATCATCTATTCTGGTTGAGCGACCGAGCTCCATGCGACCGGGGTGGTCTGGCACTCTTCATAACCGAGCTAAAGTCAAGCTCGTTTTGCGCGACCGCGCTTACACTTACACTTGCCATCCTTTTCCTGCAGAGTTCAAAGGGACCACTGACCAATTACCGAGGCTCTCAAAGACTGAGCAACCATTAAACACCAGTCTGTGCCAAACCACCTCAGTCGAGCTAAACCAGCCGACTACACATAGGGTGCTTTCGCTTCCTGGTTGATACTCCGGTTGCCTTGGCCACGTTCCGGGAAAAGTACAGTATCCCGGCCGACGTCCACCTAGAGCTCGGCGAAATTGAGACAACCCCTTGGGGCAGATTAGACCAGTGCCCCTTCATCGTGCTATCCATCATTGAAGGAGGACTCCGCTTCCCGGTCAACCCACTGATGACCAAATTCTTGCGCCGCACCGGGCTAGCACCCACCCAAGTCTCAACCAACACTTACCGAATAATCAACGAGATCCACGAGTTGAACAACCGGCTAGGAACCAACTTAGGTTTAGCCGAGATACTCCGTCAATACACCCTTGGGCACACGAGCGACGGTTTCGCCTATTACTTAAAAATTCGACCGGGCAAAGAAAAATTGTGACCGGCACCCCAAACAAGGACTTACACGACGACGACTTTTTCTGGGTGTCTGGCAATTATGAAACGGCCGATGTACCGGGCTGGTTCATTAGCAAAAACTTCGGCGAGACATGTAAGCCGTGCTAACTGCTCGGTCAATCTATCTTTCTTCACTATTCTGTACTTACACTTTTCTTCTTTCCTTTGCAGCGATCCAAGCCTTGCAAGCCAACTACCACTTCTCCAACGAAGCAGCCATCAGAACCGTGCTCCGTTACCGCAACCGGATTGTAACGAGCTCCTCAGTTACACTCCAACATACCGGTACTCAGCTCCGCGCTGAAGTAAAGTCACTGACTTTCTCCGCGCTCCATCTCCGCCGCCAGACCCCACGCTGCCAGACGTCCCCTTCATTCGTTTAACCGAGGCAGAAGAAATGGCCAAAAGGAGCCGAATCAAGAACCTGATCACCGCCACCTCAACCGAGATCCCAACCATCTCAACCCGCTCTCCTGCTACCGGACAGTCCAGCGGGACCGTGGTTGCATTGGCTTCTCTGGCCGCCGGGCAAGCCAGCAGAGACACCTGCCGGGCTGGCAAAAGGCCTCGTGTAGACCCTTCTGCCGAGCTGGTAACCGAGCTCAACACTGAGCAGCCTGCTGTCACCGTCGACCCAACACCGGCGTGGAGGCCCCAGCTCAAACACCGGGGCAAGGAGATCCCGACAACAGCTTCCATCAAAGGCGACAAGGAGCATCTTCTCGCCTTTGACCTCACCAAGGCCCTTCTCCTAACGAACGATGTGGTCGGCAGCGACCATGTTCCAGACACCCAGTTGGTGAAGTCATCGGTCAAATCCATGACTAGGGTAAGAGTCTCAAACTTGTGCTCAAAATTTCACCCAGTGTTTGTTGGTTTTCTTTCTGATCAATCTCTCTTCTTACAGGCAATCCAGAAGTAGCACTTGGTCATGGAGTGCATTCACCGGCTTCGGCAGAAGGCAACTAACTCTGCCAGCCAAGTTCAAAACCTCCAAGCCGAGCTCGGGAGAGCCCAGTCTTCATTGCAAATGGCGAACTCCGACAACTCTTGGTTGCTCGGCCAGCTTGGCTCTGCAGAAGGAAAGAGACGCGCTTCGGGCCAAGCTAGATGCGCTGAAACAATCAAAGGAAGAGGATCTGAAGGGCACAAACAACGCCGGTTTTCTTAGGCCGAGGAGAGTTACACAAAGCAGGTCCGCGCCACCCAAGACATTTTCTTCAAGGCTGGATGGAAGTCTGCTTGTGACCATCTCGGCCAGGGACCGGGGACCGATGTGTTCGTCACTCCTCCTGCTACCAACCTACCGAGCTATCTCGTGCCCTACGCCAACGACTTCTTTGCCGCGTTGCAGGCTGAGGCCGAGGAAGAAGGCGACGAGGAAACTGAGGAAAATGAGGAGGGGGAAAATCGCACAGTTCAGCCTGGCCAAACGGAGACCAGTATCCAAGACCAAACACCAACGGTCAACCTGGAGGCAGCCGAGAATGAATTCACTGACCTTTCCCCCCTAGCTTAGTTTTCTTTGTCTTCTTTCTTCCTTTTTGGTTTACACATGTAACCGGGCTATCAGCTCCTCCTTTTGTAATCACTTTTTACATCAATGAATAAGCTCCGTTTTCTTCAAGTGTTTGCACGTTCTTTATGCTAGATAACGTCAGCTGTCAAAATACCTCGACAAGACTAACCACTTTATCTAACTTATCTAACCAGAAAAGACATTGCGGTTTCCAGCATAAAGTTGAGTAAATCATCAACTGCGTTAACTGGAATAAAACATCTCGGTTAAAATCACATTTTTGAACAAATCATCAACGAAATTAACCGGAGTAAAGCATCTCGGTTTTGAATCGCTAATTTGAGCAAAACATCAATTCTTTCAACCGGAGTTAACATCTCGGTTGAGAGTCTCAGAGTTGAGCAAAACATCAACTCATTCAACCGGAGTAAGACATCACGGTTTTAATCTCAAAACCAACCGGAGTAAAACATCTCGGTTGAGAATCTAAAAGTTGAGCAAAACATCAACTCATTCAACCGGAATTAACATCTCGAGTGAGAATCTCAAAGTTGAGCAAAACATCAACTCATTCAACCGGAATTAACATCTCGGTTGAGAATCTCAAAGTTGAAAAGCAACAATCAGAATACTAAGGCAAATATGAGACACTTCTATATATTGACAAAAAGAATATTACATTCTGAAGTGTAAGGCAAAAAATTCATTTGCACAAAAAGAAAAGAAAAGCCAAAAATAGTACAATTTGAGGTTGGCTACATTCCATGGCCGGGGTATTCCTTTTCCCTCCAGGTCCTCCAAGTGGTATGCCCCCTTGCCCGCCAGACCGGTTATCTTGTAGGGTCTTTCCCAATTTGCCCCTAGTTTGCCTTCACCTGGCACCAGGGTGTTGCCCATGACCTTCCTCAAAACCTAGTCGCCTACTTTGAACGGTCTGGGGTGCACCGTCTTGTTGTATTTTCTAGAAAGCTCTTGTTGGTCGGCGGCCACATGGATGAGAGCCTTTTCCCAACGTTCTTTCACGAGGTCCAATTCCCGGGCGATGGCATCAGAGTTCAGCTCAGGCTCAAAACTTTCACTTTTGAGGGTGGGCATACCAACTTCCAAAGGGATGCCCGCCTCCATGCCGTATGCCAAGGCAAAAGGAGTTTCCCCGGTAGATCGCCGTGGGGTTGTTCGGTATGCCCAAAGGACGCTGGGGAGTTCCTCGGCCCATTTTCCCTTGGCTTTCTCAAGCCTTTTCTTCATCTCATCAAGGATGGTCTTGTTTGATGCTTCGACTTGACCATTAGACTGTGGGTAAGCCGGGATAGAGTTGTAAAATTCAATCTTCAAGTCTTCACAAAATCCTCTAAATAGGCGACCATCAAATTGGGTGCCGTTATCAAAGATCAAAATTTTTGGGATGCCAAACCGCGTTACCACACTCTGCCAGACAAACCGCTTGACGTCTTTCTCCTTGATTGTTACTAAAGGCTCTGCTTTAACCCATTTGGTGAAGTAGTCTGTGGCTGTGATGAAGAACTTCCGATTGCCTAGTGCAGTTGGGAGTGGCCTCACTATATCCAGCCCCCACATCGCAAAGGGCCAAGGGCTAGTGAGGGGAAGAAGTTCCCTGGCTGGCTGGTGGATTTGGCGGGCAAACTTCTGGCACTTCTCACACTTGCGAACATACTTCTATGCGTCTGCTTGCATGCACGACCACCAGTAGCCTTGCGAGATAGCCCGGTATGCCAAAGATCTGCCCCCTATGTGACTGCCACAGATGCCTTCATGGATTTCGTACAGGAAGGCTGCCACGCTGCTTGGGTGCACACACTTTAGATAAGGACCTGTGAAAGACTTCTTGTATAAAGCGCCTAAAGGAGAGAGCCAAAACCACTCTGACTTCACCCGCACTTTATGTGCTTCCTTCTTGTCAGCTGGAAGGGTCCGTTCTTTGAGAAAAAGGATAATAGAGTCCATCCAAGAAGGACCTAGCTCGGCGTAGAGTACTTCTGTCTGCCCGGTTTCCTCAATGCTGGGCCTCGGAAGGAATTCAATCAGGAGAGGGCTGGTAGATGTCCTATCTACCATGGAAGCAAGGCCGGCCAATTCGTCTGCTCGGTTGTTATCTTCTCGGCCAATTTGTTGGACCTTGATCACCTGGAATCGCTTGATGTGGACTCGGACCAGAGCTTGGCACTTTGTCATTCTGTCATCCTTAGCTTCGTAAACCCCAGAAACTTGGTTAACCACAAGTTGGAAATCACTGTAAACCATTAGCTCGGATGCGTGCATCTGAAGCGCGCTCTTGAGCCTGGCCAAAAGCGCTTCGTACTCAGCCTCGTTGTTTGAGGCAGGGAATCTGAGGGTGATAGAATGTTCGATGGTCAGCCCGTCTGGCGAAATCAAAACTATACCTAGCCCGGCACCGTGACGGTTCGAGGCTCCATCAACAAAAAGTTTCCACATTTCGCCAACAAAGAGCTTCCAACAGTCTGAGGGGTCCTAAGAGGCTTAAAGGTTGATGGGATCACGGTTGTTTGGCTGTTTGGCTTCAAGTTCTGTGCTGAGCGGTTCCACTTCAGCCCCCCTCGGCGATTCGGCGCCGGACTCAGCAAGTTGGTCTGTAATACCTAAGTCCGTAGGCGAATCGCCGTTCTGATCTTTATGCCTTGCAGTTTCTGTCGGCAGCCCACTTCTTCCTCCCTTGGTGATGCGATCGATCGAAAGCAGTTGGTCGGTGATACCCGACTCCGTCATCGCATCGCCGGGTCGTAGAATTGTACTACCCGAAGTTGCTTTGGCGGGGCGCGCAAGTTCCACGTCGCCATTTTCGCCTAGCTGTGTTATTGCGGTCTGGCCTGCATTCACCTCCTCATCTGCCACAGCGATATCCACCGAGCATACCGGATGAGTTCCAAGTGAGAATTCAGCAATGAAGTCGGCCAATGTCTGAGCTTTTATGGCAGTTCATGCCTGGAATTTGACGTCAAACTTTTCTAATTCGACCAGCCACTTGAGAATTCAACCGGAGAAGTCTGCCTATTCGAACAAGGCTTTGAGGGGGAATTCGGTCAAAACGAAGATAGTATGAGCATGGAAATAGTGCGCCAACTTCGTAGAGGCCATCATCAATGCCAATGCAAGTTTTTCCAACGCCAAGTATCTCGACTCTGCCGGTAGCAAGGTTTTGCTGACGTAGAAGATGGGGAGGTACTTGATTCCTTCTGACTGGACAAGCACCGCACTGACTGCATGCTGGAAAACGACCAAATAGAGGTAAAGTTCTTCGCCGAGCTGTGGTGTGACCAATAGTAGCCAAAGCCCGGCCACATTCTGCATCCCATGAGAACTTGGATTTCAAAGCTTGAAAGAACGGGCGGCAACGATCTGATGACCAGCTTATGAATCGGTTAAGCGCGACGGCCATTCTGGTCAGATGCTGTACGTCCTTAGCCGAGCTAGGCTGCTTTAACTCTTGTACGGCTTGGATTTGTGTGGTGTCTGCCTCGATGCCTCGGTTTGTGACTAGGAAGCCCAAGAATTTTTCTGATCCCACGCCAAAGGCACACTTAGAAGCATTCAGGCGTAACTTGTGTTGTTTGAGAATGGCGAACATCTCAGCTAAGTCGGACAAGCGGTCTACTTGATGCTGGCTCTTAACCACCATAACATCAATATAAGCCTCCATTGTCTGACCTAGCAGAGAAGCGAACATCTTGGTCACCATCCTTTGGAAAGTTGCCCCGGCGTTCTTCAAACCAAAAGGCATGACTTGGTAGCAGAAGAGTCCCCTCGGTGTAGTAAAGGAGGTGATTTCGCGGTCGGGGCCATGCATGGCAATCTGATGATAACCGCGGTAGGCATCCAAGAAACTGAGCTTGTTATGTGCAACCGTTAAGTCCACGAGCTGGTCTATTCTGGGCAGTGGAAAACTGTCTTTAGGACAAGCTCGGTTGACGGTCTTATAGTCAACACAAACTTGCCACTTCCCATTCTTCTTTGGTACAACAACTGTGTTTGAAATCCACCGAGGGTAGTGCACTTCCTGAATAGCTCGTGCCTCAAGCAAGTTCTTCACTTCCTCTGTAACTACCTCAGCATGATACAGCGCCGATCTCCTTGTTCGCTGAATGACCGGCTTGGCTCCGAGGAAGACGTTTAGGTGATGGCAAATAAAACTCAGATTGAGACCGGGCATGTCATAAGGCGACCATGCGAAGACTTCGATATGGGCCATCAAAAACTCAACTATCTCGGTCCTTTCTTGTGTGATAAGGCTTTACCTGAGCAAGAAGAACCTGTCCGGACTCTCTGTATCAATTCGCACTTCGACCAATTCTTCGACGGCTTTGTCCTCGGCCCTAGTGCCCACATCGTCAAGGATTCCTCGGTCTTCTGATCCCTCTATCATTTGGACGAAGCCTTTGGCAGCTCGGCTCCCGTTGACCGCCATGAAGCATTGCTTCGACATGACTTGATCGCCCAAAATCTCCTCAATTGCCCCCGTAGCCGAGGGGAATCTCATCACCTGATGGAAGGTCGACGCCACGGCTTGCAAAGCGTGAAGCCATCCCCTACCAAGGATCAGGTTGTAAGTAGATGGCACCTGCAACACCCAGAACTCCACTTGCTTGACCACGGATCCCACTTTGACTAGCAGGATAATTTTTCCCAAAGGCCACTCCGGTTGCGAGTTGAAACCAACCAGCGGCGATGTCGCCGGAGCCAAGTCTGTATCTCGGAGTTTGAGCTGCTTGAATGCGTCGTAATACATGATCTCGACCGAGCTTCCCTAGTCGATCAAGATGCGTTTGACATCGAATTCCTTGACGTGGAGAGTGACCACCAAGGCATCATTGTGCGGTGTCTGAATGCGCTCTAAGTCCCTTGTAGAGAAACTGATCACGTCCTTCTCTTTGGTCTTCCCCCTCTTGATCGCGGGCTGGACCGACAGAACTTGCCTCATGTGTTTTGCCTTCTTGATCATACCTCGGAGCTCGCATACACGCGCCGGCTCCACTATGCCGTGGATGACATTAACCACTTCTTGAGGGGGCGCCTCCAAGTCACCCAGTGCACGCGGATCAACCGGGGCTTGATTTGCCTTCATGTCCCCGTCAATGTAAAGGTCTAGGTGTCCGGCTGCGACTAGCTCTTCCAAGTGCTGCCTCAAAGGCAAATAGTCCTCTATCCGGTGGCCGTACTCCCGGTGAAATGTACAACGGTACCGCGGATTGAAACCCTTCTGTCCGTCGCCCAACTTAGTAGGAAACCGGACATAATCCTCGTCACAGATTTCACTAAGTATGCGATAAATTGGAATCTTAAAAACCGTGGTAATGCCTGTCCTGGCCTTCAACCTTCTATTTGCATCAGCTACGTCATCCCGAGGGTAGTCATCTCGGTCATTTCGATGACCCCTACCCCGGTTTTTGCGATTTGAGCCACGATCTGATTCCTCTGCGCGATCATTTGAACGGTTTGCCTCATGTTTGACTGCGTGTACCTTGCCAGCCGACCTCTTGTCTGTTGCTACTGGTGTTGCCTTCGCGGTAGATGTTGCCGCATCATCTTCTACCCGGATGTGCTCATTGATGCGCTGCATTAGCTGGCCCATGGATGTCGGCTGGTGCATCGTAAGCGAGTCCCGCAGTCTATGCCCGACCGGGATACGACGCTTGTACTGTGTGATTGCAAGGTTGACCGGGCAATCCAAGATCTTGTTGAAGGTTTCCCAGTATCTAGAGTTGTATGCCTTGAGCGTGTCGCTCAGCTCCATCTTGACACTGAGAAGGTGGTCAACTTCCTTCGGCATCTTAGTGTTGGTTTTGAAGCGCGTCATAAAGGCTTCCGCCAACTGATGCCACCTTTCTATGCTCTCCTCCGGCAGCCTCTCAAACCATTTCAAGCCCAGCTCGCCCAAGCTTGAGGGGAAGATAAGGCACATAAGGACGTCATTTCGCCTATGTCCGGCCATAACCTGTCGGAAGTGGCTTACATGCATATAGGGATCGGTTTTTCCGTCGTAGAGCGTGAACTTTGGCTAGTGGAACCCTGCCGGAAACGGTGTTGTCTCTATCTCTAGGGAGAAAGGTGTGGCGCTCAGCCTTGCCAAGTCTGTGTCTAAAATGAGAGGCGCAGCTAGGCGGGGTGGAGGCATTCCGATCTCTTCACTGGCGTGTCCCCCATAGGATAGCCGCTGGAACGCCGGCACTCTCTGAGCTTCTCGCCGGCGAGCCCGTTCCTTCAAGACTGCCCACAAGTCCTCTGAGCAAGCGGAATAGGAATACCTCGACGTCGTTGCCGGACGTGAGGGTTGATAGGTGCTGTCTTGCGCACTGGACCTCTGTACGTGCGCGTCGGAATCTCCAACCTTGTAACTTCTGGTGATTGAGATGGACGGAGTATGCCGCTGGCTCTGACTGCATGAACAGCGAGGTTGGGTGCGCTCACTGTGGTCTCCCACTCCAGCTACACCCTTTCCTTTAACATGCCGCTTGAGATCCTCCATCTCCTCCGCCATTCTCCTGATGACGGCGTCTTAGTCCCTTAGCTTTTGTTCCAGTCATCTGGCGTGCGATTCTCTCCGCCGCCGGTGACCGTCTGGACTCCGAGAATGACCAAAGCTTCTTCCGCACTTATCTCGCGCGTGTCTTGAGTGACCTCTTGGAGATGTCTCCAGGTCCGCCATTAGAGGAATAGCGGGATGTCCTTCTCTCTGTTTGCCTAACTCTGGGGTAACTCCGTCGATGGCAGACAACGAAATCTCATCATTGTTTGCCATGGACGGCGATCAGATGAGTCTGGAAGACAAGGTTTTGTCTGTCAAGATTCCCACAGATGGCGCCAATTGTACAGGGAGCAAATATTTAGGCGAACCCGTACTCCTTTCTTCCAAGATCCTGTCTATCCGATCGACCTGCAAGCACAACGGCGGTGAGCTATCCGGCGGTGTGTGGCCGGAAAACCTCTCCGACGATCAAGTTAGAACACACACACAGGGGATAGATAGAGAGAATGGAAAGTGATGAGTGTTTAGTGTATGTCTCACCAAATGTTCGTCTGTCTCAACATGGGGTGCGCAGACTCGCTTATATACCTTCTGCGCCCCGAATCTACTCCCATTAGTCTCTCGACACGTGGTGCTGCCATCCCATTTGTCAGCGCAAACCTAGCTGAACATCACCTAACCAAACCGCCAAATTTCACACTTTGGAAGCTCGGCGGCAAGATCTCGGTGCCAAAAAGGCGTCTTTGTGTTGCTAGCCAGAGCGCTCCGCTTGCCAAGCTCAATGACGACCGAGTTCGGCTGCATTCCGGCATAGCCGAGCTTGGGACAGCTCATGCTGGTTAGCCGTTAGTCTTCCTGCTGGGCTAACCCACGAACCGTGGAACCCAGTGAGGCAGCGGACATCTCGGCCGAACCATCACTCGACCGGTTTCTACACCCTGAAGCCAAGTAGCTCGGTCCAACCATGCCTTGCCTTAACCGAGCAAAACCTATCCAGACGGGCCGATGCTACCACGGCCCAACCTTGTTCGGCCCAAATCTGCCCGACTATTACCACAGCCCAATCCAGATCAGAAATCTCCCTCTCAATTATATTAAAATTATAAAATTTATTATATATTTTTTAAATCTCAAAAGAAATCATTTTAATTTACCCATAAAAATAAAGAAAAATTATTGGTTGGTCTTGAGACATCACGTGACCATATTCTAAGCCAATCATAAATCCCATATCCCCTCATGTTTCTCAATTACCTAACACAAAATTGTGAATTTCACTTCCTTCATCAATCACAATATGTGTGCAATGTTATGAAACATTGTCCATGACCAACCAAAATTTTTTTTTTTAAGGACTAGAAAACACAAAATATTAAATATATAACTTAATAACATCAGTTATCAACTCATGGGCTAGTTAAATTACATTTCTTTCTACCTTAACAATACAAAGAAATTCAATATGTTGCCTTGTGTACGTGCTGGAACATCTTGACCAAAACTCGACAATCAGTTTTAACAATTATACATTTTATCCTATTGTCCACAGCCCAACGTATAGCTTCCAAACAAGCCTTAGCTTTGGCCACCAGTGGGTTTGTCCATTGATAGAAGCCATCGGTCAACAGCACTGTTTTCAACTTTTGCAACTAATCTGATAATGGTCAATGAATATTTTGGATGCATTTGATTTGAGCCAATGTTACACGTCACATTGAGTAATTTTTCTTTTTTGGATAGATCAGAATGTCTTTTTGAAAGAAATATTTTACGTTCATGATAAAATGCAAGATGTATTATAGTGGTGTTTTGGGAAGTTAGTAAAAAGTTAATTTTTTGGTTTTTTGACTTTTTTGTAGTTTTTTTGGCAAAAATCTGGATTCTTTTGGATAAAAAAAACTGACTTTTTTGACTAAAAAAACTAAAAAATCAAAAAACTAGCTTTTTTAGCCTCTTCCCAAACTGCCCCACACTTGAGTAATACTCAAACTTATGTCAACAAAAGAATTTGTAGCAACACTTTTAGCATCTTCTGATTGTTCTATATACCAAAGTACTCAATTCAATTTAATTTAAGTAGGAAATTATAATTTTCTTTAGCTTCTTTGTTAGTTGGATTATAACTCCAATTTGGTAGCTAAAGAGATTATCCTTTAAAAACTCAAATTTCATTAAAAACTTGTTGAGTGACAAATTTGATAGCGGACAAAAATTATCTTTTAAAATTTGAGTAAAAAAGTTTATTATAAGAAATTGACTAAATCCATTTTGATAAAAATTTTAGTTAGCAAAAAATTTTTAAGGACTTTTATGAAATTTAAATTTGGTGCAAGTAAAAAATAAGAATTGAAGATGCCCAAATAAAATACTAGGTATACGGGTGTGGACATACAATACAGTGGTGTTTTGAGAATAGATTTTTGGTTCTTTTTTGTGACTTTTTGACTTTTTGTGTAAAAAAAAATACAGAAGTAATGTGACCTAAAAAAATAAAAATATCAAAAAGCTGACTTTCTACTATGTTGCCAAAACCACTACAAGAAAAGTGAGCTTATGAGACGGAACTTTTTGCGACGGCACATTTGCCATTGCAAAAATTGACTTCTTGCGACGACACAACTTGCCGTCACAAAAAATGTGACTTTTTGAGACGGCACAACTTGCCGTCGCAAAAAATAGAGCATTTGCGACGGCAGAAATTGCTGTCGCAAAAAAAAAAAAGAGTATTTGGCGACGGTACCAGTTGCAGTCGCAAAAAAAAAAAGGAAGAGTTTTTCGCGAATATAATACGTACCGTTACAAAAAAAAAAAGTTAAATATATATATATATATATATTGTGGCTTTGAAACGGCTTCATATATATATATATAAAGTCCTAAAATGGTTTAAATAAATGCAACGGTATTTTTCTGTTACAAAAAAAAAATAAAAAAAATAAAAACGACGTCGTCTTACTCTTTTGAATATTTCTCTTTTCACCCATTTTTTTATCTTTCTATCTCTCTGTCTCTGTCTCTGTCTCTGTCTCTCCTCTCTTTCTCTCTCTCACTCACTCATAACTCTTCTCTGTCTGTCTGTCTGTCTGTCTCTCTCTTTCTCTATGTATCTTTGTCTCTGTCTCTCTTATCTCTTTTTCTTTCTCTCACTCATCACTCTTCTTTGTCTGTCTATCTCTTTCTTTCTCTCTATGTCTCTATCTCTCTTCTCTTTCTCTCTCACTCATCACTCTTTCTCTCTCTCTCTCTCTCTCTCTCTCTCTCTCTGTGTCTCACGTCCATCTTTCTTCTCTTTATCTCTCTCGTCTCTTTTCTTTCTCTGTCTCTTTTCTCTTTATCTTTCTCGCTCTTTCGCTCATCTCTCTTTGTCTCTCTCTCTCGTTTATCTCTTTTTGCTCTCTCTCCCTCTCTCTCTCTCTCTGTCTATATCTTTTCATCCATTTTTTCATCTTCCTTTCTCTCTTCTCTTTCTCTCTCTCACTCATCACTTTTCTCTTTCTGTCTGTCTGTCTATCTGTCTTTCTCTCTCTCTCTCTCTATGTCTCTCACTCATCTATCTCTTCTCTCATCTCTTTTCTCATCTCTTTTCTCTATCTGTCTCTTTCGCTCATCTCTCTTCTCTTTATCTCTCTCGCTCATCTCTCTTCTTTCTATCTCTCTCATCTCTCATCTTTCTCTGTCTCTCTCGTTCATCTCTCTTCTCTCTATTTTTCTCTCTGTCTCTCTCGTTCATCTCTATTCTCTTTATGTCTTTCTCGCTCGTTGCTCTTCTCTCTATCTCTCTCGTCCATCTCTCTTCTCTCCATGTCTCTTTTCTGTCTCTCACTCTCTATCTCTTTCTCCTTCTCTCTCTCTCTCTCTCTCTTTTTCTCTCTCCCACTGTGTTTGCATTGCTCACTCTCTTATTCTCGTCTTCTCTATTTACTGAGTTCTCTCTTGATTTATCGATCCACTACAAGAAAATGCACTTTTAGCGACCACTTTGTCTCTCTCTCGTTCGTCACTCTGTCTCTGTCTCTGTCTCTCTCTCTCTCTCTCTCTCTCTCTCTCTCCTCTATCTGTCTCTCATTCATTTCTTTCTTTTACCACCCATCTCCTCTACCACCTTCGCCACTACTGTAAACGCCATTCCACCACCACCACTACTTCCACTGTCGCCACTTCACCTCTACGACTACCATTACTACTACCATCGCCACCACTCCACTACCACCATTACCACTACTACCACTACTGCCACTACTACTACCATTACCTCTCCTTCACCCCTGCCACTCCATTTACACTACCACTACCACAACTTCACCACTAATCTCTTTCGCTATTACCATCACCACCATCTCTTATCCACTACCTTCACTACTATTGCCGCTCCCTTTCCTCTACCATAAAAAATTAGTTCATGATTTTTAGTAACCAAAAAAAATGGGCCGTAGAAAAATATTTTTCATTGACTACAGAAAATTAATTTTTATTTTAGTGGAAAATATTTTTCATTCAAATATTATCCCTACTTCTACCAAATAAAAAATAATAATATTTTTTTTCATGAAAATAAAAATGAAACAAATAAATTTTCAATCTTAGTAACTAAAAAAAAAAAGAAATTTTTTTAAAAAAATTCATTAACTACAAAAAAATATATATTTTAACAAAAAATAAAATTTTTAACGACGGCAACCCCGTCCAAATATATATATATATATATATATATTAAACGACGTTATTTTGTTATTTAAATTTCATTTGTGACTAAAAAAAAATTATTTTTTTATTTTTTATTCCAGCCCCTTTTTTTTTCCCATTCCCGCTCCCTTCCCTTATTTTTTTTTTTTCCATCCCCCCCTCCCCAAAACAAAAAATCCCTAATCTCAAACCCAAAAATCCCTAATCTCTTGTTACCCCCCTCTCTCTCGATCGACGGCAAGCGGCGGAAGAGCAGCGTCGAAGCAGCATCGTCGAAGGAGGAAGAGGAGCAGCGTCGGAGCAGTAGCAGCGTCGGCCTCCTCTTCCGCCACCTCAACATCTCTTATGTTTTTCTTTCTTTACTCTTTACTCATCTCTCTCTCTCTCTCTCTCTCTCTCTCTCTCTCTCTCTCTCACACACACACACACACACACACACACACGCACACGCACACATGTTTATACATACATACATATATGAATTGAATTTCAGGTTGGTTAACATACTTGCCCTGTGTCAGTGAAATCTGAACCATATGCATTACAGGTTGGTTAACCATAGCAGATACAGGATTTTGTTTCTTAGAATTGGAAATTCAAAGCAAGCTCTTGTACAAATTACACTTTTGATATGTTTGTGTTGGGCCTTTATTCTATTATGTTTTTATTCCTTTGAACAGAAAATAATTGCAAAATTGGTTTGTAAACAACTGCGATGTCTCTAGGGCTTTAAAGTCGTCACCATATATCAACAAGCATTCTTCGTCTCTCTCATTTGCACATTCCAAAAGTTGTGGAATTTGAATGTCTTCTTGTGTTCAATTTTAATAGGTAAAGGACATGATTCATCAAGCTGGCTTTTATGTTGATTTTTATACAACAGACAGAACAATCCAGAAGATGGTGTATTCACAACTCTCTTTCTGAGCCTTAATTTATCATACTGCAAACTACATTTATGCTGTGATCTGTTCTAAAAGGATTTTTCTTAAAAGACTAATAAGCCATTATTTCTTATGAATTTTTTTTAAATGTTTTTTTCGGGGCTCTTTTGGTGTCTTAGAGGGATGTTTAATTTGACATTTCTTTCGTAAGTGCTTATTGAGCCTCTGATTATTGTTTGAAATTAATAGAGGATCTCAGTTTCCTCATCTTCATTTTTTGTTTTAGTTGTGATATAAACAGCTTTTGATGCCAGTCCTTACAGTTGTGTAAATTAATGACTGAATTAAGATTCCAAACTAAATGTACTGTGTGCGTGCGTGTTTGAATTAAGATTTCTGGTTCGGATTTCACTGAATCTCTAATAATTCTTCCTATTACCAAATTGAATTTCCAATAATATATACATAATCATATGCTGCACACTCATTTCTACATATCAATGAAGTAACATTTCTAACTTCAAATTTCCTTGGGTTTGTGAAAAAAATTATAAATTTTTATTTTGGGTTTGTGAAAAAAATTTCCTTCAGATATTTTACTTAGATCACAGTGTACTATCTGACCCGTCTTATAAATTATCAAGCATCAACTATCCAACGGTAAGCACAAGTTCATTCTTGTATTCTGATCCATCAAATCACTTTTCTCAAGTAGTTAAGTGTTACAATGTTATGTGAAGAAGGTACGCAATCAAAAGCAAAATTTCAAAATATTTTGTTAACAACTATAGTTTTTGGTCTAAATTTGTAAATTAATTGCCAAATGAAGCTAAACGGTACGCTCCTGATAAATAAAAGTTTCAAAATAGAATTAGTTCACAAATCAGGTTGACCTCATTTGTCAATTTTTGCAGTCTCATTGTCTACACTGTACTGAATCTTTCATGAGAGAAAACGTAGTGGAAGAGATGCGGCAATTGCAACCTGATGATGAAAATAAACAAAAAATACTGGACATACTCAAACGATTCCATTCAGAAGAAGAGATGGATAACATGGATGAGGATGGTAAGTTAGTACTCTTTGCATTGAAGAATTTTACTTCTCTTTGATATGTTGATAAATCAGGCCATCATTAATTTTGTGGAACACTAGGGAAATTTCTTTGTGGTAGTCTCTTAGTTTGATCATGCTGGTTATAAAGGGTACTTGTTAGTTGCCCTATGATTGGTTTCTGATAGCAAAATTAAATTTCGGCAAAATTTAAGGCATTCTGCTAGAGAAAAAAATGATGCCTTGCTTTATTAGATCAGTATTGAATGGTGGCCTCTGGAAGGAAGATTACCAAATAGAAAAAAAAATTCATTTGGTGATTGATGGTATAGGCACTACAAGTTAGTTTTTGCATAAGTCTCATCTGGAATATATATTTGTATACAAAATAGTCTCACTTGCATGACAAATCCAACATGAATGTTTTGACATTCTGTTTAACTAATGTAAGAGTCAATGCATAGTTGGTTCCAAGAAGTGAATTGAGAAACTTCCCAACTAGAGATGGAAGGGAAGAATATTTCCAATCACAATTTTTGCTTAGTTGTTAGTGATGAGTGTTATTTAGTACATAACCAGATTAAACTGGTATGGTACGATTAAAACCAGAGGGTGTTCACTTCAAGTTAAAAATATTCTTTGATTATTTACAGTAATAGTGATGGTGCATATAGTGCATAACTGCATCAGAGTCTGAGAAAGTTTGGTGTTTGGTTAAGTTGAAACTCTCATGTATCTGAATTAGTGCATTTAATATCTTGTGTATTGTAAATTAACCAATGCTGCTTATAAAATGGGTTTCATAGCAGTTATCTCTGCTTTCATTTGCTTGAGGGGCATGAGAGGAGATTGGAGAGCATTGCCTACTGTGGGTATTTTGATGATGGATGGCCTTGTACCCGCTCTAACTGCTATGGGACCTTTGAATCATCTCTTTTGGTTCAGTTCAGTTTTTATCATTCTGTTCCTTGTTTGACTATGTAGCAAGTATGTGAAGGAGTTTTCATTGTTTGAATATAATTGTTTTCCTTCTTAAACTTTCATTTTGAGGTTCTGGTCCTGTTTTGGTGTTTTTTCCCTTTTTTTGGTACATAGTCTTTCTATTATTTTTTACATGCAACTGACCATCTTTTGTTCCACCTATTGCAATTGTAGCCTTCACTTTTATGCTTCTTGTCCCAATTGAATAAACAGGGTCCTTATTAGAATAATTTTCTTTTTTCAAATCTTGTCAAATTAGTGATCAATGTGGAAAAAGTGCTTATATCATATTTTGATCTTTTTTTGTTTTTGTTTTTGTTTTTGTTTTTTTTTTTTTTGTAAAATATTTTATAAAATCTTTTTTTGATACTTTTTGTCTTGTAAATGCCTATTGATTGGAAAATTTTATTTACAAATTATTATTTTGTTTATTATGATCTTGAATTTTTTTTAATGCATGTATCTGTTTGGTAGTATAACAAGTGTCATAAATTTTTTACACAGTAATTTCAGTCAAATATTAACACATAATTATATTGTCATTAATTAATTTTATTTTTGTGTTTTAGATATTTACCATGTAGGTGTAACAACCCTCACTTTGATTTAGTCATATTTGCATACATTCATGTATGATCTTATCTTGCTATGCTGTTTTTGCAAAGTTTTGTCTTGTCTTGTTTTGTTTGAGACTTGCCTTGTCTTGCTTAAGCATTTCTTGCATGATTCTGTCCTTTGCTTGGGTGTGGCCGAGGTCATCTTGAGCTTAGTTCACCTGTGAACCTTTGTACTTAGAACTTTCGGAACCACTTGGTTGACCTTCACCTCCCCCCGGCATGATAGCCGAGATGTCGCTTTTCAGGCCGAGATGTTTTGCATCTAGTGATCTTTGTCCTTGGGCAGGTATGGCCTAGACCGAGGTGTGGCACATCCAAGCCAAGGTGTGGCACAGCTTAGTCAAGTGTCGTCCTCTCTAGCCGATGTCTTTGTTACCCTGTCGCCGAAGCTTTGTCTTTAGCCGATGTCATTGCTTGCCGATGTGTCTTGTCATCTAGCTTGATGGTTACGCTTTGTCAGAGACTTGTCTTATCAATCAGTCACTTTTGAGTTGAGCCAACCCGGTAGTGCCATGTGTCCGAGCTGAGTGTTAAGACAGCTGGCAGACTTAGAAACAAAATCATTTTGTCTCATAGCTTTGTTTTTAGAGAGAGAAGCTCTAGAGGAAGAAGGAAGGAGTTTAGAGTGAGAAAGTAGAGTTCCGAGCTTGATCTTCGAGGATCGAACCGTTAGATTTGAGTTTTGAGGTTAGATTCTTACTCTGCTCTAGTTATTCTTATTGACTAACAAGCTGCATTGCATGATTGAATTCGTTTTGCACGCCATGCATTGATTTGATGTTGGTTTTGAAGAGAAAATAATGTTCATGTGTTCTTGAAGAAAAGTCTCGTTTTGATCCGAAAGTTTGGATGAAGAATTATGTTTTTGTGTTTGTTCTTGCATGATCTTCTTGTATGGGTACCCAAGTCTATGTTTTTGAACTCTTAGCATGAAATCTTAGTTTTGAATAAACGAGTTATGATTCTAGCATGCATGTTCTTGATGTTCTTGATGATCTTGTTCTTTGCATTCTTCAAGGGGGAAACACAGGTTTTCCTGATTTCGTTTTTGAATGTGGCCATCAGGACCACACCTCGGCAAGGAGGTACGGGACCTCGGCTAGACCTGGATGGTACCCTGTGTGTTTCCATGAGGTGGAAAACAGTGTCTTGACTCCCAGCATGTTTTGCTTTATTATTTACTTAGATTCGGTGAGAGAGTGCCGAGATCACTTGCATGCATGTAAAGCTTGTTTTGAGAGCGTGATTTGCCATGTGATTGTAGGACTTTGACCTTTGCTTTGAGCCTACACCCGAGAAGATCTAGGTGAGTGGTATTTTTAATAAAGCTATGTTATACAGTTTTGATAAATCTTGTTTTGCTTTGTTTCGACGAAAGTATTTGTTAAGCATGAATGATTAGCTCCACTTTGATGTATCAAGTATAAGCTTTGTTCGATGTCATCTTTGAGAAGTCCCTTGTGCTGGAGGACTCTAAACTTTCGCAGCACTAGGTATAAAAGGATACGGTCCTTTCTTGGAATGACTATCGTGTTAAAGCGGGCTACGGGCCTAAGTAACACAAGATCCATCGTGTTAAAAAGAGCTACGGGCTTAAGTAACACAAGTCTCTTGTGCTGGAGGACTATAAACTTTCGCAGTACCTTTGACTAATCGATTACGGATCGTGCAGTCTTTGTTTTGCCACTGACGGTTTACCGCGTGGATTGGTTTGTTCGGAAAGCTTGATTTGTGTTTTGCCAATGCCAGTAAGCATCCCTTGAGACTTGTAAGACTTAATAGATGAATACGGTTCGTCTCTTGATTTGATAAAGTTTTGATGTGTTTTGCTCGGAAGGGATCTCGGCTAATATTTGTATGGTTTTGGCTTGTTTTGTTTTGAAAGGACTTCGGCTATATTCATGCAAAACCTTTATTATTTGTACCATTCACTGAGTATCCAAGCTCACCCTCTCTATATATATGTAGGTGATGAGCAGGACGGCGGCGACGCCTAGATGTGTTTTGCAAAGCTTGTTTTGGATTCTTGTCATGTCGACTTTGTTTTGTATTCATGTCGGCAATGTTGTATTTACGTCGGCAAATCTTGAAAATCATGCTTCTTTGCTTACACCTTTTGAATTTTGTGCATGTCGGCTCGAGAAGCCTTTTGATCAAGATGTAACTTTTATTTTGTTTATTAAGGACTGGATGAGGAACCACATTGTACATGTCATTCCATTTGTACTAAGCACAGCTCTTATGGACCACTTCTATTTTGATTTATTGCTTCCGCATTTGTGAGCCCCATATATTATACTCTGATTGTGTTTGATCTTTGTAAGTTGGCCTCCGGTAATCACGGGTTACTGGCCATCACGGCACCATTCTTCTAGGGGCGGTTTGGGGTCGTGGCAGTAGGAGTGTGCTTCTTGTGGAATGCATGCCTGTGGAGAATGTGGCTAACTTTTGTTTTTGTTATCTACGAAGAATGATGAGAAAAACATTTAATTTTGGTTTATGTTATTTTGAATTATGAACAAAATCATGTATTTAAACATTAGATATGTACTATGGAACATTATGTAGTGGGATAATTTTGTTGATGTGTAATTATGAATGGAAGAATATTTTATTATGGAGAAATTATTATATTTATACAGGAATTTTTATATTATTATGTAATTATTATGGATAAATTTTAATAATTTTATCGCAAGATGCTTTTTTTTTTTTTTGCGACGGCACTACATCGTCGCAAAAAACAAAAAATTTTAATATTTTTATTGATTTTGTTACAGGTTTTACTTTTTGTGACGGCACTAAACTGTCGCAAAAAATAGAAATTTTATTATTTAAAATAAAAATTTTATTATTTTTTTAATACTTTTTGTGACGGCAGTACACTGTCGCAAAAAATAGAAATTTTCATATTTTTAATACTTTTATGACAAGACCACACCGTTGCAAAAAAAAAGACTATTAGCGACGGCATTTTTTGCTGTCTCAAATAACATTTTTAGCGACGGTAAAATAGTGCCGTCACAAAAAGTCAAGAAATTTCAAACGTTATTAGCGACTGTAAAGTGCCGTCGCAAAAGGCTAAAATGTCATCGCAAAACATTAGCGACGGCACTGTACTGTCACAAAAACTCTTTTGCAACACCCCCAGTTGCGACCTCCCTCTTGTCGTCACAAAAAGTTTTTTGCGACGACATTAGGAGTATTAGCGACGGCATTTTACCGTCGCAAAAAGCTAAAATTTTAGTAGTGAACACCCCATAACCCTGAGAAGCTCAAAACAGACAATTTATTCACAAAATTGTAATCCAAGTTGAATTCATAAGTAGTAAACTCATCTTAAAAGTATTCTTAACAAAACCAAATGCTTGAGTGACAAACTCTTATTTGCATGGAGCACCACATAGCGGTAATGACGTGGTACTCTTAGAACATTAAATAATTTCTCATTTTCTTTTTACTATTTATAAATAAAAAAAATTACATCAAACATATTTATAATTTATTTTAATTCTTGTAATTTTATAATTTTAAATTTTATAATCGTAAAGACTACTTTATAAATACTACATGTATGATTAGATTGTTGGAAATGGTTATAAAATTATGGGTAAAACCAGAATTTTTTCCTAAGTTTGGTCTAATTTTGAGGTGGGCCTCGTGCATCGATTTGCACGGGTCAAAGTAGTAACGCGTTCCATGCCGCGTTGTGATTCACGTAGTATATTTGGTTGCTTAAAACCATTACCGAGTGAATGAAAAATTGAAGCCAAAGTATGCTCCATGAAAATGGAGTTTTGGTGGAAATTCCTTAAAGGATTGAATAAGGCTTGTCTCACATTGATTTGGTGGGAGGTTTTAAAAGGGTTTATAAGGCATGGGTTTGGTACTTGGGGTGTGCCCCAAAGGGTACCCAAGTGTTTTAGAGGGAGAGGTTATGGACAAAATGGGCTAGACCCATTGGACCCAAAAAACCACCACACACGCGCGCCGCCGCCATCTGTCCGGTCGATCGGGCGAGCTGGGCTTGGGCTTGTTCGGCCAAAAACATTTAAATTTAATTTAATTTTATATAAAATAAAATCCAGAATTCAAATTAAACCAGAAATAAACTGGTTTGGATTTTCTGTACATCCAAACAGGGCCCTTCCCGAAATAAACCAGTCTGGTATTATTGCACACCCAAACAGGGCCCTTCCCGTTTTTGTTATCTGCTTAAATTATTACCCAACAGATTCAAATCTGTTTGAATTCAAAACCAACAGGTATCATATCTGTTCAATTCAAAACCAAGAGCCACCTTTACATCTATAAATAGACTAGCCTCCCATTTGGATTTTACTCTAATTTTCGTACTCCATCCTCTGCTATAAATCTCTCTGCATTTTGCTGCATTTAATTTCTGAAAGAAAGAGTGTAAACACTTAGTGTGTTCGTAAGGCAAATAATTTGTAGTGCTGCTATTGTTTGTAGAAGATCATTTCATCTTGGGAGATAGACGTCCAAATTCTAAAAGCGTCGTGAAGAGGACGAATTTGTCTTAAGGACACAGTGTCAAACACTAGACTTGATCAGATTATAATTTGAAGAAATCAAATCAAGTAAGTTATTTAATTAATTTTTGTGTTATTGTTATTTACTTAAATCAAATTTTAATTTTATTTTTGTAACAAAATAAAATCTGTTTTTATTTTTTTATTTTTTATTTATTATTTCGAGTTTGATTTTTGTAATCAAAAAAATTCTCTCCTTTTCTTTATTTCTTTAAATTCTAGTTGTTGTTTTGTACACAATAGAATTATATCTTTTAAATACAGTGAAGATTGTCTTACAATCTTAAGACAGATTCCTTTTTGGTATCTTCATTGTATTTAATTTTCTGTATTTTCAAAATAATATTCTAGTTGGAAAAACAAATAGTGATTTATGCTATTGGACAGATAGTAGTAATATACTGTCTCTTTTCTTTGACAACTAATAGTAATATACTTGTGTCATTAACAATTGCAGAATATTATTTGGTATTATAGAAAATTATTTTGGTATTTTATTTTTCTCGTTTTAGTAACTAGAAAATTAATTTGTGTTTTAATTTTTCTGATTTTTGTAATCAGAGATTATGGCTACTACAACTGAAACTGCATCTGGCAGTGGTACTCCTATTGTTACACCTACATCGGTCCCTATCCAAAACCATGTTCATGTACCAATCAATCATGGAGAAAAATCGGAAAAATTTAACGGTACTGAGTTTAAGAGATGGCAGCAAAAGATGCTGTTCTATCTTAAAACTCTTAATTTGGCCCAGTTTCTTCATGAAGAGGCTCCAGCACTTAAAGAGGGTGAAAGTGATCGGCAAGTTGTTGCTGCTGTAGATGCTTGGAAACATTTAGATTTCCTGTGCAAAAACTATATCCTCAATGGCCTTGACAACATGCTGTATAATGTATATAGTCCTCTGAAGTCAGCAAAAGAATTGTGGGATTCTTTGGAGAAGAAATACAAGACAGAGAATGCCGGCACGAAGAAATTTGTCGTCGGTAAATTTTTGGATTTTGTTATGGTAGACTCCCAAACGATAATATCTCAAGTTCAAAGTTTTCAGATAATTTTGCATGATATTCATTCAGAAGGTATGTCTCTTAGCGAGTCTTTCCAAGTCGCTACTTTGGTGGAAAAGTTACCACCGGCTTGGAAAGATTTCAAAAATTATTTAAAACATAAACGCAAAGAGATGACCATGGATGAGTTGATTGTAAGATTAAGAATTGAGGAAGATAACCGAAAGGCTGAAAAGAGGAATGGGAAAAATCCCTTTGAGTCCAAGGCTAATGTGGTTGAACAAGTTCAAAAACCACATAACAAAAAGAGGAAATTTACTGGAGATGGTCCTAAACAAAGCAACAACAATGGCAACAAGAAATTCAAAGGAAAATGCTATAATTGTGGCAAGACTGGACATCGAGCTTCTGACTGCCACCGCCCTAAGAAGGATCATGGAAGTACAAGTAAGAAGACCACCAATCAAGCCAATGTAACAGAATTGGATTACATCTCTGACGGAGTGAATGACATCAACCTCTCTGTTGTGGTGTCTGAGGCTAACTTGGTTGGAAATCCCAAAGAATGGTGGGTTGACACTGGAGCAACTCGTCACATATGTGCGGACAAGAAGATATTCACTACCTACAATGAGGCTGCAAATGGTGAACAACTTTTTATGGGAAATTCTTCTACTTCTACTGTGGCTGGACAAGGAAAAGTGATCTTGAAGATGACATCAGGAAAAGAATTGACCCTCAACAACGTACTGCATGTACCTGACATCCGGAAGAATTTAGTTTCTAGTTCTTTGTTAAGTAAAAATGATTTTAGGCTTGTTTTTTAGTCTGATAAGTTTGTATTAACAAAGAGTGGTATGTATGTTGGTAAGGGATACATGAGTGATGGTCTCTTTAAACTAAATGTAATGACAGTTGTACTGAAAGTTGCGATGAATAAGAATAACACATCTTTTGCTTATATTCTTGAGTCAAATTTATGGCATGGTAGATTAGGTCACGTAAATTATGATGCTTTGCGTAGATTAATTGGTTTGGATTATATACCAAAGTTTGAAATTAATCCTAATCATAAATGTGAAGTTTGTGTAAAAACGAAACTAACTAAGGCTCCATTTAAATCGGTTGAAAGGAAAACCGAACCTCTAGAATTAATTCATACTGATGTATGTGATCTAAAATTTATTCAAACTAGAGGAGGCAAAAAGTATTTCATAACATTTATCGATGATTGCACAAGATATATTTATTTACTTAGAAGTAAAGATGAAACCTTAAAAATGTTTAAACTCTACAAAACAGAAATTGAAAATCAACTTGGTAAAACCATTAAAATAGTTAGAAGTGATAGGGGTGGTGAATATGATGTACCATTAAATGAATTTTGTGCACAATATGGCATTATTCACCAAACTACAGCCCCTTATTCTCCATAGCAAAATGGAATTGCTGAAAGAAAGAATATAATTCTAAAAGAAATGATGAATGCCATGTTACTAAGTTTAGGTTTACCACAGAACTTGTGGGGGGAAGCAATATTGTCTGCTAATTATGTTCTTAATAGAATACCCCACAAGAAAACCAACAGCACTCCTTATGAATTGTGGAAAGGTCGACCACCTTCCTACAAATACTTAAAAGTGTGGGAGTGTTTGGCAAAAGTTGAAGTTCCTGTTCCTAAAAAGACTAAGATTGGACCAAAAAGCATGGGTGTGTGTTTATTGGTTATGCTCAGAATAGTAGTGCATATCGGTTTCTAACTTATAAATCAGCAATACCTGATATAAATGTGAACACTATTATAGAGTCAAGGAATGCTGTGTTTTTTGAATATGTCTTTCCTTACAAAAAAAGACAGGAATTAAGTTCATAAGAAAGAACTTATGATTGTACACAAAGTCAAGAGACTAATGACAATCAAACACAAGAGACTAGTAATGGTCTCAACCAACAGGATTTAACTGATGATGAACCAAGACGAAGTAAGAGAGCGAGAACATCAAAATCCTTTGGTCCAGATTTTCTAAAATACTTGTTAGAAAATGAACCTCAAAGCTTTAAGGCAGCAATGACAGGTCCTGAAGCACCTTTGTGGAAAGAGGCTGTTAATAATGAAATTGAATCCATTATGCAAAATCATACTTGGGAATTGGTGGATCTTCCATCAGGTTCTAAACCTCTTGGATATAAATGGATATTCAAGAGAAAAATTAAAGCAGATGGTTCAATTGACAAGTATAAAGCAAGACTTGTAGTTAAAGGTTACAGACAAAAGGAAGGTCTGGATTATTTTGACACATATTCTCCTGTGACTCGAATAACATCCATTCGCATGCTTATTGCTATAGCAGCGTTGTTTAATTTAGAAATACATCAAATGGATGTTAAGACAGCTTTCTTAAACAGTGATCTAAATGAAGAGATCTATATGGAACAACTCGAAGGGTTTGTAGTATCAGGGCAAGAAAAGAAAGTTTGTCGACTTGTAAAATCTCTTTATGGATTAAAACAAACACCTAAGCAATGGCATGAAAAATTTGATCATGCAATACTTACTAATGGGTTTAAGATAAACGAATGTGACAAATGCGTCTATGTTAAAAACACTAACCAAGGATATGTCATAGTTTGTCTTTATGTGGATGACATGCTTATCATTGGAAGTAGTCAAAACATGATCAAATCAACTAAGCAAATGCTTAACAAAAGATTTGATATGAATGATATGGGGGTCGCAGATGTTATATTAGGAATGAAAATTATTAAACATTTGATGGATATTGTAAACGTCCCCAAACGCGTCCCGGGGCGAGGAGTGCGAGTCCCCTCCCCCTCCCCCGGTTCTGGTTCGATATTGGGTCACTACAGTTCGAAGGACTCAAGTGTTTGTCGCGGTTCGTAATCTGAACCAAAGAATCCAACTCTGGCAAATTGTTTTGAAGAAAAAAACAGATTTTTGAAAAGAAGTGCCAAACATGGACCGCTTTGCCAGATACAGAGTCGTCACCTAAATCTTTTTTAATGGGGGAATTTAGGAAACCCTGACTCGGTGCCGAAGGCCACGTGTCCGTCATAACCAAAGTGTCTTGGCTCGGGAGCTTGGGTACGATTGGGGAAGGTCAGCTATGAGCACCCCCTTTCGCCCGGTCCGAAGACCGGCCTCTACTAACCGTGATATCCGATTTTGAAAACGTTACATGTTCTTATTCCGGTTATTAGCCTAGAATTACTACGTTATGCGCATAGCAAACAAGTATAGACCAGATCACCTAAATTGGAATAAAACATTTCATATTTGTTTTGAAAATGGTTTGCTACTCGCAAGTAGGCTAAAATGCAGGTTTTGCCACCCTTAAGTGGGCTTTTAGAAAAGACAGTTTTGCCACTATCTGGTGGGCTTAAAACTCACAGTTTTAATGCATTATTCCAATCTAGGTAATTTGACCTCCATCCACAGGCATTCAAGCAGTTATATCACATAAGCACTTAGCCTCATGGTAGTCATGCTATTATGGCAACACTCACACACATGTGATATGCTAAAGCATAAAAGCTCACCTAGTACTCATGTGCATGATCCTATTTCATGTTAAGTGGCTAATGCAACACATACAGAGGTGCAGTTAGAGTAGGCTCGGTTATCCTAAGATGGCATGTGAAATGCTACAAGTAACAAGTATTCAATTTGGAAATTGAAATACAATGCAGTTTGTATGATGTACCGAGCCCAGTGCATGTTAGACAAATGTATGGATGCACGCATGCTATCATACTGTATGCTAATTTAAATATGCCTTAATCTACCATCATAAGCAGGTAAATAAAAGGGAAGAAAGAGATAGGGGTTAGAAGACATGCACACACCCACACCCACACACACTTATTACAATTATGCCCTCGCACAGAGGGACCCAAAAGAATAATACAGTCCCAAAATAATACAGTCCAAATACAGAATAAATTAATTATTACAGAAATTTCTAATTATCAAATTAATATTAACATAAAAGAAAGGGGCTCCAGCCCTGCCTTGGGATGCGCGAATGATGCATGCTCGAATCCGACTTGCTCGGAAACCCGCATCATGACACTGTTGCCTCTGCTTTTGCTGTCCTGCCTCTCTGGAAAACTGCCAAAGTCTCAAGACATGCTCCCTGAACACTGGGGATCATCATCGGCTGAATAGAATGTCCACCGGCCGTGTACAATAGTCACCGGCCATGAGTGAAGTTATCGGCACAAAATGTTTGCCGGTCGGCACCATATCCAGCCGGTCAGCACAAAATTCCTGCAGAGACGGTTTGGCAGACAAAGAAAGTGCACAATGCATGATATGGATTTTAGAGCAAATGTAAGCATGGTCAATGCTCTCTATCATGTATGGGACTTAAGGAAGCATGACCCTTGGTTCTTGGGCCATCAATTATGCATCTTGGTGCATGATAGCCTAAGGAACCAAGATTGCATTTTAATGTGAAAATGCATGCAACACACAAATGAGACCAAAACCTTATCATGCATGGATCAAAGGCCTTGGTGACCAAGGGTTGAAACAAGTTGCACCACTTGTAATGTGAACTCCACTCAACCCTCATGCTTGGCTTGACAACCCCAAACCAAGCCATGAAATGCATGTATGCAACATAGCTCAAATGATGCAACATGAGAATTAGGATGCAAGCACACCAAATGCCATGCAACTACCATGTTAAGCATGCAAAATGCTAGAGTATACAAGATGCAAATGTCATGCAAATATGGGCCATTATGTAAGAAGAATCATCATGCTACCACACCTAATGGACCCAACATGCAACAAGCATATGGTAAGTATACAAAGATGGACTTAACTACAATGGGGCAGGCCTTGAACCTCCCCAAAACAGTGGCAAAAGATGCCCGAAATGGTGACCAATTACCTATGCAAACATACAAGTCAAAGGGCCTAAGGTTAAGGCACAAAGGGAGCACTCCTTGCTACCATTAACATGGCCACTCATGGCATATATTGGACAACCAAAAACAGATATTTAGCATGCAAAAATACACCCCAAAACCTTGATATGGCAGCCCTAAAATGCATTAAACATGGAAGCATGCAAAAGGCCTATTCCTAGGCATAAAATTGCGACATTTCAAAGCATGAATAAGATGGTAAATGGAAATATATAGGCATGATATAGGGACTGAAATAGCATATGAAAGGTCTCCAAATCACTTAAATAGCCTAACCAATGCATGTTCATGGATCATACGCTCAAGGCTAACAAGCCATCATGCAAAACAAACATGTCAAGCATGCCAAATGTGACGAAATCAGTGGCCCACAGCCTCTAAACATGGAAAAATGATGCTAATACCTTCATGGAATTAGGCTAAGACATGCAAAGAACATGGCCTAGATGCATGGCACACTTCTAAGCATAAGAGAGCATTACAAAACAAGTATGAGAAGCATGCTAAGGGGTACAAATCCAACCTTGGACAGAGGTTAGATATGACCTAAAACACCTAAGAAAACTCTGAAATGAAGCCAAATGCAAGTATGCATACATGCTACCTTGTGAGCCAATGACAAAGGCAAGAAAGAGGCCAAAGGGGGAGAGGGGTGTCCCTCCCCTATTCATGACTTCAAAATTCCTTCCTCACCACTGAAAACCCACTGGTTTTTAGTGGTGAGAAGACCAAGAACACCAAGTTAAACAAAGCTTCAAAAAAAGGCACTAAAATGACCAAAACAAGGCCTAAAAGGGTGAGTTGGCACCCAAACCACAAAACACCCTTAATGAATGTTCTTAAGCATGAAAATGTAAGCCTTTTTTATGTTGAACACAAATCCAAAAACACAAAGCAAGATAGGTAGAAAGCTAGTGCAAGTTTGGGGAAACTAAAGCAACATGCTTACCCTTGAAGACTCCTTGAAGAACAAGTGATGTAGCCTTCCTCTAATGATCAAAACCAGTCCAAAACCACCACAAACAACCCTCCAAGTCCCTCAATCTCGGAGCTAGGTGTAATAGTGTGTGTAATGGTGTAAAAGTAAGGTAAAACACACTATTTAGGTCTAAAAACACACACACAAGGATGAGAGAGATGGAAAATATAGAGAGAGGAAGTGTATCTCAGATATAGAGATATATGAGCTCTGGTTTTTATCTCTCAAATGGCCAACCCTTGACAAAGGGAGATGGATGGTGCTTAAATAGGCAAAATCAAGCCAAGAAGCTTAGAGGCTAAGCAAAGGAAAAGGGTTCAAGGGGTGCAAAGGGGTCTTGGCTTCTTGGAGAAGCCAAGACAGCTGGCCAAGCTTCTTCAAGAAGCTTTGGCCAAAGGGTCAAGCTTCTAGAAACTTGGAGGGTTCAAGGGTGCAAAGGGTGCAAAATGGTCACACTCGTGCACGGGGGAGTGTGATGGTGCATTCCAAGGCTATGACTAGCATGCACCATGTCTCGAGGTTCAAAGGGTGCACGCCACCAAAAAAGATCATCGGCACAAAAAAGTGCCGGTCGGCATCATATAGTGCCGACCGGCCAAAGTTTTTAGAAAACAAAGGCCGATGGCCAAAGGAGTGCTTGGGTGGAGGGTGGGCAATGGTGGGATTCAGGGATGGCTAGCAAGCCTCCTCCTACCCTCAAATGCAAAAACACACAAGTCTTGGTGCAAAACCAAGCACAGAACAAACCGATTGAGAGGTCCTGAGGCACGACGCGCAGCCGGGATCTCCGGGAACTCAAAACGAACACAATCATGAATAATCACCAGGTGTTCAAGGGGTGACGTCCAAGTCTTGAGGACGGTCAAAAATGGGGTGTCTACAGATATGCTTTATCTCAATCTCATTATATTGAGAAAATTCTTGATAAATTTATCAAGGATGATTTGAATTTAGCAAGAACACCTGTAGACATCAGTCTTTATTTATTGAAAAATAAAGGTGATGCAGTATCTCAGTTAAAATACTCCCAAATCATTGGAAGTCTAATGTACCTAATGAATTGTACTCGTCCTGATATAGCTCAGGCTATCAGTAAATTGAGTAGGTACACTAGTAACCCTGGAGAAGACCATTGGAAAGCGATCATTCGAGTTCTTAGATATCTAAGATTTACTCGTGATCATGGTTTGCACTTTACTCGATATCCAGCAGTACTCGAAGGTTATTGTGATGCCAATTGGATATCGGATACTGAAGATTCAAAATCCACTAGTGGATATGTCTTTACTCTAGGAGGCGCTGCTGTTTCTTAGAAGTCCACGAAACAAACTTGCATCGCACGATCCACAATGGAATCCGAGTTCATTGCTTTAGATAAAGCAGGTGAAGAAGTAGAATGGCTTCGTCACTTCTTAGAAGACATTCCAATGTGGCCAAAACCTGTGCCAGCTATTTCCATTCATTGTGATAGTCAATCTGCAATAGGCAGGGCATAGAATCACATGTATAACGGTAAGTCACGACATATTCGTCGTCGACATAATACTGTAAGGCAATTGTTGTCAAACAGAATAATTTCAATAGATTATATAAAATCTAAAGAGAATATTGCGAATCCGTTAACAAAATGTTTGACAAAAGAGCTAGTGTATAGTTCATCGAAGGGGATGGGATTAAAGCCTATTACATAAGAGTCATCATAATGGTAACCCTACTTATATGACTGGAGATCCCAAGAACTAAGTTCAAAGGGACAACTAAGTTATGTATGGCTCGCCAGAAATCACCAAGGGATTAAAATTCCCTACCCATTCCTATGGTGAGAGTGATATCTGCAACATATGTTGTCTGCAGGGGCATAAGGACAAGCTTTGCTTTTAATGATTACTTATATCTTGATTAAGGCATAAAATCAAGACGAGTATAAGAAGATACTCACAATAAGAATCACCTATATGAGTGTTGAACTGGGGCCGGTTCTATGAGAATGAAAGAGGCTACATTCTCTAGAAACACTCATGAAAACCAGGAGCGTTCAAGGCCAAAATGAACACAACAGTGAGAACCACGATGTGTTAGAAGATAATTTTTGTGAAATCTATTGTCTTGGCTTACACAAACGGCTAAACAATTCAAGGCATCGCGTCTATTGGTTAGCCAGTAAGTCCGATAGGTTATCACTAGGGAAGGTTCAAGGCCGAAAACTACCTATCCTGATGCAAGATATTTTCGACTTATACTCTTTCGTTAAGTCTGCATATTGTTGCATTTCCGTTGTCATCAAACTCCATTCATGTGGGGGATTGTTGGAAATGGTTATAAAATTCTGGTTAAAATCAGAATTTTTTCCTAAGTTTGGTCTAATTTTTAGGTGGGCCCCCCGTGCATCGATTTACACGGGTCAAAGTGGTAACGCGTTTTATGCCGCATTGTGATTCACGTGGTATATTTGGTTGCTCAAAACCATTACCGAGTGAATGGGAAATTGAAGCCAAAGTATGCTCCATAGAAATGGAGTTTTGGTGGAAATTCCTTAAAGGATTGAATAAGGCTTGTCTCACATTGATTTGGTGGGAGGTTTTGAAAGGGTTTATAAGGTATGGGTTTGGTACTTGGGGTGTGCCCCAAGGGGTACCCAAGTGTTTTAAAGGGAGAGGTTATGGACAAAATGGGCTAGACCCATTGGATCCAAAAAACCACACTGTGTGTGATCGCCGTCCGTCCGTCGGTCAGGCGGTGGCTTTGAGCACTGGCTTGGGCAGGTGTGAGGTTGGGTTGGGCTTGTTCGGCCCAATACTAATCTTTTTGGGCCAAAAACATTTGAATTTAATTTTATTTTGTATAAAATAAAATCCATAATTCAAATTAAACCGGAAATAAACTGGTTTGGATTTTCTGTACATCCAAACAAGGCCCTTCCTGAAATAAATCAGTCTGGTATTATTGCACACCCAAACAGGGCCCTTCCCGTTTTTGTTATCTGTTTCAATTATAACCCAACAGATTCAAATCTGTTTGAATTCAAAACCAAGAGCCACCTTTACATCTATAAATAGACTAGCCTCCCATTTGGATTTTACTCTAATTTTCGTACTCCATCCTCTGCTATAAATCTCTCTGCATTTTGCAGCATTTAATTTCTGAAAGAAATAGTGTAAACACTTAGTGTGTTCGTAAGGCAAACAATTTGTAGTGCTACTATTGTTTGTAGAAGATCATTTCATCTTGGGAGATAGACGTCCAAATTCTGAAAGCACCGTGGAGAGGACGAATTTGTCTTAAGGACACAATGTCAAACACTAGACTTGATCATATTATAATTTGAAGAAATCAAATCAAGTAAGTTATTTAATTAATTTTTGTGTTATTGTTGTTTACTTAAATCAGATTTTAATTTTATTTTTGTAACAAAATAAAATCTGTTTTTATTTATTTATTTATTTATTTATTATTTCGAGTTTGATTTTTGTAATCAAAAAAATTCTCTCCTTTTCTTTATTTCTTTAAATTCTAGTTGTTGTTTTGTACACAATAGAATTATATCTTTTAAATACAGTGAAGATTGTCTTACATAGATCTCTATTCACTCAAAGTTTTGGCAATATAGGATGCATTTTATGTCCATTTATTTTGCAAAAAGGTATAAGAGATTCATTTGTTTGGAATGAACTTGCAAAGATTCAATTCAGAAATTACCCCCCCCCAAAAAAAATCAGAGATTTTTCTGATAGAGAGAGAGAGGCTGGTAAACTCTGTTTGATCATAAGAACTTCTGCAATAGAGGTGTAAGATGAGGAGAGAGAATGGACCACCATTACTGTTAGGAAAAATAAAGGATTTTCTACAAGTAAATCAATCAATGGGAATAAAAATTAATGCGAAAAAATTAAACCAATAATGACACAAGAATTTTACGTGGTTCCCTAATGTAAGGTACGTCCACGGGATTGAAATCCAATTCCACTATCAACCAAAAAGTTTCCAAACAATTACAAACGAGACATGAATGGTCTCACAAAACCACCCTTAGATGAATTCCAAATAATCAAAAAGAAAAACCTCACCAAATAGATGAACAAAAGTCTTCGAAACAAAGTTATAAAAGATCTAAAATAATAACTCAAATCAATTCCCACGCACACAATAATGTGCATAGCAGCCGCTACCGATGAAGCTTTCATATGTGTTTGGAAATAATGGATTCCACCAATTGAACTATTAGAGCATCTCCAACGGTGAACTTCTTTTTTCACCAAATTTGAGTAAAAAATGACTCATTTTCTCAATTTGATATCAGTTGCTCCAACGGTGCATCAAATTCCCGTGGGTTAACCAGTTGGTCGACCGGTAAGCCCACATTCCAGATCAAAGATCCAAGAATTACTGATCAGAAATGAAATCAAAAAATCTGGACTTAAAATCATCAACTGTCATGTCAACAAACAAACTAAATATTAAAGTTTACTTCGTTTCTTTTCTTTTCTTTGAGAAAGAAATCAATCAGTAATTGTCGAGGGAGATTTTCGGTGACCAAACAGAAAGAGTTGTAAAGAAAATTTAAGATAAACACTCACATACAGTGACAGTGAGGTCTCGGAAGACGTCGAGAGAGGCGAGCCGTTGATTCTGGTCAACAGATTTAGGTGTTGGTTCATCTGGCTCGTTCGATGATGGTGAATGGACGATCTCTACGCTTTCAATGTCTGAGGCTCTGTACGGGACCGGAGGTGATAAATTATTATGAAGGAGATGTGTTCGTTCGTCTCCATCTGCAGCTGGTGGGTTGACCGGTTGGTTGACTGGCAGGTCGACCGGCCGGTCAACCGATAAGGCATATTTTTATTTTTATTTTACCTCTTTGAACCTTTTGACTACTTTGAACCAAAATTTTTGCAAGGGAACCGGTGGACCGGTTGGTCAACCGGCTGGTCAACCGATAGGTCGACCGGTTGCTCTCCCCAACGGTCACGCACAGTGAAATGGTGAAAGAAGCTGCCTGTTCTCACTTTGATGAATTTTTTGGTGAATTCTCAATTTGATATCGATTTGGTGGAACCATTGGAGCACCAAATAGTAACTTTTTCACCAAAATTCAAATTTGATGTCAAGTTTGGTGAACCGTTGAAGATGGTCTTACAAAGTTCTATGTTACACCAAAACCAAATCTCACCAAAAACTTAGTAACTACCGTTGCACCTCATCTCACGAAAAAACAAAACAATATCAATATATGTTGTGAACTTTTGGGCTTGTTATCAAAACCCTAATTGTATAAAATTGATTATGAAAAAAACCCATTGGGCTTCCAAAAAATTAGATATAATATATTAAAATATATTATAATCAACACCAAACTAAATTAAATTCTTTTAATAAACCAATTGGGTCTCAAATTCCAATGATGAGATATATCCAACAATTCTCCTCCTACTGACTTAGGTGGAGACATCAACCATACCCGTCAAAGTTCGACACTTCAAATGTTTGTTCATCGACAAAGTCTTTGTCAACATATCTAAAATATTATCATATGTGTGAACCTTTTCGAGTTGTAAAAATTTTGAATCTAACACATCACGAATCCAATGGAATCTCACATCAATGTGTTTCGATCTCGAATGAAAAGTGAAATTTTTACTCAAATGAATAGCACTTTGACTATCACAATAAAGCACACATTTTTCTTACTTCAAACCCAATTCTTGTAAAAATTTCTTCAACCATAACTCTTCTTTGCAAGCTTCCGTAATAGCAATAAATTCAGCTCGGTAGTTGAGAGAACAACACATTTTTGTAATTTAGATTGCCATGCCACAGCTCCCTCTTCAAATGTCATCAAATACCCCGAAATAGATTTCCTAGAATCAACATCACCGGTCATGTCAAAATCCATGAATCCATCAAGCATCGGCTTACCATCCCCAAAACACAAACACACCTTCGAAATTCCTCAAAGATACCTTAGAATCCATTTTACCACTGTCCAATGTTCTTTACCCGGATTAGAAAGAAAATGACTCACTATACCAACGACGTGAGCAATATTCAGCCTTGTACAAACAATGGCGTACATCAAAAAACCAACCGCTGAAGCATAAGGAATTTTCTACATCTCTTCCTTGTCTTTCTCACTCGTAGGACATTGATTCGAACTAAGCTGGAAGTGACCTGCAAGTGAACAACCAACCAACTTTGCTTTAATCATATTAAACCTCTCAAGAACTTTTTCATTGTAACTTTCTTGAGACAACCAAATTAGCCCCTTTTTGAGATCACGAACAATTTTCATACCAAGTATTTGCTTTGCTGACCCTAAATCTTTCATAGCAATAGACTTGTTCAACTCCAATTTCAACTTGTTAATCATAGTATAATCTTGACCCACAATTAACAAGTCATCAACATAAAGCAATTTTATGTCAGCAACATAGTATAAAACATATATGTGACGTAACTCATTTGAAATTTTGAAACTTTTAAATGAAAAGTCCAAAATAGAATTTTCTTTATATTTAAGTTACATCTCATTTGAAATTTTAAAATTTTTAAACGAAAAGTTGAAAATAAAATTTTAGTTATAAAATTTGAAATTTTGAAAAATCAAAAATTTTATTGAGATTCCCAAAAAATGTCAAAAGATAAAAGATAATTGATGACTTGTTATAGATTGGGTGAATTGATATAAGACAAGTTACTATATTATGAAATTCTAAAGGCGAAATTATTTATATTTTACTGTAAGGTAATTTTTGTGTTTACCTCATATTTCACTTTTTATATTCATCAATTATGTTACAGCTCATGTTTTTGTTATTTAATATTTAGGGTGCACCACTAATAATAACATAGCAAAAAAAAAATTAAAGTGTAGTAGTCATGAAAATAGCTAAGTTTATTTGACTGTAAATAATTTTATCATAACTATAAATATATTTTTAAATTTGTAGTCTATTATGTAAAGTCATGCATTGCAAGGGTATTATGCTAGCAACTAAATAAATCACATCAAATTCATGCTATATTCAACACATGTAAAATTAAACTATTTAAAAAATAATTGTTTGGAAACTATGTAATCCTAAATATAAAAAAATTACGCTAACTTACTAATTTTGCACAATTTTGCTATACTTATTTAATCATGATTGATTTTTAAAATCTATTAGAGTCATACACAACTTGTTGCCAGTAAACAAATTTAAGGCATTTAAAAGTATTTATGAATGGGGTTACAACCTCAAAAAAAAAAAAAAAAAAAAATGGTACTACGTGCACCAATTAATGTACTAACTAGTGTACCAATACTAGTTATGGCATTATTATTGACCCCACTCATTATACAAATTGCAAATATCAAAAATATCTTAAATTATATCACATCATCAATTGGTACACCCGTAAGTGCACTAATTGGTGCATATAATATTATTAAAAAAAAAAAGTACTAACATGTTATAGTGAAAACAATTAAAATATTTATTGTTAAAAAAAATATAAACACAAATTTTTTTTTAAATGTGAACATGTAAGTATCTGCTTTACATACTAAATCGTCACAAACACTCCATCATATTTCTCTAAAAAAAATTAGACAAACCCAAAAATTAACTTTTTTATTAGAGCCGATTTACACTTTAGATTTGTTGATGCAGCCTTCCCCTCTCTACCCCATAACTATCACCTCGCCATAAATTCTGAAGAAAAAATTGGGAGATAATCAATAAAAAAATAATAATTATTAACTAACCTTGAATATCTCTGCCAATAGAGTTTAAAAGTGTTGTAGTGATCTATTGCTTAAAATAATATTCTGAGCGAATAAAATGTTTTATATGGTGTGAAAAAAAGGTTGGATTGTGTAACAATTAGGGTTTTGTGTAGAGAGAGAATATATTGGAGAAAAAAGAGATAAAACAAAGAAATTAATCTTTCATTTTGAATTTTTATAAGAGCTAATAAGTTTTGACAAATCAGGAAAGAATTTCTTTTAACTTTCCTTTTGAAAAATATAAATCATGGAATAATTAGTATTTTTTTATAATTATTACATTAATGTGTTAGTCAATGGTATTTTTTAAAATTATTTTTTAATTCAAAATTTTAAAATTTAGTTGAAACTTTTGGAGCTCTCATAAGGCTTCTCACGAAAGTCTCTTTACTATAATTTAGAGTATAAATTTAAATTAAATGAAAATCTACCCTCCAAGTTTTTTGGTGAGTACTCTTTTAAGATTTTAAGTTCTTAATTTCTGATAATTTAAGATAAGGATAAATTACAAATACAACTTTTGAGATTTACTTAAAATATAAATTATTTCATGTGATTCTAAAAATTACATCACGCCCCCTTTAAATTTCTAATTACATAAAAAATGATCCATTTATTAACAAATCATTAAATTAATTAACAAGTTTTAATAATGTTAGAAATATATTTTAATTAACAATTCTGATAATTTTATTGTTGTATAGGAGAATAGTTAGAATTTTTTTTTTTATTTTTGTTAATTCTGTAAAATAAAAAAATTCCAATAAGGGATATGTGAGGCTCCAATTTTTTTAAATTTCTTTTAGACCCTTACTTTTGAATTATTTATACAAAGACCCTCAATCACTTATTTAAATTCAATTTTAACCCTAGAATCGAGAACGTGTCCCGATCGGAATCATGCGAACCTTAATCGATCCCGATAGCTTAAGAATCATTTCTAATGCCCTAATAATAATTAATTAACCCTCTAATTGTAGAATAATCACTCAAAGCCATAGATTTCTAATTCTCATAAGGTTCGTTAGGTTGATCATCTTTTAATTAGAAAACGAGAAAATCTAAACTGAATTATTTTTTCCTATCCCTAATTTAATTAGTTTTACACTTGAAATAGATATCTTAATTCATAAATTGAGCCCATACCCTCATATTTTATTAATATTTTCACAATTGCCTCAAAATTATTTCTTTATATATATATATAAAATTACAATCCATTATAATAATATTTTCTACAAAATATCTACACTATTTTGGGATGAATTTGTACACTAAAATAGATTGAAAAATCCCTCAAAAACCCTAGTCAATTGAAGCACGTGGCCATGGAGATTTTATGTAGTACTTTTAAAATAAATTTCATGAAATCATGGAAAAGTTTTTGACTAATAATACAAATTGACAAAAATTGCTTAAATTATGAAAATGTTTTTGACTATGGTAAAAAATTATATTTATATATAGATGTAAATATTCAATTGAACCAAGGACATTTTAGATAATTCACCACAATTTTTCTAATAAATAAAATCACTTCCCTTGCATTCTTTGCACATCAAACACATACACACATACACACATACACTAATTTCAGCAAGAAGGAGAGAATGTGTGAGCCTTGGTGGAAGAGGAAGAAAAAGAGAGTACACTTGCACAACATCATTCCATAGGTATTCAAGTAAGCCACAACACAACCCATGCTTTTATTTTCTCTTCTAAATAAATGGAATTAGATGTTTAGAATATTATTTTCAAATTGTTTGCATGGTGTTCTTGTGTTAAAAATGAAGAGAGTTGAGCCTTGTTCCACTCTTATTTGTGTTTCCTCTTAATCGGTGCAAAACTATCTTTTTTTTACACCTATCTCACGTAATTTCCAAAGAACATCTTGAGTCTAAAATTCTGAGTTGAATATATATTATTTAGCCTGTTTTTATCATAATGGAAGTGAAAAATTATCCATGGTTACTCTCTTTTCTTACTTTTTCTTTTGTTTTAAGCTTTGTGCTGAAAGAATCGGTTTTTACAAACCACTTGCAAAAATTATACAAAAATGCAGAAAAACCTTCTTGACCTCATTTTTTTGTCAAAACTTTCCTTTAAGTGGTAGTTTTCATGGAAAAAAGGTTTTATTGAAAAAGAGTGAGTGATTTGAGAGAAAATCTAATTTTCGTAACAATCGATGAATCTGAACAGCGTTGGCATATTTCTTAAATAACTAAAAATCTAGAAAAGTTATGCCACTTCCGAAAAATGTACTGAAAATTAGATAAAATTTTTTACAAACCATGGCAAGGCAGAGTTTGGAAAAAATCTAGAAATGTCTCTTAGATTGTGATGTTTAAAGTGTAAGTAATTTGGAAACTTATGTTGTTGGTGCCACTTGTTTGAGTTTAGTATGACAATTACATATGTTGTGGTTATATTTCCTTGCAATGGTGCTTGATGATGCTCACACTTGTATGGAAATTATTGTCTCGATAAATTGTTCTAACCTTAACTAGAAACATTTAATACAATGGGAAACTTAATTGAGGTGGTAGTTGGGTTTCGATCACTTAAATTGTATTATGAGAAAATGTTTACAATGAATCGGTTAGCGGAACGTGTTCTCTATTGAAGTAAAGTCTTGCGCAAGTGGTCATATTGGCACCCTTGAATGGATCGGTTATATTCGGAGCCTAGGTGTTTATGATGGATAAGGTTGGAGGAGGTTATAGGCAAGGCCCTTATTTTTACCGTCTCTTTTGAGATTCTCGGTTGGTGCTATGCGGTACATAACCGTTGTAGGCATCCGAGATAAGGTCTGCAAAGCAACAAAAGAGGCGGCATACCGAATAATGCGAGTCCAATTCTTGTGGTTTGGAGGATGAAATCTCTTTGGGGGATTTCAAGATTACTAACATCTAACATTGTAATCCTTTGTTATTAAATGATTATCATGCTTCATTATTTGCTTGTTATAATTGTGATAGTCTATTGGATTAGGAAAAATGGACGAGGTGTGCATGTGTTTAATAAGCATTTAAAATTTATAGTGTTTCATACCAGGTATTAAAGACTATTAGACCGGTCAAAGGCAAAACTGAAGAATTTGAGGACATATGGCTACCCTATGAGATTTAGAAACTAGTTTTGTAACATGTATGAGATTGTAAGTGATAAATCTCTTGTTATATTTAAAACATGATTTGTAATTATTATATATATCATTTGTAACATATCATTATACTTTGTCAACTCATGTAAGCCTTGTGTTAATACTTTGTCAAGATTTGTCAAAAATGTAACCTTGCTATCTAAGGTAGTTGGACTTAGAATGGAGGTTATATCAACTCTTCCGACCTTCTTGGGATCTTACTTCGTTATTAACCAAAAGACTTATTAGTGTTGTTTCCTTTTTTTTGCAACCTTAGATAAACCGTGTATTTATTTATTAATATATTTCTTGATGTTCTCGACTTTTGGGACGTTGCAGGATATTTGTAATTTTCAAAATCATAAGGGGCAATCTGTATTTGAAGCAAATTTTAAGAAGTGTATTTATAATTTGCCCTTCAAATAATATAACAAAAGAATGACAACAGTTAATCTAGATCAGAAAATCATTGATCAATTTTTTTATTAATGGCTGCTACAATTTATTCTGGTTTGTTATTTTTCTTTTAAACATTTTTTCATGATTTTGTAATAAATATATACAGATTTTTAAAAAAAAATTCAATATATAATGTTTAGGCCAACTTGACCCATCAAAAGAGTTTCATTTGAACCAAATAAACTCAACACCTTTGGATTTCACTTCATGTATATTTTGGATTTTGCTAGTAATTTTAATGAGATATCACTAAAGGCTATTCAAGTAATCTGTTGTAAAATTCACATTATTTTTATGTAAATAATTGATGTAAGTCTCTCACATCTAGATTTTCTTATCGAATCAATTTAAATTTATTTTATAAATAATTTACATTCGAAGACTTAAAAAATTAATGAATTAAATTATTAAAATTTAATTTTTGGTAGACTCATTGCCTAGACTGAAGGGTCTAGTATTTGAAGATCAGAGAAAAGCGTTGTTCTTAAATAAGAAAATAATTAGGTATTTCTAGAGTATTATGTGACCATACTCCCTCATCAATCCTCATTCATTATGTCCCTTCATATTTCTCAATCACCCAACATAAATAATTAATACCCCACCTTCTCTATCAATCATACTATCATAGAACACTATATGACCGTACTTCCAAATTACTTAATAATCACCCTCTTAACTATATATTGAATTCCAAATAATAAGCCTTCGTTTGGCATGTTGGTTTTAGGGGCTAAAAGGTTAAAATAGTCACAAAAAGATAAAATAGATTAAAAAATCAATAAGATAAAATGTCACATCTGAATCATAATCATTTCACTTTTTCTCTCACAAAAGTTTAAAAAGCAAAAAAGCCTAACCCAAACGAGATTTTTTAGCCCAGGCTAAAATAGCCAAAAAGTTAAAATGTCAAAAAACCAACCCACTTTCCAACCAAAGCCTGAGATTATCATTTCTTTATAAATTCTGGCTATTCATAAATGATCTTTTGGGATATTGGTCACATTTTATCCCAAAGTAAAAGTAATCTTAATAGAGAATGTAAAATTGGATGCAGAGAAAGTTTAGCATTAGCCCCTCAAGGATTTTGTAAATTTCAAAATGAAATTTTAATGTAATTAAACTTTTGAAAAGTTAGAACTTTTGACAGTAATTCTTTTTTTCTTTTTTGCGCGAACTTTATCTGACAATTTAAGTGATCTAATGATTAAGTCACTTCTGAAATTTGGCATGGATCCTCCAACTTTAAATCTATTTGTTTCCTTTTTGTAAAATCTCGAAATTCACATGTTTTAAAACTTCTACCCGGTACAATGAACATAAGTGTATTGCAACAAGGAGATGGAAAATTTTCAATACAAATGATCAAAATCCTCGGCCAGACTTGTGATTTGCTATGGGTATATGCCAACCTTATTGGATTTGTGCTAGTTAGCAAAGAAATTTTTTCTTTAATTCTTGTTACTTCAATGTATTTTATTTATATTGAGTTAATAATTCACTTTTTGCCACACAAAAAACAAAAAAAATCTTAACCAAAATGTTACTGTGATAGAGAGGTCTCTCACATCAAGTTTATCAAGCATATAGATGTAGGGTAGAAGCATGCATTGGAAAACTCAAAAAGATAATCAAAGTCCATGTTAAGTTTTTGTTATTGGCAATCCCGTTTGACAAAACTCCTTTCAGTTATAACTTTATTCGATCTTTTATTCCAGTGAACCTATAAGTATTTAGATGCGAATCCAACGAGAATTGTGCTTTGCAGAGGAGTTTGTGATCTTAATTCTTTTATGTTTGCGACTTTGCTAACTATGTCGGGCTTCCATTGAAGGGGAAGAGAACCACAACGTCAAGACACCACCCAAGAACCACAATTCTCACAACTTTGTTCTTACTAAAGCGGTTTAGGTGAGAAAACTTGACTTATGTCGATTTGTTTATTCGTTTTAGTTTTTTTCTCTTTTTGTTTTTGGGTTTCTGTTTTTTTTTTCTTTTTGGGTCATTGAGTGTGTGCTTGTTCATTTTCTGACTTGCTTTGTTAAAAAAAAAAAATCCAAAAAGATTTTCTTAGTATGATTTTACAAGCTTGAAAATTTTGAGAAATTCTTGGTGCATATTAGAATGAATGAGAATATCCATTACATGTTAATATGTATGTGCTTTCAATGATCATTACTCATTTCAGAGTATGTGTACTTTGATTAGTATGTCTCACTCTGTACACACTCTTGAATTAGCAAATATCGGACTCTTCTGCATAAGTGATCAAATTTTTCTATGGACTTCTAGGGACAGATCCAAGATTATGTCTTTGGGAGGGCTACTCTATAGTTTAAAAAATTGGAGGGGCTACTCTATATAATTTTGAAATTATCTACAAAAAATTTGGGGGTGCAAACTCCCATAATTTTAAGTTATTTTAAAATTTTTAATATAATATATGATATTTTTCAAATTTTTGGGGGTGCGGCTGCCCTCTCTTGTGATGATCGGTGCGTGTTTTGCCTTACTCTCGTGAAATTTCGTTTAAACTATCGTTGTTAAAAATGCTAGGTAAGTTTTTGTTGAAAAATTTTTCTTGAAACTTTCTCTGTTGTGGTTGTCTTGGTCCTGAGTTTTCACTCATTTCGAAAGGTGCTGGGTCGGATCCGGAGTGTCGGGAGCGAAGACAAAGTTTTCCAGGCTGGAAAGGCTAGGGCCGCACGTGTGAGGGCCTTGGGCCGCATGTGCAGGGGATCAGGCCGCACGTGCGGGATGTCAGGCAGAGGAGCTGGGTGCACACTGCTAAAAAGGCATGTACGGGAAGAAGGTGCGGGGGAGGACTGCACGTGCAGAGGTGAGTGCCGCACGTGTGCTGCACGTGCGGCGTTCTACATTTTTGCTTCGTTTTTCATGCCTTTCAGCTATATTTTGCATTTTTGGTCCATTTTCTCTCATTTTCAAATATATCACTCTCTCTCTATATTGTTTCTCTCTTTTTCTCTCATCTCTCTCTACCCAAAGTGTAGACCGCCCCAAACTCTACTCCGTGCGCGAGGGCGCGAATCGTTGTTCTTAAGCTACTACAGTTCGAACTCCTGTCACGGTTCTGAATCTAATCTCACAAAGTGCAATGTAAGATTGATAAATCACTAAAGAGTCCAAATCCGAAAAATTGTTTTGGAAAATCGATTTTAATCAAAAAGCGCCAAACATGGACTGCTTTGCTAGATTTCAGAGTTGCCACCTAAATATTTTATTTTTGGAAATTTAAGAAACCCTGACTCATGCCTAAGGCCACGTGTCTGTCATCACCAAAGTTGCCTCGGCTCGGGAACTTGGGTACGAGAGGGGAAGGTCATACAATGAGCACCCCTGCTCGCCCGATCAAAGATCGGCCTTTACTAACATGATATGTTGTTTTTGAAAACACATGTGTTCTTATTCTGGTTTATTAGCTAGATTACTATGTGATGCGGACAACATACAAGTATAGACTAGATCACTCGATTTAGAACCAAACATCTCATGTTTGTTTTTTTAAAATGGTTTGAAGTTGCTACCTGCAAGTAGGCTAAGATGCGGATTTGCCACCCTCAAGTGGGCTTAAGAAAACAACATGATTTGCCACTCTCAAGTGGGCTTAAAACGCACATTTCGATGAATTGTTCCAATTCAAGCAATGAAGCCTTCATCCACAGGCATTCATACAACTAATCGATTAAGCAGTTAGCCTCACGGCAAGTATGCTATACATAGCAACATACACATCTCATGCAGTATGCTAAAGCGTAAAAGCTTACCTAGTACTCCGAGCCAAAACATAAGCTAGTTAGTAATCAATGCATGATCCTAGCTATGTCAAGAATGCTTAATGCAACACATGCAAAATGCAACTAAGATAGGCTCGGCTATTCTAAAATGTCATGTGAATGCAACTTGATAACATGCTTTGAAACACGTATTTAAGAAAGTGTATTGAGATACTATGCAGTTTGTATGATGCGCCGAGCCCGGTGCATGCAAGACAAATGAATGATGCACGCATGCGAAGCATAAGTATGCTAATTGAAAATGACCCTAAACTAACCATCGAAAGCGGTTAAATAAAAGGGTGAAAGAAATGGGGGTTGGAAGACATGCATCACACACACGCACGCTTATTACAAAATTTGCCCTCTTGACGGAGGGTCCAAAAAATAAGCTAACTAACTAATCTAAGCTAATTATTACAAAACGAAACTAATTAACTACTCCTAATTAACTAATTATTACAAAACGAATCAATTAATTAAACGCATTAACTTATTAATTACAACACCTTTATAAATAAAATAACAGTTTATTCTAAGTTAACAAAAGCACTAAAATGGCCTCGTGCACGCATGCTCGGTCTGCTTCGCTCGGAAATCCACTACCATGCCTCATGTTGCCTCTGTATGCACTCTTTTAGACTTCTGAAAATTGTGCCAACTTTCAAGATGCTTCTGATCCACCTTAGGAACATGCTGAGGAGTGGTCGACCAAGAGGAATGGCCATCGGCTAAGGCTAATGGTCATCGGCCAATTTTGATAGCCGATCGGCAGCATTTGATGGCCGGTCGGTAGCTCTAATGGCCGGTCAGCCACTGCTTCCTGCAAATTCTCCTTTTTGTTGCAACAGAGCACTAACAGAGGCATGACAGTGTATTTACAAGAAAATGTGTGTGCAACCACACTCCTTATCATGTCCCAAGCTCAAAGGAGTGTAGTTCTTGACTCTCAAGCCATCAATCACGCATCCCGATGCATGATGGCCAAAGAGGCCGAGTTGCACAAATCAATGTTAATGAATGCACACAAATAACACATAAAACTCGATGAACCTCCACCTTATCATACATGATCAAAGGTGTCAGTGACCTAAGGAATGAGGCACGTTTCATCACTTTGAGTATGAAACGTCCCTCGTTCCTCGTGTTTGGATTGACGTCCAACCCAAACACAATGCAACACACAACATGCTAGCAACATAAACATGGCAATGGCTATGTAATGCAACACTCAATGGACCAAACCAACCTCAAAAAAGCCTTATGCATGCCAAGACAATGGCCAAAACATGCTGAAAATGAAGTCCAAAAACAAATACAAGCATGCATACACATTGGTTCACAAACAAGACATGAAGACAACTCTCAAACACATTGAAGGAGTGAAAAATGTGAGAGTGTGGCAATGAAAAAGGCTCTGAAATCATGTAAGGAATGATGCCAAATCATACACATAACACAAGCATAGCATGCTAGAAGGCTCAAAGTTTAAGGCTAGCGAAGGGATTTGCACCATGGCCATATCAAGCAAGCCCCAAAGGGCCAAGATGGCTCAAAACATTCCCAAGGCAGGACAAAACAATGCCAAAAACATGCTTGAACATAGCCAACACAAGCTAGAATTAAAGGCATGGAGCATACAAGGCCCAAGACGAAGGTTACACTACACCTACCAAAACCAAGCATGAGATGACTTCACCAACTAAAATCAGAGTTATATCATGGAAAAATAAGACCAAATACACACTGAAATGGCAGCCCAAAAGCCTATGCAAGATGGCATACAAATGAGCCCATGTTTAAGGCATAAAGCACAAACCCTTCAAATCATTGAAAGAGTGAAAGATGAGAGAGTGTGACCACACTACACACACTGAAATCGCATGCCAAATGATGCTAAATCATGCAAATGGCCCAAGCAATACATACTAATGACATGGAAACTCAAAGCTACTGAGCAAGATTGCACTATGGCTATACAAAGTAAGGCATTCATGGCTAAAACAACACAAAACAGAGCTTAAGCATGGTAAAATGTGAGCAAAAGCTTGCCAAAGTCGAGCCAAAATCATGCTAGAATGATGGTTTAAAACATGATGCATGTTAAGGCAATAGAGAGGATTGCACTACAAGTATATTAAGCATGTAACAAGTGATCAAACCAACCCAAAACAGAGTCATAGCATGTTAGAAAAGTCACAAAAACATGCTAAGATAGGGCCTCAAGGAGGTAGAAAAACATGCTACTTTGCAAAGCCACAAGTAGGATTAAACTACAAGTATAAGAAACATGCAACGGGTGACCAAGACAGCCAAAAATAGAGTCATGGCAGGTCTAAAAGGTCACAAAAAAGTGCTCAAACAAAGCTTCAAGAAGATAGAGCTTCATGCTCTTTTGGTGAGCCAACAACACAAGCACACAAGACACAAGGAGAGGGGATGACCCCCTCCTATTTGGGACCTCAAAATACAATTGCCACCACTGAAATTTCTCTGGAATTCAGTGGTGAAGAGGCCAAACAAAGGCTAAAACAAAGGCCTAAAGTGATGGCTTAAAAGCCTAGCAAATAAGGCATGCAAGGGAGTAGACCACCCCCAACACCAAAGAGGCCTTAAACAAACATGTTAAGCACTTCAAAACAAGACTTTTTTTCAGTTGAAAGCTAAGCCAAAAGAAGCATGCAAATAGGGCCAAATAAGCTATGAAAACAAAGCTTTAAAGAGGTAAGAGGCTCACCCTTGAAGAACCTCTTTAAAACAGCAACTTCAGAGGCAAAAACCAAGCTTAAACCACTCAAATGCAACCTTTAAGAACCTCAGCTCATTAGTGAAGGTGTTTCACTAGGTGTTTGTGTGCAAAAGTGTAAAGGAATGACACTTTTGAGCACAAATATAGAGAGAGAGGAAGAAATATAGAGAGAGGGAGATATGTGTTTTGTATATCCAATTTTCAGAACCTCAGGAAAGGGAGAGGGGTCTCCCTTCTTATAGAAATTCAAGTCCTAAGCTTGTTGGACAAGCTAAAGGCTTGAATTCAATCCCTCCATACACGTGTATAGAGGATGAAATCTGTGCTCACCAGCTATCACAAAAATATCTGCAAAAGCAAATAAAAAGGCCTCGGCCAAAAGATATGGCCGACCGGCTAAAAAGGGTGCTGATCGGCCATAAAAGGTGCCGACTGGCCACCACTGATGGTCGATGGAGAGAAGACACGGCCGATGGGCACAAGGCCTGGCCGATGAGTTGGAGGGCTAGCCAAAAGGCAATCCCTTTCCCTCAAAAACAAAACCACAAGCTCTTGGTCCACAACCAAGCACAAAACAGGCAAGTTGAGAGGTTCTAAGCCAAGGCGCGCAGCCAAGGCCTTCAGGAACTCAAAACGAACACAAGTATGGATGATCATCGAGTGTTCCAACGATGACGTCCAAGTCTTGAAGACGGTCAAAAATGGGGTGTCTACAATTGCCCTTTCTTTGACAAAACTCGAAAGTCATAAGATGACGGAAGTGAATGTCAAAGCCTAGAGACGACCCATTTTTGACAAGGCCGAAGACTTAGACAAACATACAAAATAACAATAAGATGCGCTTGTAGGCAGGGGCAAGATGCAAATGACATGCACGATGCGGAACATAACTTACAATTATGCAAAGAGGGTTGTAATGAAACATCCAGATGCAAATGTCATGCAAAGAAATGCTATAGCAAACTCGTACACAAGCAAGTAAACACGCTACGCGTGGGAATCACAGACCGAACTACATTTCATGCAGAAAGGATGTAAGGAAATTATGCAATCTTAATAGCATAGTGTGATAGATACACAAAGTAAGCAAAGTGTGATAGATACACAAAGCGAGCATAGTGTGATAGATACACAAAATGAGCATGGTGTGATAGATACACAAAGTGAGCAAAGTGTGATTGATACACCAAGCAAGCATAGTGTGATAGATACACAAAGTGAGCAAAGTGTGATAGATACACAAAGCGAGCATAGTGTGATAGATACACAAAGTGAGCAAAGTGTGACAAATACACAAAGTGAACAAAGTGCAATAGATACACAATACGATCTAAGTGTGATAGATACACTATATGAACAAAGAGTGATAGATACACAAAACGAACAAAGTGTGATAGATACACAAAGTGAGCAAAGTGTGATGGATACACTATGTGAACAAAGTGTGATAGATACACAAAGTGAGCAAAGTGTGATAGATACACTATATGAACAAAGTGTGATAGATACACAAAACGACCCAAGTGTGATAGATACATTATATGAACAAAGTGTGATAGATACACAAAACGAACAAAGTGTGATAAATATATTAAGTGAACATGTGTGATAGATACACTAAGTGAACATGTGTGGTAGATACACAAAAGGGAACGAAGTGTGATAGATGCACAAAGTGAGCAAAGTGTGATAGATACACTAAGCAAACTTAAACGGAACTTCTTTGAATGAACCGTACATACAATATCGTCTGGTTGCACCAGCTTCAAATGAACTGTACATACAATATCGTGTCTACAAATGAAAGAAGCTTCACAGGTACCAAGCAATAAGAAGGCATGTTCCATGCAAAAATCAATAGCATGTCCTATGCTAACTTCCAAATGCACGTTCCATGCAAATATAAGGGGTGCATATTCTATGCAAGTGTGAGAAATACAAATTCTATGCAAACATGGCGAATGCATGTTCCATGCCACATCGAGACGCGTATTCTATGCAAAAGTGAGCGATGCATATTCTATACGAAACAACGAAAATGCATGTTCAATGCGGCATGCATACTCTATGCAATGGAATCATGAATACACATTCAATACAAAAATGCACATACCATGGAAGCGCGATGATGCATGTTCTCTACGATGATGCAAAATACATGTTCCACGCAACGACATAGAGATGCGCATATTCAATACAAGCATGGTAAAGGCATGTTTCCCGCAATATCAGGATACAACCTCAAAACGAGTTGATGCGCATCCAATGTGAGAGTGAAAAGCATATAACAAATGCGAACCTTGTAAACGTGACAAGGACAATGGAATACAACATTCTCAAAAGTAATTTTCGAATCTTGCAATATAAAAAAGGATACGAAAAGGATACATTTTGTGCATATCAAGTGCCGCACACGAAAGACACGGTTTAAGATCACCACGGAGGCCGCTCAAGCTCCAAAAATGTATTTTCTTGCACTTTCTTGAGATATGAGGGCACAAATCAATAGAACTACCCCAAAAAAGGGCATAGGAGGTCCATCGACCACAAGGGGGAGCCATTGGCCACCCATCGGCCATCAAAGAAGCTTATTGGCCTATAATTTGGCCGATCGGCCAAAAGTGGCAGATTCGGGTCAGTTTTGTCCATTCGGCTTGGGTCTTTAAGTATAGGGTTCCAAACCCTATACTTTCACTTCTCCCTTGCCGAAACTCTTCCTCCTCTCTCTCTAGATCATTTTCCTCCCTTCGATCCGAGCTTTTCCTCTATTTTTTGATCATTCCACAACTTTCGATTTGCAAAACCCTCGTTGTTCTCAACGTTTTGGATCGATTGAAACGTGATTTCGGTGTTCCTTTCTTGATTTCTACCACTTAGGGTTTGTTTCCCCCGAGTCACCCTTGGTTTCTGTGCTTTCTTCCGCACTTCGACCTTTTCCTCCATTTCTCCCTCCTCGGAGTTGACTTCCGGTTGACTTTTGGCATTCTTGCCCATTTTCCATACTTTCGACCATTTTTTCACTCTTCTCGAGATGGTGGATGATATTCCACAGGGTGGGGCTCCTCCAGGGATGGAGATAGATCCTGAGTTCGAGCTCTTGCCGCTCAGTGTTCGACCTTTCGACCCAGCTATGTACCAGCTCGAGGTACATGTGTTGCCTCCCGACAGTATTCGCCAGTTCAAGAGCTTCGTGCAAGGTGCTCCGGAGGACCTCCTGCTACGCGAGCCGAAGTCGCACCTGTCCTATGGCGCCGCTGAGGTATACTCTTCCTCTTTACTTTCTGCAATGTAGAACATATGACTTGGATAGCCAATATTACTCTTCAACTGATTAACCCAAACACACTTGTACACCGCATGCTTAGTTCACCTTGAGCACAATCATATATAATATTTGTGTTAACTCAAACATATGCACACACACTGCATTTTTATCAATTCCGAACACATGCATACACTGTATTCGTGACACTACTTCGCGTCTATTTGTCTTTGAACACAGGGAGATTCCCATGCTTTCCGGGGGTATGGGAATACCATCGCACGGGGTTGGTACATAGAGCTACCCGATGATGTTCGCCACATCGTCGACGAGGCCGGTTTCGACATTTTCTACATGGGACTTTCGCGCCTCACTGCGAGTCGGCCTCTTCTAGGCGCGCTAGTGGAGAGGTGGTGGGACACCACCGATTCCTTCCACCTTTTTGCAGCAGGGGAGATGACAATGACTCCCTTTGACTTCTCCATGTTCACTGGCATCGGAGTAGGGGGTGATCCGATCCCTTTCGACACTAATATGGGTGAATGGGATGCTGCCCAGATCTTTTTGCTCGGCACCAGCCCACCTCTCTCCCGGCCAGGGTTCGTGAGATATTCATGGTTTGAGGACCAATTCAGGGTACAGACGCCGACGACCCGCTAGGAGGTCAAGCACTACGCCCGAGGGTTCCTCATGTTCTTGTTGGGCACTACTCTCTTCGTCTACCGGGCGAACACCGTCGGCCTCTACCTCTTGAGCGCACTGGTGGACGTGACCCGCATCCGGCGCTATGACTGGGGTGGCACAGGCTTGGCCACACTGTATGGATATATGAGTTCCTCATCTCGCCGAAGTGGACACCTGCTAGGAGGCTACTGGCGAACCTGGGAGGTACACCTTTCCCTTCTGCTTTACAATTTTGCTTTACATTGTCTGTACACCACACACACTGCACAATACACTATTTGCTTTACACTGCACATACTACACAATACACTACACACGCTTATCTGATTTCTGCTTTATCTATATTCTGCTTTACTGATAAACATACTTATTGTTGCCCTTTTACATTCTGTAGTTGTGGGTATATGCCTACTTCCCGAGGCTTGCTTCGGAGCCGGAGGTAGAGATGCCCCCTGTTGTTCCATATTCTCATAAGTATGATGTGAGATGCGAGCAGAGGCCGCGAGAGTCTTTCCTGTTCTTCCGTAGATATTTTGATACTGTAGCCGCAACAGAGGTATTTCAAACCTTACAGTTCATTTGAGCTTTGCTTTATATTGCACTTCCGATAGTAGATAACAAACTGTATATCTATCATTTGCAGATCACCTGGCAGCCCTGGGCAGTGCTGCCTGACGTAGTTAGACGAGTACATGGGCGCTCGGGAGACTGCCCGATTCCGGGTTCTTCTTGAGAATTCGGTCTGCCAGACGGGGTACCTGGGTGAGCGCTTCTTGCATCAGAGCCTCAGTTTACCCGAGCAGATAGTCCCGATGCCACCTCCTTCGCATATGAGGCATACAGTGACATACACTCCACAGGAGATGACCGATTACACGATCGGTTGGGATGCTGACTTCTTCAGAGATGATGGCGACTACACCGTCTTCATCCAGACTCATCTCATGCGACCTCTACCCAGTGCTCGCCGAAGTGAGACAGAGAGGCCCGCAGCCATAGTAGGAGGAGCGGGAGCATCGAGGGTGACTCAGGCCCATGGCAGGAGGGGTTCCCAGAGGGGACAGAGGACGGAGTGGCCAAACCTGCCCACTACCATGACATGCTGAGGACAGGCTGGAGAGACTTATGAGATACCCATCGCTTCTCCTCCAGCTGATCATGAGCTCGTCGGAGTTCGCGGCTCGACCCCGGTATATGTTATACTTTTCATTCTGTACATTCATTTCATTTCAGTTGATATCCCGCAGAATACTAATTACCTCAACACTTTTGCAAGCTTCCATCAAGTACACTAGGCAGGCTCTGGAGCTGTCGGCCTCGGTGATGGGGATGCTGTAGAGGAGCATGGACCTGCTCAGCATCTACGGTATTCTAGTAAGTACTTTTAACCCCCATTCCAAAATGCTCTATATAGTCTGCTACATACAGACCTGATGCATCACAGTATCAATATTGCATTTGATACACCACACTCATATAACACTCACGGCACTGATACACTGCAATCATCCGCCGCTCACGGCATTCATATACTGCTCATGGCATTCATACATTGTAATCATATACTGCATTTGATACCATGCTCAGCTTCGCATAGCATAACTGATGCATCTACCAATTTGTTCTTTTCAGGCCCCATTCCAGATACCAGCCACAGCGGGCGCCTCAACGGGACCATCAGTACCTCCCCAAGCAGCAGAGAGAGCGGGACGAGGGGCTCCAACACACAGCCGTAGCGGAGCTGGACATACTCAGACCGAGAGTAGTTCACGGGCGCCTGTCCCAAATGACGATCAGTCCGAGGAGAAGGCATTGAGTCCACAGTTAGAGTCATCTCAGGATGGAGATGAGGCTGGCGACGGCTCGGGTTCAGACTTTAGCGGCGGAGCTAACGGCGGTGGTTCCGGGCCTTTGTCGAGGAAGAGGGCAAGAAGGGATTCCCGTACTTGAGGCAATTGGCGCAGATGTTGATGTTTTGTTTTTGCTTTATTTTTCTTTTTGCTAGTAGTTTTGCACATTGTACTGCCTCATGCAGGTTTTATTTTCTTTAAAATTTTGTACTCTTTTGCAAAAGAAAAAATGATGGAATGAAAAACAGCTTCTTCTTCTTTTTTTTGATTGAACAAGTGTTACATTTGTACATTCTAAGCATCGCATCACATAACAATGTAAAGGAGATTGAACTTTGTTTGAAAACTAAACACTCGAATTGCATTGCCTTAATCGGGTAGTGAACCAACTAACAACTAAAAGGACAAAACAACTCAATAAGCAAAAACAAGACTTAACGTGCTAACCAAATGTAAACATAACTCGATAAGCAAGACAAGAACTTAACAATCAACGCAAAATACAACTCGATAAACAAATTGAAGTAACACAGGCGCGACTTCGCAAAATCGTCACCGAAAGGCATTCGAAGTGGAACAAGTCACAAGTTCTCAATACCTCCAACACATAGACAGCTCAGAGAACAAAAGGAGAGGCCATCGGCCAAGGTGGAAGACCATCGGCCACAAAAAAAATGACCATCGGCCACCAATACTAGCCAATCGGCAAAAAAGATGGTCGGTTGGCCATAATTACCAGCCGATCGGCCAAAAATGGCAAGAACCTCCAGAATGCTGCCACCTGTCTTCCACTCAACACCTTATCTTCTACAAAAGCCCCAGCTTTGTAGTTTCTCCATTTCAACTCAGTTTTTGCACCAAATGAAGGCATTTCTTGTCTAAAATCTCGCAAATTGGATTGCTAACTTAGATGGCTCGGAAAAGCTGAATTTCTGGGGCTTCGAAATAAATGCACTATTCACGTTGAGCCGCACCCTGCTGCATTTTCCGTTCCTCCATGCCGCGGCAAGATGTTGGAATCCGGTAACTCACGTCTTTAGCTTTGGCGGACAAGAGATGTGTCCCACTTTCGAAGACTTCCAAGCTTTGATGGAGTCCGAGCGTGAGGAAGAGGTCTTGCCCCAGTTCTGCTTCGGCCACGTCCAAGTCTTAGGACGGATGTGCGGGCTCACTTTGCATGACGCTCGGTCATTGATTCGTGATGGGGAGCTGGACATTCCGAGTTTGATTCGTCGGTTTTCTGATGCCGGTGACCGCGGCGATCATCACTGGCAAGGTTTTCGACGACATGCGCTTTGCTTGTGCATGTTGTCTCATTTCTTGCTTGCCCCAGGCTCCGATGGATCTAGTGTTCGTTTGATTGAAGTTGTCGAGGGCTTGAAGGAGGGCAAGAGTTGCATTGCCATGACACTAGCTGAGACATAGATGGGTTTGGATGCTTTCCATCGCCAAGAGATAACTAGATTCGCGGGGAGTCCACTACTGCTGCAGGTAATGTTTCCTACCCTATCTCACATATATTTCTCACATCACTTAGCCCTCAGATTCGGTTTTTCTCTCAAAACCCTTTTCTCACTTTTCTCTCTACGTACATCTCTCTATTCTTTAATCTCTCATTTTTCATCCCTCCCCAGATATGGTTGATGGATAAATTGAAGGTTATGGACTCATGCCCAGCATATTCAGCTGGCAGCTATTTCTTCCGGCGACGTCTAGTCGATGCCCCTAATGAGGGATAGTGGTGTGAATGGATGTGCAGTTTGTCCGCTACCAACATTGCTTGGCGCTGCCCTTGGCTCAATTTACCGGCGATGAGCTAGAGCATGACTCGCCAGCCCGAGATTCAGTTGATCGGCCTGACACACTGTGTCCTTTACTTCCCATTCTGAATCCGGCGCTAATTTGGTCATGATCAGACTTGTCCGAAAGAAGGGATAGAGTACCCTGCTACATTTCCAGTCTGAGACGCACAGCTAGCTCGGTATGCCACAGCATGGAGGACGAGAGAGCTTCTGGCCCCCGCTCCCACTTTTAGTTGCACCCTTTCTGATAAGTGCATAGCTTGGCATGATGAAAAGGCGCAGGTTGGGCCTACTTTGGCATCAGAGGCTTCCACAAGCTCTAGGAGGGAACGCAGAAACACCTGACGATGCCCCGAATTTATTTGCTTTAATCAGTACTTTCAAGTTTCCTTTATGAATATAATAAAAAGCAACTTCAATTTGTATTCAAGAGTAAGAGAACTCTGTACTGAAATCAATGTAATTGAAGGTTGTGGGTACTGAAAATTTTCCGTTTGGTCCATAAATTGTCTAAGTCGTAAAAAGATTAATTTGAGCAAAATCAACTTTTATTAAAAATTTTCAAAATCATTTTCGATATGGATCACAACTGGACACGCCTGAGATCTATCACTAAGATGTACAACCCCGGATCCAACAACTGGAAAGTTGCCCCTAGTTTGAATAGCACTATATTGGAGATCACAACCGAGCTCTTGAATGCAGAATAGACAAAGATGACCAACATGATCACATGGACAAAGTTGATTTAGAAGTGTTTATGGTTGGACTTCATAATGAAGTTGCCTACGTATCCCAAAGATGGGAATCAAGCCTTACGTAGTTCGGTTCAGGTTCACTCGTGTATTAACACTCTCCTTTTACGCTCTAACTTTTGCCAAGGCCGCCCTTTCTGGGTTTTCAACCTTGCGAGCTCAGTTTTTATAATTTCAAATTTTTTGTGCTCTAACTTTTGCCTAGGTCGCCCTTTCGGGTTTTCGGCCTAGCCAGCCACTCAAAGAAAGTATTTCTTCAACTTGTCCATGTTGATCGGCTGGGAGAACTTTAGACCATCTAGGTCCATCAGAACGACAACTCCACCCGACCAGATAGACTTGATGATGTAAGGACCAGTTCAATTAGGTCTGAACTTACCCCTAGAGTCGTGGATGGGAGCTCGGTTGTCTTTGAGCACTAAATCCCCTTCCTTCAAATTCCTAGACTTAACCTTCTTGTTGAAAGCCCTATCAATTCTTCGTTGATAACCCTGGATGTGATACAGTGCTTTCAGCCTTCTTTCGTCAAAGAGCATGAGTTCTTCGAACCTGCTTTGCTACCAATTTGCCTCAGCTATCTGGCATTCAGCCAACACCCACAATGACGGAACCTCAACTTCAATAGGCAGAACAACCTCCATCCCATAAACCAAGGAATGGGGAGTTGCCCTAGTAGAAGTTCGAATTGAAGTTTGGTAGCCCCAAAGAGCAAATGGCAGCTTATCTGGCCAGTCCCTGTAAGTTTCCACCATCTTCTGCAGAATGTGCTTGATGTTCTTGTTGGCGGCCTCAACTGCTCTGTTGGTTTGCGGCCGATATGTAGATGACTTATGAAAAGCCACGTTGTACTTCTCTAACAAGTCGATCACCTCCTTCTTGAAGTGGGAACCATTATCCGAAATAATCTCATTCAGGACCCCATAGTGACAAATGATGTTGTTTCTGATGAACTTAGCGATATGCGATGCCTTTAACACCGCGTAAGATTAGGCCTCAACCCACTTCGTAAAGTAGTCTATCGCTACCAGAATATACTCATGCCCATTGGACCCCTTCGAAGTGACAGCCCCAATTACATCAATCCCCTAGACTGAAAACGGCCATGGCGAAGTCATGTTGTATAGCTTCGACGGCGGAATGTTCATGCGATTTGCATGGATCTAACATTTGTGGCATCGCCGGACAAAGCCAATACAATCCTCCTCCATGCTAAACCAGTAATAACCCTGTCTAAGGATCTTCTAGGCTAGCATCACCCCGTTCATGTGCGCTCCGCACTCTCCTCCATGGATGGCCTCCATCAGGCGCTTGGATTCTTCAGCATCAACACACAGTTTATGCATCCCAAGAAGACCCCTCTTGTACAGTTTAACCCCGCAGACGATGAACTGAGCAGCTATTCTTCGAATTGCCCTCTTATCTTTGGCATTTGCCCCTGGTGGATACGCTTCCTTTTCTAAGAAGTTTTAGATGTCGTAATACTAGGGATTCTCATCTTGTACGTCATCTATGGCAACAATCAGCTCGTAGGCCGGCACGAATTTCTGTTTGATGATGATCGGACGCATTCGGACCCCGAAAGGGATGTCTATCATAGAAGATAGAGTTGCTAATGAATCAGCGAACCTGTTGTTCTCTCTTAACAGATGAGCGAAGTTCAGTTTTTAAAACCAAGGAATCAGAACGTCCAAGGTCTGGTGATAGATTCTCATCTTTTCTTCTTTGACTTTCCAATCTCCTTTAGCTTGAGATACAACAAGGTTCGAGTCCCCGATGACATCCAACCGTTTTGCCCTTAGTTCTAGGGCGGCTTCTAGTCCAGCAATACATGCCTCATACTCTGCCTCGTTGTTCGACACTTTGAACCAAAGTTTGAATGCTAGAGGTATACGGGAATTATCAGGTGCTACCAGCAACACCCCTATCCCATGCCCGTATTGGTTTGACGCTCAGTCAAAGTACATCGTCCAAGTCTCTTCTTCGACATACAGAATGGCCTCGTTTGGGAATAGATACTCAACTGCTTCATCCCCTTCAACTGGGTGATTGGCTAGGAACTTTGCTACCGCTCTCCCTTTCACTGACTTACGTGTCATGTACTTCAAATCGAATTCGGAAAGTAGAAGTAGCCAACGGGCTAGCCTACCCGTAAGTGCTGGTTTCTCGAAGAGATATTTGATGGGATCTAATCTCGAAACCAATATTACAAAGTGAGCTAACAGGTAGTGCCTCAACTTCCTGGTAGCCCATACCAAGGCCAGACAAGCCTTCTCTAGCAGAGTATAGCGGGTCTCATAATCCAGTATTTTCTTGCTCAGGTAGTAGATAGCCTTCTCCACTTTGTCCTCAGACTCCTGTGCAAGCATGCAGCCCATTGTCGTTTCAGTCACTGAAAGATACAGAATCAACGGTTTCCCCGACTCAGGCGGTGACAACACAAGTGGGTTCTGTAAATATTGCTTGATCTGCTCGAAAGCAACTTGGCATCGGTCGTCCCATTGGAATTTCTTTCCTTTCTTCAGGAGACCAAAGAGTGGTTCACAAGTCAAGGTTAATTTTGTGAAAAATCGTATTATGAATTGCACTTTACCCAGAAAGCCTCACACCTCCTTTTTAGTCCTCGGTGGTGGCATTTCTCAGATGGCCTTGATTTTGGAAGGGTCGACTTCGATGCCCCTTTGTGTGATCAAGAACCCCAGCATTTTCCCTGCTGTAACACCAAATGTACATTTCTGAGGATTCAGCCGCAACCGATACTCTCTAATCCGTTGAAAGAATTTCTGCAAGGCGGTGTAGTGGCCCTTTCTTTCCTTAGACTTGACAATCATGTCGTCCACATACACCTCAACCTCTTTATGGATCATGTCGTGCAAAATTGTGGTTGCAGCCCGTTGATACGTAGCTCCAGCATTCTTCAGCCCAAACGGCATCACCCTATAACAATAGGTTCCCTACGGGGTAGTGAAAGCAGTCTTCTCCCGGTCTTTGGGTGCCATCAAAATCTGATTGTAGCCTAAAAACCTATCCATGAATGAGAGCAGTGCATGCCCAGCAGTGAAGTCCACTAATTCGTCGATATGCGGCAGAGAAAAGTCGTCCTTCGAACTGGCTTTGTTCAAATCCCTGAAGTCCACACATACCCGAATTTTGCCGTCCTTCTTCGACACCAGAACTATATTGGCCAACCAAGTAGGGTATTCAGATACCAGTAGGAACCCTGCGTCAATCTGCTTGGTGACCTCTTCTTTGATCTTCAGAGCCTAGTCCGGGCGAATCCTTTGAAGCTTTTGCTAAGCAGGTTGGGCCTCTAGGTCAAGAGGGATCCGATGCTGTACAAGCTCAGGATCGATTCCAAGCATGTCTTCGTAGGACCACGTGAAAACATCTTTGAAATCTTTTAATAAAGCGACTAAGCGCTCGCGCTCTTCCGAAGACAACGTGGACCCGATCTGGACCAGCCGCGGGTCCTTCTCAGTACCAACATTAATTGTGGCGATTTCATTAACTAAGGGTTTTACGAACCTCTCCTGCTCTTGATCAAGCAAATATTGCAAAATCGGAGGAATTTCTTCCTCGTCGTTTTCATCAAAATTTTGAAAATCCTGATTAATGCAATAAATTAAAGGCATAGAAAAGTACTTAGAAGCCACAGCCGTACCATTCTCATTAATAACATCCAGTCTGCCTGATTCCTCTGTTACAACAGACTCAAAGGAAAAAGAAAAAGACGACCTGGACAGGACAGTGGCATCTGGGTTGTCACCCCCAATAATACCGGACTCAGTCTCAGACGAGCTGGAACCTAATTCCGACTCCACAGTCTCGGTGGCATCAGATTCCGGCTCACTACCTGACCCAGTGCTGCTTGATGAAAAGCCCTCCTCGTATTGCTAGACGAGGGAGGGTGCGATGGATGCATCCAGAATGTTTGAAGATGGGCCCATAGCCGTTTCATTCCCAATCATGGACACTGAGAAGTTATCCTCCAAGCACTCCTGTATGATCTGAGGATCTGAGAGTAGACAAGCCAGTACTACTCCTATTTCAATCTCTATGCTCTCGAAATCCTCCTCCTTGCACTACTCAGCCTCAACTAGTAGGTCTGTTTGCTCTTCGGCAACATCATCCCCGGACAATTGCAAGTCAAAGAAAATCTCAAACCCCAGCAAGCGCCGCCTCTCTGCATTTAGCCATGGTTCTGGGAAGTCGCAGAACGGGAAATCTTCCCCCTCCCGAACAAAGCGTCCGTTCAAGGTACCCTGGATAGGTCGGTGCATCAACTCATAATGATTCCCGACCTGCTTTGCTCTGGCTCTTCCGGCCATCTCTTTTCCTTTCTTGGCCCAATCTTCTTTGGTAGGCAGATAACCTAAGCCAAAGGTATATGGGTTGTGCGGCACTTCGGCCAATGCTGCAATGCTTTTCCAGTTGCTTCGCCCTAATCCCATCTCGGGGATGTGCTGGAGCTTGTTCATGAGGTAGACAAATTGTGCGCTGACGTATAACTCCTTATCAACAGCTAACATGTTTTGTACAACCCGGGCCTCGGCTAGGGTAAATCCTGACAAAAACACATCCTCCGCGCCATGCTCAATCTCCAGAACTAGTGTAGAAACCTTTGGCGGCGGATGTATTGAAGAATTTCCAAAAACAATGGTCACCCCTTCCCGTGGGAGTATTTCAACATATGGTGTAGGGTGGAAGAGACCGTCTTTACCTGGTGCAGCCACGGCCGCCCCAGGAGTAGATTGAAGGTTGCGGGGACATCCAAGACATGAAAATCAATATCCTGTTGCCCTGGACCAACCTGAGTTCGAATCTGTACAGTCCCCATCACCTCTCGGCTGGTATTATCGTAGGCCTGTATCACTTGGGCAGTAGGCACAAAATCCGCGGGCTTCAACCCGATAGCATATGCCATTCTCGACGGACATACGTTGATAGCAGATCTTGTATCCACAAGGACTACCGGTATCCATTTATCTCTACACTCGACAGAGATATAGAGTGGTTTGTTATGATCTGAGCCCTCAAGAGGCAGTTCCTTGTCAGTGAAGGTCAATGTCGGGAAAGCTCCTCCCGGGAAAAACAGCCCTACCAACTGTTCGGGCGTAGTGTCAATTGAAAGTTTCGTCTTGTCCATTGTAGAAAGGACAGCTTGTTTGTGAACTCTTGAGGCCATAAGCAGTCCCCAAATAGAGATATCTACTTGGATTTTCTTAAGCTGTTTCAGCACAACCTCCTCCTCGAGCAGTTTTTCCTTCTGCCTCTCTGCTTCTTTGTCCTTTCCGGACGCCTCTGGTTGATCCAAGTGCGGGGGTTTGAAATACCGCCCACTCCTAGTCATATGATCTATCTCCTCAACATACCAGGTATCATCCGGTTGGTTCTGCCCCCAATCTTCATTAGTGCGGGCAAGACGTAAGTCGTCGTCTTTCCACCACATCCCATTGGCAACCGACAGGTAGCTATCCGGTTCCGTTGCAACTATTCCTATGCTCACAGCACGTTCCGTTCCCGCAAGGGCTTTGGCCTTTCTAGCCCTCTCCAAATCTTCGATCTTTTCTTGCTCAAACTGCTTCAGTGCAACCTGCTGTTCAGTATCTTCCATATTCAAACTACCCGGATCACGAGGAAAATTCTTAACACCAGTGCTCTCCGGCGATTTCTCCTAATTCCTGGCCATTCCGACCACTGCTGAAGTTCCCGTTCCTGACGGTCCCTATTCTGGCTGAGGCTGCTCAACAACATCTAGCTTGTTGCTGAGCCACCCAGTAGCTTCTGCTGACCCTTCCAAATCAAACCAGTTGACAGTCACGTCTCTCAGATCCTATTCATTAAAGAATTGTAGATTCGCGATATCCTCCTCAAACTCCGCTAGGTCATCTAACCCTTGACTAGGTCCATCCTCCCGAACCACACTGATCTTTGCCCCAACCGGCAACTCTATCCTCGGCTTAACCTGGCCCGTTGATGTGATATAACCACTCGGGTTATACACAAAGCTCGCAGACCCCTCAGGCTCTGAATCATCATTCCTATTTACCCCCAAAGTCATCCATGTTCTGTGTTCGGTAGTCACCACCACCGATTCAGGTTGGGTTCGGGAGGTGCTCAACATGCACAAATCCGTGCTGTATGGAATGAACACCTCCGGCTTAGGTAGGTGGGAGGGGGTGATGTATATGCTCGAGTCATATGGAATGGCCGCGAGTTGAATCAGGTTGATGCGTTTGGCAGGTGGAGCTTGGTTATGTGGTGGGAGTGGGTTAGTGGTGACATTCGACTTCTCTGGAGGCACGATCACCCTATTGTCGATGAGATCTTAGATCTCATGACGCAGTCTGAAGCACTGGTCAGTGTCATGACCATGTTGTTGATGAAAGGCGCAGTATTTAGTCGAGTCATGCTTTGGAGGGAGAGGATCAGGTAGAGGCCATTGTTCTAACGGTTTTAGATGTCCTTTCTTGATTAGGACTCCCAAAGCTTTGGACAAAGGCATATACAGCGGGGCAAAAACCCTCCTGCCTCGGGGTGGGTAATTCGGAGTTTGGGGGTTTGAAGTGGAAGTACCAGCAAAGGGATTGGCTATTTTTGGAGTGGTGGTAGTGACCATGCCCACATCTGAAGTCCTGGCAGCTGCAGCATTACTTGTGCCTGCATTTGTACTGCGGGTAAATGCCCTCTTGGGCTACTCTCTGTCGTGGTCAATCAGACCCTGCTTCATGGCGTCCTCGATCTGTACCCCAATCTCGTGTAAATCCGCAAAGGTGGGAAGGGGTAAGACGATCATCTTTTGCATCAACTTAGGTTGGAGGTTGCGCACAACCATCCGTATCTAATCCTTGTTGACCGGCCTAATGGTCATCATAGAAGCTTTGGCCCTCCAACGGGTTACAAAGTCGGAGAAGCTCCCATTTGGCTCCTGTCTAGTTGTCTCGAGATCACGAGTTGTGATCTCGATCTGCGTGTTGTAAGAGTATTAAGCTACAAAAGCCTCAGCCATCTCCACCCAGCTTCTCTTGATAGAGTCCCCCAGCTTTGTGTACCAAATAGCCGCAACACCCGACAGAGTCCGGCCGAATAAGGAAAGCTTCTGCAATCTAGAGAGGCCCATTGGCTTTAGGATATCCAAGAAAAACCGCAGATGCACCATAGGGTCCCTAGAACCGTCAAAACGGTCTATGTGCGGCATCTTAAACCGGTCCAGCAAAGTCACAGCCGAATCGGTGTATCCATCCTCTATGTCCGGAACGGAATTAACACCTTGAGCCTTTTTGAACAGTTTTTCTAACTTGATCCACCTTGAACTCAAATGGCGTGTCCACAAGATTAGTCGGTGCTTTGGACAGCTGAGGTAGGATTGGGGGTGGAACAGGCCCCGTTGGGACGTCCGTATTTTCCTAGACGTTTGACATCTCCCCGAGTGTTGGAACTCTAGGTGGGGAAGGAGGTGGGTGCGAAGCAGATGCTCCGGCTTGTTGTGGTTGCGGTTGTTGTTGTTACGGTCGTTGTTATTGCTGAAGTCTGGCAATCAACTCTGTTTGCTGGGCTACAACCTCAACCTGACGCGCGGCAAACTCGGCTTGGGGGCAGCATCCCGCTGCATGGCTTGCATAGTCTCTTGGAGCTGACGCATCATCTCCTCCATTTCGACTGTAAAGTGTGGATTTGACTGAACCTGTGTATGTTTCCTCTCTGCAAGAGAAACAGAACTCTGATCCCTACTGTGCACAAGTGGGGTAGACAAAGACCTCTGAACTGACTGTTGTACTGATGATCTGTGCCTGGATGACCTCCGTCTCGTAATCGGGGGTAATGAAAGGAACACTGGTTGTCCGTCTATCAGATCCTTGGATCAATGAAGTCTTCAACCTCTAACCCAAAGTGCTTGGGGAATATCTGCCTAGTCAGAAGCAATGATGCTAAACTACCTTGCAAAAAGATAAATAAAGCATAATAAGGAAACAAACAACCAGAAAAACGGACAGCATAACGGCTTAAATAAACACACCACATAGTTGATATTTGTAAGCTGAACACACTGTTCTCAACACTGATCGATGTTCCCTAAATCACTGCCCCAGATCTAATACCCTCAGGTAAAACTAATTTTTCAAATACTAATGCCCTCAGGCCTGATACCCAGACTTGCAAACTGATACATACAACCTGTAGAGACACTCTGACAGCACATATCAAGCAAGTAAGAGTCAAAACACCCCTATGGAGGGGTAGGGTTTTCCTGTCCTATCTTGTCAGGAACTAGGGTTTCACTACACACATAGCGGTTTCAAACAACCTACAATCAGGCAAGCAACATGTCATAGCTTGGAATGGTCACTATGGATTCCGATATGCACTAGGTCAAATGGTCAAAAAGGGTGTCTCGGTAAAACCAAGGTTTGTGTTCCCAACGTGGCTGAGCCCACAACTAGTCAACCTTATGGCACGCTTCTCAAAGCAAGCCTCTGGCAAACCGTTCAGGAATAGCAGACGGCAAACACGGTGTCCTAGGCACACCAATGCAAATACAATACAAAGAAACACATAATTATAGATAAAACAACATATCATGAGTTCGAGTCAAGTTCTCTAAACCCCCAGCAGAATCGCCAGAAACTGTACACCGCCTCGAACTCCGCTCTACGTGCGAGGGCGCGAATCGTTGTTCTTAAGCTACTACAGTTCGGACTCCTGCCATGGTTCTGAATCTAATCTCACAAAGTACAATGTAAGAGTGATAAATCACCAAAGAGTCCAAATCCGGCAAATCGTTTTGGAAAATCGATTTTAATCAAAAAGCGCTAAACATGGACTGTTTTGCCAGATTTCAGAGTCGCTACCTAAATATTTTATTTTGGAAAATTTAAGAAATCCTGACTCGTGCCTAAGGCCACGTGTCCGTCATCACCAAAGTTGCCTCGGCTCGGGAACTTGGGTACGAGAGGGGAAGGTCATGCAATGAGCACCCCCGCTCGCCCGTTCAAAGATCAGTCTTTACTAACATGATATGTTGTTTTTGAAAACACATATGTTCTTATTTCGGTTTATTAGCTAGATTACTATGTGATGCGCACAGCATACAAGTATAGACTAGATCGCTCGATTTGGAACAAAACGTCTCATGTTTGTTTTTCGAAAATGATTTGAAGTTGCTACCCGCAAGTAGGCTAAGACGCGGATTTGCCACCCTTAAGTGGGCTTAAAAAAACAACATGATTTGCCACTCTCAAATGGGCTTAAAACGCACATTTCGATGAATTATTCCAATTCAAGCAATGAATCCTTTATCCATAGGCATTCATACAGTTAATCGATTAAGCAGTTAGCCTCATGGCAAGCATGTTATGCATGGCAACATACACATCTCATGCAATACGCTAAAGCGTAAAAGCTTACCTAGTACTCCGAGCCAAAACAGAAGCTAGTTAGTAATCAATGCATGATCCTAGCTATGTCAAGAATGTCTAATGCAACACATGCAAAATGCAACTAAAATAGGCTTAGCTATTCTAAGATGTCATGTGAATGCAACTTGATAACATGCTTTGAAACACATATTTAAGAAAGTGTATTGAGATACTATGTAGTTTGTATGATGCGCCGAGCCCGGTGCATGCAAGACAGATGAATGATGCACGCATGCGAAGCATAAGTATACTAATTGAAAATGACCCTAACCTAACCATCGAAAGTGGTTAAGTAAAGGGAGAAAGAAATGGGGGTTGGAAGACATGCATCACACACACGCATGCTTATTACAAAATTCGCCCTCTCGACGGAGGGTCCGAATAACAAGCTAACTAGCTAATCTAAGCTAATTAAACTAATTATTACAAAACGAAACTATTTAACTACTCCTAGTTAACTAATTATTACAAAACGAATCAATTAATTAAACACATTAACTAATTAATTACAATACCTTTATAAATAAAATAACAGTTTATTCTAAGTTAACAAAAGCACTGAAATGGCCTCGTGACGAGGAATGCACGCATGCTCGGTCTACTTCGCTCGGAAATCCACTATCGTGCCTGATGTTGCCTCTGTTTGCAATCTTTTAGACTTCTGAAAATTGTGCCAACTTCCAAGATGCTTCTGATCCACCTTAGGAACATGCTGAGGAGTGGTCGGCCAAGAGGAATGGCCATCGGCTAAGGCTAATGGTCATCGGCCAATTTTGATAGCTGATCGGCAGCATTTGATGGCCGGTCGGCAGCTCTAATGGCCGGTCAGCCACTGCTTCCTGCAAATTCTCCTGTTTGCTGCAACAAAGCACTAACAGAGGCATGACAGTGTATTTACAAGAAAATGTGTGTGCAACCACACTCCTTATCATGTCCCAAGCTCAAAGGAGTGTAGTGCTCGACTCTCGAGCCATCAATCACGCATCCCGATGCATGATGGCCAAAGAGGCCGAGTTGCACAAATCAATGTTAATGAATGCACACAAATAACACATAAAACTCGATGAACCTCCACCTTATCATACATGATCAAAGGTGTCAGTGACCTAAGGAATGAGGCACGTTTCATCACTTTGAGTATGAAACGTCCCTCGTTCCTCGTGTTTGGATTGACGTCCAACCCAAACACAATGCAACACACAACATGCTAGCAACATGAACATGGCAAGGGCTATGTAATGCAACACTCAATGGACCAAACCAACCTCAAACAAGCCTTATGCATGCCAAGACAATGGCCAAAACATGCTGAAAATGAAGTCCAAAAGCAAATACAAGCATGCATACACATTGGTTCACAAACAAGACATGAAGACAACAACTCTCAAACACATTGAAGGAGTGAAAAATGTGAGAGTGTGGCAATGAAAAAGGCTCTGAAATCATGTAAGAAATGATGCCAAATCATGCACATAACAAAGCATAGCATGCTAGAAGGCTCAAAGTTTAAGGCTAGCGAAGGGATTTGCACCATGGCCATATCAAGCAAGCCCCAAAGGGCCAAGATGGTTCAAAACATTCCCAAGGCAGGACAAAACAATACCAAAAACATGCTTGAACATAGCCAACACAAGCTAGAATTAAAGGCATGAAGCATACAAGGCCCAAGACGAAGGTTACACTACACCTACCAAAACCAAGCATAAGATGACTTCACCAACTAAAATCAGAGTTATATCATGGCAAAATAAGACCAAATACACACTGAAATGGCAGCCCAAAAGCCTATGCAAGATGGCATACAAATGAGCCCATGTTTAAGGCATAAAGCACAAACCCTCCAAATCATTGAAAGAGTGAAAGATGAGAGAGTGTGACCACATTACACACACTGAAATCGCATGCCAAATGATGCTAAATCATGCAAATGGCCCAAGCAATACATACTAATGACATGGAAACTCAAAGCTACTGAGCAAGATTGCACTATGGCTATACAAAGTAAGGCATGCATAACCAAAACAACACAAAACAAAGCTTAAGCATGGTAAAATGTGAGTAAAAGCTTGCCGAAGTCGAGCCAAAATCATGCTAGAAGGATGGTTCAAAACATGATGCATGTTAAGGCATAGAGAGGATTGCACTACAAGTATATTAAGCATGCAACAAGTGATGAAACCAACCCAAAACAGAGTCATAGCATGTTAGAAAAGTCACAAAAACATGCTAAGATAGGGCCTCAAGAAGGTAGAAAAACATGCTACTTTGCAAAGCCACAAGTAGGATTAAACTACAAGTATAAGAAACATGCAATGGGTGACCAAGACAGCCAAAAACAGAGTCATGGCAGGTCTAAAAGGTCACAAAAAAGTGCTCAAACAAAGCTTCAAGAAGATAGAGCTTCATGCTCTTTTAGTGAGCTAACAACACAAGCACACAAGACACAAGGAGAGGGGATGACCCCCTCCTATTTGGGACCTCAAAATACAATTGCCACCACTAAAATTCCTCTGGAATTCAGTGGTAAAGAGGCCAAACAAAGGCTAAAACAAAGGCCTAAAGTGATGGCTCAAAAGCCTAGCAAATAAGGCATGCAAGGGAGTAGACCACCCCTAACACCAAAGAGGCCTTAAACAAACATGTTAAGCACTTCAAAACAAAACTTTTTTCAGTTGAAAGCTAAGCCAAAAGAAGCATGCAAATAGGGCCAAATAAGCTATGAAAACAAAGCTTTAAAGAGGTAAGAGGCTCACCCTCGAAGAACCTCTTTAGAACAGCAACTTCAGAGGCAAAAACAAAGCTTAAACCACTCAAATGCAACCTCTAAGAACCTCAACTCAGTAGTGAAGGTGTTTCACTAGGTGTTTGTGTGCAAAAGTGTGAAGAAATGACACTTTTGAGCACAAACAAGCACAAATATAGAGAGAGAGGAAGGAATATATAGAGAGAGATATATATATATATGTTTTGTATACCCAATTTTTAGAACCTCAGGAAGGGGAGAAGGGTCTCCCTTCTTATAGAAATTCAAGTCCTAAGCTTGTTGGACAAGCTAAAGGCTTGAATTCAATCCCTCCATACACGTGTATGGAGGATGAAATATATGCTCACCAGCTGTCACAGCTGGCACAAAAATATCTGTAAAAGCAAATAAAAAGGCCTCGGCCAAAAGATATGGCCGATTGGCTACAAAGGGTGCTGACCGGCCACCACTGATGGCCGATGGAGAGAAGACATGGCCGGGCCGATGAGTTGGAGAGCTAGCCAAAAGGCCATCCCCTTCCCTCATAAACAAAACCACAAGTTCTTGGTCCACAACCAAGCACAAAACAAACAAGTTGAGAGGTTCTAAGGCAAGGCGCGCAGCCGAGGCCTTCAGGAACTTAAAACAAACACGAGCATGGATGATCATCGAGTGTTCAAACGATGACGTCCAAGTCTTGAGGACGGTCAAAAATGGGGTGTCTACACAAACCCTCAAAATTTTATATCTTCTTTGATCTTAAGAAATCCATTGGGATTTTGATGCTAGTCCTTTTTACCAAAATGACGAGCGTATCAGGGGCTTCATATTGACCGGTGGAGATCGTTTTCTGGTGAGGTTGATTTTCGCACTTCTTCTCCTCTTCTCTCTTGAGGTAGGGTTTTCTTGAGTTATATATACATGTTATGCCATATAAATGTTGATTTGTGAGTCTTCTAGTGGTTCTCATGTCAAACTTCTTTTTTTTTTTTAGCAAAATGTAGAGTGTTTTAAATGTGGGTTTAAAAATCTTAACCCTATGTTAATCCTAGGGAGTTTTTCTTTGTCATTAAACATAAAAAGGATGATTTGGCATGTTCTCACTAAGAATAGGGGAAAATGTTGGTTTTTTGATGAAACCCCTAGAATTTGGAGATTTTTGGAAAACATAGAAATGTCCATGGAACCCTTTCTTTTCTTGGATAAAAAGATGAATGTGTGCAGATTCCATCATGTGGTGGTAAGAAAGAAAGCTTTTTGATATATGGAAATGAAGAATTTGTTTTAGAAAAACTATGGTTAAAGATAAGATGATATATGGTGTGAGATGATTATTTGTTGTGTATCTTTGTGAAAACTAGGAACGTGGGAATTAATGTTTTGAAAAATACTATTTGTGGTCTTGAGGAGACTAGATTGTGAGTCTTGTGAATGTGAAATCATACATATGTGTTGATGATATATGGACTTCTTGTGAAAGAACAATGAAGAAAGAAAATGAGAATTGTGATTGTTGGCACTATCGTAGAGATATTTGAAAATGAAGAAATGTTACGAAATATTAATTATTGCGTCGCATTCTCATTTGATATATTATTATTAATGTGCATGAAATGTTAGATGGGTATGAATGTCTACATTTACACATAGATGTGACCATTTTTATTGATAGATAAACATCTAATACTACAAAAGATTTTGAGAGTAGAAATTAGCATCTACATGTTGCATTTGCTTAAATGGAAGTAAAAGTTGAAAGAGCATAGATTGTGGTTTTATAGTTTCATATGGTCAAATGTTAATAAACTCTTGACTATTGGTTGGGGAAAAAAAAAAAAACATGTAAATGGTGAATGGAATTGTTTGGTAATGTTGTTGGAATGACTTGAGAATTTTCCATGAGACATGGAGAAATGGTTGCATTGTATATTCATTTGATTTACTATCATGCATGGTGTATGTAGATTGAAATCATTTACTTCATAAAAGGGAAATGTATTGTAATAAGAACTACGGAAATGTGAAAGGGATAAATACGTTGGTAAGTCCAGTTAGGGGGTGTAGATAACTTTGATAAGTTGGCTTGAGTGTCCATGGTGAAAGACCAGAAAACCGCGCAGATAGGTGTCGAGCCTTCCGGTTAATACCGGTAAAAATGATAGTTTGGTAGTGCTTGTTGAGCCTACTTGCAGACACTAGCTTAGAGATTACCAGTGCTGTATTTACCGCCCCTATCGATTAAAATTGGAAGTTTTGAAATGAGTTATGAATGTAAGTTTGAGTTGAAAACAAATATGGAAATCTTCAAGAAGAGAGCATGAAAAGAATTTTCCTTAAAAAGAGCATGGCATGGCATGGGCATATGCATTTTTATTGAGAGTTGCATAATTGTATATACTTTGTTAGAATTCTCTACTGGGCGTTATGCTCACCCCTATGGGATTTGGTGCAGGTAAAGATGTGGTGATCCCGCCAAACTGAGGGCGTGGATATTTCTTTTGTGAAGAGTAGACAATTCTCTTATTTTTGTTGTGAACTTTGTAAGCCAAGGGCTAAACGTGTATGGGTCTGAGAGACCATTTTGTGTAACAGAGCTATTGCCTTGGACGATGTAAGCCTGCGAGCAATTTATTCAAGTATAATTCTTGTTGCATTCATTTTATTGTCCGTATGAGAGAACCCTTATTGTTGTATTTCTTATCATTATAATGAGCTTCTATAAGCTAACTCTAAGATTGAGTCCATTGTTAATGGCTTTGATAATAAATTCTGAGTAATAAAAAGTGGGGCATGACATCCCTAGCCCCCCCTAGATCCATCCTTGCTTCTAGCATTGTGCCCATTTGGTACAGCTTAAAAGCTGCTTATTTCAGCTTTCAGCTTAATTTAAGCTACTTTGATGTGTTTGGTTTAACTTATAGCTTATAGCTTATAACTTTTTAGAAATCAGAAATCAGCTTATTCTTTGAGTGGGGCAGAAGATGCTTAATTTATAAGTCAGAAATCAGCTTATATCCATAATTATAAGCTATAAGCTGTTTAGGCATAAGATAGAAGTACTTTCTCACAGCTCTACCAAACAGGACTATTGTGTCTTTTGCATTTCTAGAGGAATTAACCTATACTAGCATATTATGGGTGATGTTGAGTCTCTTAACCACCTTCTATCTTTTTGCATCTCCATGGCTTTCCCCTTAGTTCTTTGTAGTCAAGGCATGAGGAAAATGCTAAATCAGAGTCACCAACCAGGCTATCTTTATTGTATCCATGGTTCTCTGGTTCGGTTTCCATACTCTTGAGCGTGAAAGCCGCCAATGAATGAGCAAAAGAAAGAAAGAAAATTAAAAATTAAATTAAAAAAATCTGATTCATTGATTGAGGGGGTGTAAACACCCCATTTTTTACCATCCTCAAGACTCGAATGTCATCACTTGTGCACTCGATGATTATGATTGCATATGTTCGTTTCGAGTGCTCAAAGTCCTCGGCGGAGTGCCCTACCTTTGAGCCCTGAAACCTTATCTGTTTTGTGCCTTGTTTTGGACCAAAACCTTGTTTTTTTTTTGTCTGGAACTTATGGTAACCTGTCGACCACCACCATAGGCTGTCGGCCATGGATAATGGTTGTCGGCCAAGGGTGTGGCCAGCCACCAATGCCTTTTTCCAAATATTTGTTGACAGATGTGCCAGCTATTAACACATTGAGCTGCATCTCCCTACATGTGTATGATGGGATGTTTCAAAGCTCAAAGAGTGTTTTTCTATAAATAGGGGGGTTCCTCCCCCATTTTGGGAGATTAGCAATTTTAGAACAAAATTCTCTCTCTCTCTAGATTTCTCTCTCTCTCTTGCAATTTTGTATACATTTACTCACAAATCCTTAGCTTTTGCCTATACCTCCTAAACCAAATCTCCTTACCTTTGAGCTGAGTTTCTTTGAGACTTTCTTTGAGCTCTAGCAAGTGGTTTTAGCTTGGTTTGGTGCCTAAAATTGAGCTTTGCTTCAAAGGTACAAAACTTGTCTTGTTTGCTTTGTTTCAAGAAACTTGTTTTGCCATCTATTTCAATTGCTTTTGGCCTAGTTTTGAACTATAAGAAGCTCTGTTTTTGTGACTTAAAAGTGGTGGTTTGACCCTTTTTTTAGTTAGGGGTGGTTCACCCTTCTTGCTTCTTTGCTTGTAAAGTTTTTTGTGCCTTTGCTCCTCACTTTCAAATCAATTTTTTTGGGCCTTTTAACCACTGAATTTCAAAGATTTTTCAGTGGTAAAAAACTTATTTTGAAGTCCAAAATTGGAGGAGTTAGCCTCCCCTCCTTGTATCTTGTTTGCATGCCTAGTTAACTCCATGTATTAGCTTATTGTTTTAGCTTTTTGTGATTTACGTCCAGCATGTTTTAGACCATATTTAGGGCTGTTTTGCCCCTGTTTTTGGTTATTTGTTTCATTTGAGCCTTGTATGGCATGGTTATAGTGCTAATTCCTTCACTAGCTTAGTGTTTTAAGGCTTTAACAATCATTGGTTTGAGTTGGTTGCATGTTTTAGTGCTTTTATCACTCATTTTCAGCACTTATAATCTCTACAATCTCCCTCATTTCTTCACTTTTTTGGTTTTGCTTTGAAAGTGGTTTCAATCCACTTGTTTGCCTAAGTATGAAATGAAGGTGTTACACCTAATAGTTTAATCCCTTAGGGAGGTTCATTACCAATAGTGTAATGCCTCTTTCATATCCAAAGCAACTTGTGGTTTAAGCCCTCTTTCCATTAGAGGACACTCACCAATGGACAAATGGATTAATGAATGGTTTGGTAATTAAAATGAGTAAACAAAAATTAGCAAGTAAAAGTGTGCAAGCTAAGCATTCTATGTGTTGCATTGCATGTGTTCAAATCGGACGTTAATTTGAACACAAGGAATATGGAACATTTCATACTCAAAGTGATAAAATGTGTCATTTTTCTAGGTCAATCAAAATAAGTCATACAGTCACTCCTGGTTCCTCCAATTTGACCATAAATTCAAGTCAGAATTTCCCACTTGGTTTCTTCGATGGTAGACTCAGCATGGTGCTATTCATGAGATCTTCCCCTATGTTTTAATTGAACAAGTAAATTATTTCTTTTCTATTTTTAAACTCAGTCAACAACAAAAACAATTTCCCTGATTACTCATTTTTATATCCAAATACAAAATCCCCTGGATATTTAAATGGCAATATGCTATTTCTGATAACTTGGTTATTCGCCAACACTTTGTCAAATAGTGGGATAATTTTAAACCCTAACGCATTATTGATCAAGTTCAAGAAAAATTCTCAGTCAATCTCCATGCACCAACACCTGCAACGGTCAAAGCTCAACAGAACCCAACTGCTTCAGTGTTGGAGGAAATGCCAAGGGAAAAAAGCCTTGTACAATCGGATCAAAGGAAAAAGAAAGAAGAAAAAAAAAATACAAAAGATAGGCAATGACAATCTTAATACAAAATATAAAAACCATCCCCCAAGAACTGAAATAAATCTAAATATTATGCCAACTTCATATAAGCAGCTTTTTCATCATTATACATAGATTTTCATTTATCACTACCAGCTTTACAAACAGATGTAATTTTCAAATGCTCCATGAAATTTCTTCTAAATTTTTCCGTGAAACAGAGTAAGCACTAACAGGTTTCTTAGGTAAAATCAAACCTCCTGAACGGGAATGCTGAACCGAACCCCCAACCATATCCTCATCCTCACGCTGTCCCACCCACTAAAGTCCCACTCCCCTTCTATCCACCATAAGTAACAAAACTTGGAGCCTATTCAACTCTTTTTCCATTCTACAAGATGTTTCCATCCCCATTTTTACCTTAACCTTACAAGATCCACGAAATCACAATCAGTGCTCTTTTCTTCCACCTTTTTATTAACGTCAGTGATGGTGAGCATGGAAAGAAGAAAAAAGGACAAATCTAAAATTTCGCATGAAACACATTTAGGGCATCATAGATTGAAGTTTTGGAATAATTTTGAGTCTTTAATTGTGTTTATTTTAAATTAGTATGCTCATGGAAAATTTATGCCATCATTTTAGGTTCAAGTACTTGGAAATATCACAGTAATTTCAATAATTGTTGGACATTAGTAAGGTAAAATCCTATCCACACACCACATAAAATCTCTTGCACATCATTTATTATGTTCAGATATAAACTTCCGAACAAAAATCAAATGTTCAAGCATAAACTTCCAAACAAAAAACAATTTTTCTAATATAAACTATTGAATAAAATATATTCTGAACAATTCATTTACATTCGTAAATATATGGCTGAATATTTTATTTTTGTTTGCAAATTTATACCCATATGACACAAATGGTGTGTATAGAGATTTTCTATGGCATCCGAATAAAAATTACCCGAGTATTAGTCATAGTCCATGGGTTCTCTTGCGGGTCAAGTAATGTTATTTGAATTTTACATGGAGTCCTAGTTGGTCTAGACTATTAGTAGTTACCAAATATTCTTAGTTTCTAAATTTGGGTCCAAGTTCTTGTAGAATTAGGTGAGTCTTTAGCCTATATATATATATATATATATATGTTATCTCAAAGACTTGATGAAGAGTTAATACTAGAAATTGTGTTTGCATGTGATTGCCCTAACCCTTGCGAGGGTGAAGCACCTCTTTCCCTCACTACTTCTCCTTCTCTTTCTTCTTTGTGCACATGCCCCAGTTACTATTCTTAGGTTACTATTCACATCCCTCTGATAGTACACATTTCAGCCCCAAAACCTCTTCCTATCACTAAGAATCAACCCTAATCCCTTCTACCTCTTATGGCCTTATTTAACCATTACAACCTTAAATTACTCACTGTTTATGCTGTCGAATAGCCTCTATTCTGAAATTTCAGTAGGTTTCCCTGCATCAGTCAGCATTCTTTCACCTTCGTAACCAAATCTTCAACCTGTTTTTTACTCAGACAAGATAAAAGTGAAATTTTCAACCTTACCAATGCTCCTTTCAATCTTTCTTCAGAATTAAAAGACCATTGGCATCACTGTCGAAAGAAATCTCAAAATGGTTTGAACCTCTTGGATCTTGATCAATTACTAAACTGAACTCCTTTCAAGCCCAGAAGTCCCTTTGAACATCTGTGAAAGAAGCAACCCCAAAATGGTGCAAGCCACAGGCTTCTATCCTTTTAAATACGAATCTGTTCAATTGAAGAGTTGACATAAAATCCAAAATTCAGACACTTATAAAATACATACAAATATACTCTTAAATGGAAGACATCATAGAATAGAAAAAGATAAAGAATCCACCCCCAAACAAATGAGGAATAACATTCAGAACTCCTGTGAGTGGAGCAATTATACTCACATTGGCACTGAGACAGGCCATACCGTGGAGCCTGCTGCAGGTTAGCTAATCATCTTTAACATCTTTCTGGCTTACTTTTTGTGCCTAAAAATAAATAAAGCCCCTTCATCTTTAATATTCAGTCAAACTGAAACTTTAAAATCCTTTATCTTTCATCAAAATTTATGATATTAACTAACAACATAAAAGTAAAGGACAGAATGGAAGTTCACATAGGTAATTTAACACATCTTGTATTGAAGTTTCAAGCGCGCACGCGCGCTGGGGGGGGGGGGGGGGGGGTTGTGGGGTGTGGGTTTGTTGCTGAATCATGTACCATAGCATCAGACACTAAAGATACCTAATTTTTTTTTTCCTTTGTTTTTTTTACGAGGTGGAAAGGAGAACAATAATGCTACTACAAGTGTTACGTATATTAAAAATAATAAGAATAACAGCTTGTGTCAACAGGTTTTCAGTGAACAGCTATGAAATTTCTCATTTTTCACTTCTTAAAGGTCAGTCATCATGCCCCAAACTACAGACAAAGTAACACAAGTATCAGGCTTGAATGACTAATATTATCTCAGGAGTGGGACTAGAAGTTTTTCTCTGCTCTGGTATGATTTCTCAGACCACAAAAGGTCCTAGTTTAGTTGGAAAGACTAAAAAGAAATTAAGGTCCATCAGTCTTACATTACGCCTTTTTAAAAGGTCATTTCTTCAATGGTAACAGATGAAAAATAATAAACTGAGATTTGCAGTCATGTAACAGTCATTTTAGACAAATCTACTTAAATTTGATTAGTGATCACTGAATGAAATTTTGAATTAGTTATGCATTCCATATTCATCCAATATTCCCCTGCAGTTTAACAGCTTTAGGAAGAAACAAAAGTTTGGAATAAAATTTCATGAAGAGTGAACCTCATCTGAAGCCTTATTTAGCTTCCAAAAGGATCAGACTGTCCAATTAGCTAAAAGCCCTCTAAATTTTTAACCAATATATTTAGAGACATTAATAACTTCTTAAATGTAAAGGTAATAGCTTTAGCTTCGTAAATATTGAGGCAAAAACTCCTGCTTATAAAGGACAAATTTTACCTTGTATATCCACCAACATTTTATATATAATGTTCCATGTAAGAGAACTAACTGAATAACTACACAGTCCCCATTTGATGGGGTCTAGGAGGGGTAAATTGGGTACAGACCGAACTTTTGGCATAAATTTGCACAAAGTAGCTGGCCTTAGGTTCAAACCCATGATTTCATGGTTAGCTGGCCAAGGTTTAACCACTAAACCAATGGCCCCCTCCTTCAATATAAGAGAACCAATGATGTAATTTAAGATGCACACAACGTAATGTTTCATATTAGTTCTAGAAATAGTTACATCAGAATTTCATCTCCAAAATGGTGATGTAGAACGGGGAGGGAGAATAAAAGAGAGAAAGGGGAGAGAGGACAAACACAAGGCCATAGCACTAATCACACAAGGCCAAAACTTTAAACTCTCAATTTTAATAATCAAACTCTTAATAATACAATGCAAAACCTAATATTATATAGGCCACTAGCCCTAATTAAAATAAGAAACTAAACCCTAATAAAAAAGCAAACTAGAATCCCTAATTAAACAGGACAAAATATTAATAAAACTTCTATTTAAACTATAATAAATATATATATATACACATATATTAAAGACATTAATAAAATTATATATATATATATATATATAAAATAGTATATATATACACGCCAAAAATTAGTGCGTGCACGTTCTACATCAATTAGTATTGAATGTGAAGAAACAAACCAAGACCTGTATTGCCCCACTAAGTTCAATAGACCTGAGCTTACAACTTCTAAAAGAGAGTGTGGGAAACCTTCTTCTTTTTCTTTTTTTTTCTTTTTTTGTATAAATAATTGGTAAACATTTTTATACCAAAGGGAGAAGATAAGAAACCAAATGAAAACAAACACTACACTTTCCGGAAACAAATAGAAAACTGGATTGACGTCACTTCTTTCCACTTCTGATATCTGGTCTAATAAAATGAACATTAACTTCATTTTGAACATTCAGCTCGCCGTAAACTTCAGAGCTTACATAAATCCAATCTCTGGAAACAGAATAAAAGTTCATAAGGGAGATAAGGCAGCAATTGTTAGGATACATTAAACATCTACTCAGATGGGCAAAAGGCCAAACTCCTGGTTCAAGTATTTTTTTGCAGTGAACATTTGAGGTTGCTGGGTTGGCCCCTTATAACATACGCAGACCAGTGCACGCTTAACAGTCACATTAATGATCAAACTACACCGTGCAAGCAAGAAAACTAGTTTAAGGCATAAAACTGTAAGGCATGATAAGTTGTTGCGCATTACCAGAGAAACATGCCCTAGTGCTTGCATGATGAGATGGCTGATGGTATTAGCTGAATAAAGTTGCAAAATAAAGGTCAGCGCAAACAATGCATAGCAAGGTAAGAAACAAGATCACAAGAAATATTATTTCGCAGAGAATCTTTAAAATGTTAAGAATTTATTACATTAGCTAGAAAACAGTAACAAAATCCTTGACTTAAACATAACAATATCTACTGTTTAATGGCTATAAAACTATAGTCAGAAAATAATGAGACATAACTGTGAAGCGAAATCCCACATCGCCTGAGTACTAAAATAATATTAAGGCCTCGTTTGGCAAGTACCCCTTTTAGCCAAAAAGTCAAAAAATTACTAAAAAAACCAAAAAGTCAACAATCCATACCAAAAAGTCAAAGATTCCCTTTTCTCTCTACTTTTTACACATCTTTTCGTAAAAAGCCAAAAAGTCATCCCAAACATACTAGTTTTTTTTTTACGTCACATTTTAGCTAAAAAGCCAAAAAATTACTAAAAAGGCCTGTTCCCAAACGAGGCCTAAGCATATAAGCGTGAGGGCATCTTCACCTCAATAGCTAGCTTTTGGGATAAGTGACCGTGTAACAGTAACAGGATGGTATCTTCCCAAATAATCATTTTAAGATATCTTCTCGTATTTAGGTCTTCCTCTTGGAGCTTCATTCAAGGTAAAGTCGGTCTAGAAGTCGATGGTGCAGAGGTTCCAGAGGCAATTGACAGCCACAGGGTAGGAAAGGGTGTTTGTTCAAAGACGCGAGGTTGACTATGATTAAGACAGAGGAGCATTTTGTGTAGCCTCTTACTTATTTCACATCTTTGTTCGTTATTCTTGTTTCAGTTGGCAAAACAATTGGAAAAGCTGCAGTGTGTGTGACTTCTGGTGGGAAGGGATTGAAAAGGAGTTAAATATCATTTCATGGATTGGGACACTGTACGTTCATCCTCGAAGGAGGCGAGGTTGGGACTTGCCATTTTTAATCAAGCTTTGTTGGGGAAATGATTATGGAGGTTTTCTAGTGAAAGGAAAAGATGTTGGAGAAGGGTGGTGGCTTTTATCTTATAGTATTGATCTATCGAAAGGAATCAGAAGTGGGTAAGATAAGACACTTTTTATGAGCATATTCAATTTGTGACAGGGAGTAGGGATCATACTAGGTTTTGGAGCTATTGCTCGTGCGGAGATGAGTGTTTGAAGAGTCTATTTCCTAAAATTGCTAGCATTGCTGGTAACAAAGAGGCATCAGTCAGTGACTACCTACCGTTATTTGATTATTAGGTATTTTGGGATTTTGGGCTTCGAAAATAGCTTAAAGCTCCGAACATTATGGAGCTATCGGATATCCTTGGTCATCTCTATTCATCCCATATTGGTGATGGTGGTGATTTAGTTTGACGGCTGAAGTCCTCATTCGGCCAGTTCAGTATGAAGTCTCACTATGCCACTCTTGTAGGGAGCAATGTGTCTATCTTCCTGTAGAGAAGGGTTTGGAGTACTAACTTATTAAGGCTCTGTCTACAGTGGTTTTCTTTGTCTGGTATGCTACACATAGGAAGATTCTCACCATTGACAACTTTACTAAAAGGAAAGAAGGGCACGTCAATCAGTGTCGCATATATAGGCATGAAAAGGTTGGTTCGGCATCGATTGGTGTTCTATACAATGGTGGGGGAGTTTCTTCTTTCTTGGAGGGAGCTCATGTAGGGAAAAAGGGAAAGAAGGCGTGGTTTTAGGTACCTTTGGCGTTGATGTGGTAGGTTTGGGGTGAAAGGAATATAAGCACATTTGTTGGCAAAGAAGAATCAATTTTGAGTATTAAAAGTAAGGCCAAGTTTGGGATCTTTCAAAAAAGTCAAAAAGTTACTCAAAAAGTTAAAAAGTTAACACTATTCATCAAAAGTCAACAATTACGGCTGCACAACTCCCAATTCGAATTTTTCCCTACAAATCAATTTTTACAATTTTTTATTACACATTTTTTCATAAAAAGTCAAAAAGTTAACCCAAACATCTATATTTTCAACTTTAATTTTTTAGTCCAAAAAGACAAAAAGTACACTTATTTAGGACACCCCAAACAACCCCTAAATTACTTTCTTTTTTGTATAGTTGGTTTTTCAGGATGGTTAATTCATCCTCAAATCAATTTTTGGATTTTATAGTGACTTTTGAGTAGATTTTGACATATAATTAGGTCGTGTTCGATAAAGCCAAAAACTAAAAATTAAGTATTGAAAATTGAATGCTAAATTTTTTAAGATAAAAAACTATTTGATAAAATTTCAATTGTTGAATTAAAAATAAATTATTTGATATATATAAGATCAAATTTAAAATTTATTTTTTAAAATTTTTATATTGTGACGGTGGTGGTGATGGTATGGTAGTGGTAGTGGTAGTGGTAGTGGTAGTGGTGTTGATAGTAGTTGTGGTTGTGGTTGTGGTTGTGGTGATGGTGGCATTGATGGTGTTGGTGGCCATGACAATATCGATAGTAATGGTAGTAAAATGATGGTGGTACTTATGGCAATACTAACAATGGTGATAAATGTGGTGGTAGTTGTAGTGGTGGTGGCATGACGGTGATAGTGGTGATAAATGTGGTGATAGTGGTGATAGTGGTGGCAGTGGCATGGTGGTGGCGTTGGTATTGGTGGCGGTGGCATAATGGTGGTGATGGTTGTAGTGTTGGTGGCATGATGGTGGTGGTAGTGGTAACGGTAAAAACGTACATTGATGCTTATGTTTTTTTTTTTTTTGATCGGCAAAGAAAACTTTATTGATGAATCACGTATAAGTTACAATGGAAACATCAATAAAGAGGAGCTAAGAGCTAGATGAAGCTCAAACCTCTAGTTGGTGAGAGACCAACAAAGGGAGAAAACAAGAACAAACAACAGACTAATAACCAACCTACAGCAGAACAGATCACTTCACTGCAAGAACAAACAACAGACTAATAACCAACCTACAGCAGAACAGATCACTTCACTGCAGAAACCAACTGCTTTCAGACTAATACTTCAGATTAATACCGTATAGCACTGCCACAGATTTCAACATTGAACGAACTTTGACCAATTTCAGCCTAGTCAAAACCAACCCCAGGCAGGTAAACCAGCAAGAGGCTAGTGCAGACCAGAGCAAAAGGGGGAGAAGCCACACCCAGCATCAACACATTCACCCAGGAGCAGCCCAAAGCAGCAAAGGAAAGTGCATTACTGCTGCAGACCTGTAGAACTAAAACACAGCCTTCACAGACCAGCAGACCAGCACACATCACTCCTGATGTAGCAGAACATAACAACCACTGCTAGCTTTCCCAAAAGCAGCAGAACTTCAGTGCTGAAGTAGAATACAACCAATGGTAACATAGTAGAAGTAACCACTGCTGGAAACATCCTACCAGTCAAACAACCCACTGCTGGAGCATTCACCATTGCTGGAGCATTCATAGCTGAGATGTCCAACTAGCCAACCCAATATTCACCAGAGACAGTTTGAATCACTACTGTGAATCTAAAGCAGAGTGTAAACACTAACAGAACAGAGACAGTTTGAGGCACAAACAGACCAGACAGCAGCAGTAGAGTGTGACAGTTGAAAAACCTATTATTCAGGTGAAGCTCCTGATGTTCCTCCAGTTGCAGACAAAATCCGAGACTGAAAAGGGGAAATCTTTGATAGAGGCCTTTAGCCAATAAGCTAACCTAACTTTTATTAGGTCCCACAGTTCCACTGGATTCGGGTGAGCATTAGAAAATACACACTCGTTTCTATGCTTCCAAAGAGACCAAAGAACAACCAATGGGATGGACCTCTAAACCTTGGAAGTAAAGCCCCTAAACTTCCTACTCATCCACCAATTAAGTAACTCGGCTACGAAGTATGGTATGCACCAAAGGATTCCCCAATCAGATATCACAGCAGACCAAATGGACCAAGAGAAAGGACAATGAAGTAAAGCATGACTGGCAGATTCAACAGCAGAATTAAAAAAAGTGCAGGAGGTTGATACGTTGGAACCAAGGATGCCACGGTTGAAAAGAAAATCTGCAGTTTTAACTCTATTTCTCCAGGCAAGCCAACCAAAGAAATGGACTTTAGGGGGTAATAAGTTGGACCAAATAAATTTGGTAATGGGAAGATCAGGCCCCAGGAGAGAGGTGCTATGGGAATAAAGGGAAGCTGCAGAGAAGGGACCAGAAGAAGAAGAGGACCAGACCAAACTATCCATACACCCAGTGCTTGGTGAAGGAGCAGAGGCCAACACACTAAGCAGTCTAGATTCATCCGGCAATTCCCAGGCATACAAGGCTCTTTTGAAGTTGAAATTCCAATTAGTATCGCTTGTTTTCCTTGCAAGATATTGGTGAAGGGAACCTTCCTTGTCAACAGAAAGATTAAAGAGGGAGGGGAACTCATTCTTGAGGCAAGTGGCTCCACACCACCTATCATACCAGAATCTGGTTCTATAGCCATCACCCACCTTGATTTGGCAGCTTTGTATAAAATAGTTAAAGATAGTGGCCCTGTGGTTCCCGATGAAAAGAATGTCCCTCCACATCCTAGAGAGTTTGTATGAAGAAACCACGGGAGGAAGCCAACAATTAATCTCTATCTTGTATTTGCTACAAATAATTTTCCTCCACAATGCATTTGTTTGAGTGCCAAATTTCCACCACCATTTGAGAATCAAACAAGCATTAAGATCCCTGAGTCTCCTGATGCTTATGTTTAGTATTTATAAATTTAGTTAAAATTAAGTTTTTTATGACTTAAAATTTTCTTGAATTTTAACTTACATTTTAGGAGGCACTTAAATTTTAAGTGATATCAATTGTAGTTATCAAACGAGCTTAATTGATTATCACTTAATACATTCAGTTTTAACTGACGAATTAGATTATCAAACACTCCCTTAGTATAGCTCCTTGGTGCCTCATCTCTAATAAAATTATACTAATCAACCAAAAAATATGAGTGTCTTAAAAGGCTCCAAGCACATTGAGGCGATAAGGTCACCTATAGCCTACGCACGAGGCATGCGGTGAGGCGCGCACCTCACCAAAGCGAAGCGCAAGTAGTGAAAGAAAAGTAAAATTATAAAATAGGCAAACTTTTCAACATAACAAATATGTAGATATATATATATATAATTTCAATAATCATAACTATTTCCGATAATCTTTAAACATAACATTCAATCTTCTAAAAATTAGAAATATAATATCCAACAAAAGATATAAAGCATAATATTCAATCTTTTATCACTTTCTACTCTCTTTTGACCACGTTTGGCCATTTTATATTTAAGAGTTTTGAATCCCTGTGGGTATGCCCACAAAAAATAAAAAAATAAAAAAAAAATACTTAATCAATAGTTGGAGTAGAAAAACAGTTAAAGCCGACGCCTCGTGCCTCGAAAAAAAGCCCTCGCCTCAGCTCCTAAGCTGCGCCTTGAGTATTGCGCCTCGTCTCGACCTGTTCGAAGCGCAAGGCTGCGTCTCATTGCCCCTTGCGCTTAGGCACGCTCCTAAGCGCGCCTTTTAAAACACTGATATGAGTGCATTCTTGTAAATCTAAAAGAAAACACATATCCAAAAAAAAAAAAAAAAAAAGGACCAATTCCAATCTTAGCCTTTAGTGTGCAATCTAAAAGAAAATGCAAACAAAAAATTACAAAAAAAAAAAAAAGCCAAATCCAATCTCAAACGGTGAAACCTGATATGTTGTAGATGAGGTTCTTCAGCGAATAGCCCCATCCATCACCATCTAACCTGACAATAACCAAAAACAATGCATGAGATAACTTAAAACTTAAAATCCCTAACCATCAAATTCAAGGAGGACAATTAAAAACTGGAGCAAAATTTAAAAGAGAACAAAAAACAAGACAACAATGTTTCTACAATATGCAGGCAGACTTCAACTCATTATAACAAATTTTGTTCAGCAAACAAGTGTACTGGTCTCCATATAATTTTATCCAAGAGTGAAATAAAATAAATTGAAAGCAAGTTTAGATTGTTCTTATGGTTAGTTCCTAATATGAATAAAGAAGCAATCAATACAAGATATTGTCTCTGTCATCCAAAAGAAAAGGAGAGATGAGATATGCATATAGCTTTAGAAAGCTCAAGTTGAAAAAAAAAAAAACAATATATTAATGTCACATGACTTATCCAAGTGGAAGAACTTAAAAACATATATGTGTACTTATTTACTTGGACAATTGCCACCTCTACAGTTGAAAGATATGGACCTAGAAATGATGTTGGAGAAAGTGCAAAAATGCTATGGTGGTGGAGATTAAGGGAAGGCAGATGGAACTCCCCATTTCCTGTAACTTTGGAGTTGAGAGAAGTTACTTTGGAAGAACATTGACAGCTCTTCTAAATATGAAGACTGGACCAAGTAATACATAATATACATTCACGTGGTGGTCATAATTTAAGCTCTGCATGGAAAGCAATGAGAAAGAAGAGGCCTGCTGTAATATGGCGGAAAATGGTACTGAAAATCCCTAAAACCCCTAGCAGTATTTACTGAATGATTAGATATTATAGAGAAGCTGACAACCAAAGATAAAACTCCAGAAATGGGGCTTATTAGGTGACAGCACCTGTCAGCTATGAGAAATTAAGCAAAAACTACTCAACACTTAAATTCTAAATGAACTTTTCAGTACAGGTTTGAATTGTTTTGCTAGTACATGTGAATTAGCAGGATTCAAACTCCTTCAGCAGTAAAAGTTCAAATGAAATTCTCAAAAATGCTAAACATGACCCTCTGTTACATAAAGCAAAAGGATTAAGTTTTGCAGCAAAGGTAGGGCCAAAAAATAAGGAATACTGGAAGATGCCAAATATGGCAAAGGGAGAAAGTACAAGATTAGGAGAGACACCGCTCAAGATGGAGGATCCATAGAGGTATAAAAGCTTATTCTCATGTGTAAATCCTTAACGTGAATCTGTTGATGTTAATGGATGAAAAGCCTGCATACAAATTATATGTGATTGTACCCTATATAAAAAGGCATGCCCACTCAGTTTCTTTCTTCGTTTCATATAAAGATCTCACACTTATCCACAAAGAGGGGGAGGGGGAGGGGGAAGGGTATCTCCTTAAACAATGGTGCAAAGTTAGTGCAATGTCATAACTATAGAAAGGGCGAAGTTTCACGTCACAGAAAAATTTTATTAAAGAAGACAGCCGAACCCATTAAATTAGTCTCAATGGAACCAACTGTATTTAAAAGTAAGAATACAAGAAGATGATAATAGCTTTTCTAGGCTGCGAATTACATCATACCTTCTAGAAGATACTTCACACATGGATTGAGATTGAGATTGAGAAGCAGCCATCCAACGACTGTAGCTACCGGTAGCAACCTCAGCACTTCCATCCAGGTTGGATAGGAATAGGTGATCGTCTACCATAACTATGATCGTTGCTGTATACCTATTCTGCAATTTACAAAGTTGACACCCTCAAATCAATAATGAGTAAAAAAGTAATATATGAAACAAAAAGGGATTGAAACAAAGTATTTCATACCTTAATATCGTGGATCGCTCTTACCAATGCTTCCTTTAACATTTTAACGTAGGAACCATCAAAATTATCACCCTCCAGCCTGTTGACAAATTAACAATGAAGTTACCTACACTTGTAATTCTTATAACAATTATGCAACCAAAGAAAAAAGTTGCTGCATTATATTCTAGACTTGTATATGAAAAATATGCTTTGCAATCAACAAGTATAGTGAGCATGTGCAAGTTAAATACAAGGTCATGTATTTACTTAAGAGCAAAGATACTACACATGTGACAATTAAAAAACAATACATCATACAAAAGACAATGTCAGTTCCTAAGTAGAGCATGAGTGTGCATACGCACACAAGCCACACACCCACTTCTTCCTATTATTCCTTCCAATGAGTAGATGTATCACATATTCATACTTCAGTCCATAAGATATATTACGTATACATAATTACGTGCCTTGATAATACATAATTACGTGCCTTGATGTCTCAAGAAAAAATAAAATTAATTACATGTGCGCATAAGGGGGAAAATAAAGTTCAATATTTCCAACAAACAAAATGGACTCACCAAAAAAATAACAAGAAAATTGAATGCTTGAGTTCCAACAATTTCTACCATGGATATGCATGCAACCACAAACATGCACATAACACTCATGCACGTGTCGTCGTCTCAATCAATAATTCATATGGACAAAATGAAAGATTAAAAAATGCACAATACATTTGATATATTGGAGGTGCAAATTCGAGATTACATTTTCAACCTATTCATACATGCATAGAACATGAGATATGAAAGATTAACAAGTAGAAAAAGCACAAATACAAGTAATATTTACAAGAAACAACTTTGAACACTGATTATCAATCAATCCACATATCATAATATGATATGTCATCCAATTTTTAAAATAAAGCACGCTATACATCATCCAATTTTCAAAATAAAGCATACTCATCTATAACATGACTCGCTCAAATTATCCGCTCATCTCAAAAGTTAAGAATAAGTAAATAGTATAGAATACAATACCTATCAAATAGAAAATACGTGTGTAGGAAGAAGTATTCCTCAATATACTTCCATGCCGTCTCACTCGCTTCATTGCTATAATAGCCATCAAAAATAGCAACAATACCCAATGTAGCTTCTTTCTGGAGACCTGCAACAATAGTCAAACTTATTTATACCATGTTTACAACATAAGTATGTGTATACAAAACAATTCCAATAAAATAAACTAAAAATCATCCAACTTTCATATAAGCAAGCCTTCTCCATTTTATTTTCATTATACAAGCTAAAACTACATTACAATAACCTCTTCTTCTTTTTTTCTTCTCTTTATTTTCGTTACTGAAGGGCAGTTGCTAAATCAAGAATCGTATCGTTAATCAAAATCCAGATTTTGTGAATCGAATCGAATCGAATCAAGAATCATTAAGATTCAATACAAATTACAACACAAAGATGTTAAACAATCATATATGTGAATAAAAATGAAATAAATTTATTTTGACACGTGTCATAAAATAGTTCTTATGTAAGAACAAGATTACACCATCCATTTGGGAAGACATTGCCTTCATAGCAAGGTTTCGAAAAAGCAATTGCGGGTGTCTTAAACAGTTGCAAAAATTATTGGTTATTTTCATATTACACATAAGCACGTGTCTAAATGTATTATGACTACACAAAAATTATTGAGGAAAAAATGTTAATTACATGGTAGGTCTGATTCAATCCTATTAAAATCACTATGATCACCAAAACAACAACAAAACATTTATAGTTATTGGTTATTTTCATATAAAACATAAACACATGAATTATTTTCACTACAAAAATCAAAAAGGTAAAAAAATAGTTAGAATCTGTCACACACAATGGTTTCAATAATTGCACAAATTGAAAAAAGTAAATCAAATCATGAATTAATTGTGAACAGTGAAATCTATCATAGATTCTACCCAAAATAGATTCACCAATAGATAGATTCACCAATAGATTTGCAAATTGTGATATTATAATAACAAAGTGCTCAAGTACACACTATTTTACTCGAATAGGGATATGAATCGTTTAGTATTTTTCTAATTGATTTGCGAATATTCTGAGCTATCTCGAAAGTTCAGATTATAAATTCCATTTGATTATTGACAAATTTAAACAAAACAGAACAGATGCTTAGATATAAACCAATCTAAATTAGAACTTGATTCCAACAAATTTATGCCCTCTCCTTTCCAACATATAAACTACACAAACAAAATTGAGAAATTTCAGCAACAAAAACAAGATCAAAAACAAAATTCAAAAAATCAGAGTTGAATTTGGAGAGACTTACGGCGAAGAGGAAACCTAATATCAACGTCGCAAAAGAAGTGATTGTGAGTGAAATCTCGCCCAAGAGCATCGAGAATAGCCTCTGAGCAATACACCGTAGTTGAGTCAGTCAAACGTCCCCATGAGAGTGAGTGACCCCAACGAGGACATTCTGGAGAACGAATCACCGCCATTGCACCGCCTTCGCGGTAAACCTTTCGGCAAGCCTCGGTCTCTGCGGCCGATCTTGGTAGTGAACAGACACAAAAGACTAACACCACAACAGAAATACAGAACAATCTCATCGTCGAGTCCATCTTCATCGTCTTCTTGGTGAATGATATCACTGATTGCACCTCCAAACCCTAGATATATAGTAGTATTAGATATATAGTAGCAGCAGCAGCAGCAGCAGCAGCAGCAAGAAGAAGAAGAAGAAGAAGATGAGAGCGAGAGAGAGTTTGAGTGTGATGGAATTTGGGAAACGTAGTTGGCGCGAATCTCTGTATCTACTAGGACTAGGACTAGTCCGTCACGCGGGACAGACTGGAGTAAAATTTGGAAAATATCAATTCAGTTGTATTTTTAATTCATTATTATAAATTAGTAATGAATTTTATAAATATTAATCACCCTCTAGTTTAAGTTTTCTAGATTAAATTTTTTAAAATTTGAGTTTTTTAGTTTTCTTATTTTTTTATTTTTAGTGAATATTTTTTAAATTGTTTTTATTTTTTTAAATGTACCTTATTTAGATATATCTAAAAAAGAAAAAATTTATGAAAAAATATTTTAAAAAATTAATAAATACATAAAAATATTAAAAAAAATATACTGAATTCTTATATTTTTTATATTTTTGATATTTCGTGAATTTTTAAAAGATTTTTTTCACAAATTTTTTATTTTTTAGGTATATTTGTGTTAGGTATGTCTAAAAATAAAAATAAAAAAATTACTTAAAATATTTTAAAAATTCAGTAAAAATGAAAAAAAAATAGAAAACAAAAAAGTAGAATTTTCTAAAAAGTGTTTTTAGAAAACTCTAACCAAGCAAATATATATATATATACTTTTTTTTTTGGTTTGGTTTTGAATTTTTAAAAAGAAAATTTACATATAAATCTCAATAATTTTCTTGTAGACCAAATAATCTCATTGATTTTGAAAAAATAGATTTAATATATTATTTAAAAATTAAATTTACAATTATACCCTTAACTCTATATAATTCCTTCACTTTTTTTCTTTTGTGCTACAAAGGAAAGGTACATAATCTATGAAATAAAATTTCAGATGAATTTTTGTATGATAATATTTTTTATTTGGAAAACATTTCAAAATGAGTACAAAAATAATTTGAAATATAGGATTTTTCAAATATTCTAAAATGATGTAAGATTCTTCAAATATTTGAAAAAGAGTACAAAAACACCTTAATTAGCTTTGGACAAATTTATAATTTTAAACTGTAACACTCAAATATAACACTCCAGTGTAACACTCAAAAAAAAATTTAATATATTTTTTTCAAACATTACACTTCAATATAATACTCTAAAAAAAACTTCTTAACGTAACACTCTTATGTAACCAAAAAAAAAATACTAATGTACTTAAACATAACATTCAAAAAAATGATGTGAAATTCTTCAAATCATTCCAAAAAACCATTTCAAAAGGAGTACAAAAATTCCTTAGAAAGTTTTTGACAAATGTATAATTTCAAACTGTGAGTGTTACGTTTGAAAAAAAGTATACTAAGGAATTTTTAGTGTTTTTGTGTGTTATATTAGAGCATGGTACATTGTAGTTTTACGTTTGGGATTATATTTATTGGAGTGTTACATTTAGAAAAAATACACTAAATTTTATTTTATTTTATTTTTTTTGGTGCTACATTTGGAAAAACTATACGAAGGATTTTTTTTAGGGTTACATTGTTATTTTTGTGAAAAGTACACTAAGAAAATTTTAATGTGTTATATTTAAGTGTTACGTTACTTGAGTGTTATATTAAAGTATTACGTGTTTGTTTGTAATGTGGAATTTGTTCGAGAATGATGAAAAATCCAAAACATTAATAGTGCGGATTATCCAAATGTATAATTTTACGTTTGGATGAACCCATTTTTATCCTGAAAAATTAAACCCAAAAACATAAGTGACTATCCTTTTGGGTAATTTCCATTTTGATGGGATTTTTTGGTTCATAAGACAAAAGGGATGACTAAAGGGAAATTCTATTTCCACACACCTACTTATTTCAGTGCACATCATTTCTCAGTGCACACACTTAATAATTTAATTATCAATTATTGTTCGAGTGATTCTACTTACACCACTATTTTACCTCTTTACACCCTTTATATAAGTTTTTTTTTTTTTTTTTGTCCTTCCTAATTTTATCCATATGTGAAATTACCTCTAAAGACAAAACACTAAAATTAAATATATTTTGTTATCTCCTTACACCCCTTGATCTTCAATTCCTACTTCTTATTTTCCTTTTTTAATTTTTCTTTTCTCTTACACATCTCTTTTCAAAAAGTGATAATCATAGTATTTTGATCATTACGGAAAGTAATAGATGAAAAAACGGTGGTGAAGAATCATCAAAAAAGTGAAATTGTGAGTTTTTTTATTTATTTGGTAGGTTTTTTGTTTCATTTTTCTAGACTGGTGTTCGACTTTCATTTGATGGTTTGAAATCGAACAAAATAAAATAGTCCGACATCATATTGCCGAACAAAAAATATAAGTCTGGTAACAAACTACCGAATAAAAGATACATTTTCGGTAACCCCAAACTGAATTTTTTTAAATTTGTTCAGCTTCTCATTAGCATGCATTTTTAGTTTCATTTTTTTATATTTTTTTTCCTAGAATGATTATACTTGTACTCATTGCAACAACGTAAATACTGTAATATTAGCGGACTCTAGTCATAAATCATTACAGATGAGGTTTGTTAAATTTTTTTTTATGAATATGATTTTTTTTATTTATTTTTAATTTGTATTGAGTTTTGTTAATAATTTGGCGTAAATGTATTTATTATCTTTAGATTTTTAGAAGTCATGAAGCATTAATTAAATGGGCTTCTGACATTGGGAAGAAGATTGAATTTGTCATTATTATAAGACGTCAGATGCGAGAGGCGATGGCAGAAAACCAAGACTTATACTTGTTTGTAAAAGAAGTGGTTACTATAGAGACAATAGGAATATCAAGGGGGAATGATTGAGGTTGACAAGTTCTAAAAAATGTGGATGTCTATTTCTATTAAGGGAGAAAAATTACCTACAAATTACCAAGACGAATTGTGATAACATGTTTGATTGATGGATGCAAACAATGACAGATTTTATGGATATTTGTATACGTGATGTTTTTATGAATAATTTTATGGATACTTTTATGTATGATTTTATGGGTGCGTGTTTGATTTATGAATTTTTTTATAGATGCTTGAAGGAAAAAGTAATATTTCAATATACAGTGACGGGGGCCTAGATAACTCTATTGTAGTTTGGCAACATGATACTAGAGTAATCCCATTTGTATAACAATGTATCACTGAACATGCACTTCATAAGTAGCCCAAATTAATTTCTTGTTATCACCTAATTGGACGACAACAAAATGTTGGGAAAAAAAATATTGTCCGGTAATATGGCACTAGAGTAATTCAAATTAATTAGCATTGTATTACCGAACAGGCCCACCATAAATTAAAAAATCATTGTTTGGAAAAAAAAAAGTGTCTCTGTAAATGTATAGTAACAAAATGCTGGAGAGATATATTTTTTCCGGCAACATAACACTGGAATAATTTAAATTGTTTAGCACCGTGTTACCAAAATTAGTGGTGTAAAGAGATAAAATAGTTTAATTTAGGATTAGTTTTGGTAATATATTGGGGGGTGTAATGATAATTACTTTTTTTTTAGTGGTACAATGAGATGGAGGGTATAAAGAGATTAAATAGTGGCGTAAGTAGAATCACCCTTAAGAATGTTGGGTAAATTATTAATAGATCTTAATAATTAAATTTAATTCCGATCAAGTCCTATTGATAATAAGTCCTAGAAAAATCATAGCTAAAAATAATTTTTTGTGATGATTTTTTGCATGTCTCTAAAAATTGACAATTAGCAATTTTTTTTGTCACAGTTTTTATAAATTGTCACCAAAACTTACAATTCGTGATTTTTTTTTGTGACAAACTTTTTAAACCATCGTTGAAAGTTGAAAATTAATAACCTTTTTTTGTGACAATTTTTTAAAACTGTTACTAAAACTTATAATTAGTGACATTTTTTGTGACAAAATTTTTTAACTTTTGTAGAAAATTAACAATTGCTAACGTTTTTTAATAGTGTTCGATGAAAAACGTAATTAATTATCATAGGACCTATTTGACAATAAGTCTACCTATTAAAACATACATGTAATTCAGTCCCCCTTAAATATTGTCAAAAAGCCTCTATCTAGTTTTGGACAGTGCGCAACTGTTAATTCCGTTCCCTATATACTTAAAATGATTGTAATACCCTCAAATCCTAAGAGTTTTTTTTTCATTTTTTTGTTATCTTCTTTTTTTGTCTCCTATCTCATACGAATAACTTTTTAATTTTTAATTTTTAATATTTAATATTAATTCAATTAAATCACAATTAATAATAAAATTTTGATTATATATTGTAATTCTTAACTTTTTAATTTAATTATATTTTAGAGCACATTTATTATAAATCCTTAATTACTTATTGTAATTCATAACATCTTAATATAATTTTAATTTAATTATATTTTAGATCAATCCTAAATTATTATTTATTTTAAAATAATAAAATATTAAAACTAAAAATATAAAAATTAGATTTTGACTAGGATTTTAAATAGTTTAGAATTTTTATTTCCTATTTTCTTAGGTTTCCTAATTTGTGTTGATTCAAGTTTTCTAGTTTATTTTAGAATTACTTTTCCTACAAGTATTAGGTTTAGTTTATTATAAATAGCTATGTTAGCCTCATGACAAAGACAACTTTTATTCATTCAATCAATAATATTAACATATTTTCTCTTCTATGTGGATTCAAAGTTCTATTTTTCTCGTGGATTCAAGAACCATTTTAGTCTATTAGAACGATATCTAATCCCCGTGTATTTCACTGTGCCAAATAGATATGGCCTCTCTACTTGCAAAGGTTACAACGCTTCTGATCTTAGAGCATCTCCAACCCTGAACTTCTTTTGTCATCAAATCTGATGAAAAAAAGGATGCTTTCCTCAATTTGATACCACTGGCTCCAACACTTCACTTTTTATCAAATTTGCTCTGGGGACAACCGGTTGGTCGACCGGCTAGTCGACCGATAAGAGGAATTTATTTTTTTTTTGAACTGTTTGAACCAATTTTTTTGAACTGTTTAAACCCTGTGGTGCTCGACCGGTACGGAAAATTTTTATTTTTTATTTTTTTATAATTGTTTGAACTTTTTTTTGGAACTGTTTGAACCTTTTGGTGGTCGACTGGCCGGTCGACCGGTTCGTCTCCCCCAACGGTCACGCACAGTGTTTTGGTGAAATGCGGAGCCTGTCCTCACTTTGGTGAAACGTTTGGTGAATTCTCGATTTGATTTCAATTTGGTGAAACCGTTGGAGCTCCAAACAGTGCTTTTTTCACCAAATTTCAAATTTGATGACAGGTTTGGTGAAGCGTTGGAGATGGTCGGTCGTTACTAAACCAAGGCCATGGAAATTACATCCCCAGATGCTCATTGGAAGGGTGCGTTTATTTATTTATTTTAATTTTTTAACACCACAATCGTACCTCATAATTTAAAATTCGTTAAAAGCCAAATATTTTGGATGTGTTTTCTATATAAAAATTCTATTTGTTAATAATTTTCTGATCTGATTGAATAAACTTGGACTGACCAGATATTAATATGAGAGAATATGTATTAATTGTTTGATTATTAATAAGGCATAACAAATTAGTCTGTATTGTCTGAATCAGTCTATTTGCTCTTGTTTTTTGTTTTTAATTTTCCATTTTACAAATATTTTTACTTTTTAAGTACATCTAACTTAGGTGAATCTAAAAATAAAACAAAACTACAATATGAAGAAATTTTTTTTTACTAAAAACATAAAAACACAAATAACAAAACAACTCAATAATTGTATTTGAGTTTTAAAACAAAATAAGATAAATGGAATTAACTGTACACATTGAGAAACTTAGGCATGTTTGATATTGTTTCTGTTTTTGGCTTTAGTTTTTTTTGTATTTTAGAAATAAAATAATTTAAAATTTGATAACGCATTATTATATTTTTTGTGTGAAGATTATTTTGTCTTTTTAGTGTTCTTTAAAATGTAAGTTGTGTCCAAAAAAATTTCTAAAAAAGTTGGTGAAACATTTTTTTATTAGAAATTGATAGAGAAGCCCATTTCCTAGAGTTAGCGATGTGTAAAAGATATAATTAACCGATGATTACAGAAAATAAATGCAAAGGACAAGGACAAGGCCCAGCTTCTTACATTATAGACAACGATAGGGAACGAGATTTGAGCACAAAAACATGGTGTCTACATGATTGGTTCATTTCCATACAAGCACCAAGTACATTTCTTTGGTTGAAGTTTCTTTGTTAGTGATAAAAATACACAAACATATGAATAATGTTAGGGACATTGACAAATATAAGCTAAATATACAAACTATAAGGTACAAAACTTAGATGTAGTTTCGTATTTTAACATTGCAAACATTATTTCCAAGATACAATTATGTTTAAACATACCAAATACACATAGAACTATGTTTGTATCCACAATTTGTATTAATAAATTTGGAATATGAGAGGGTAATTTATAACGAAAAATTGGGCCGAACCACGATCCTTTGATTTCTATTATGGACTGAACTAAAGGACCGGAGTGTGGACGTCGAGTAGCTCAGTCCCTTTTTATCTGAGTACCAAACTGGGCAAAGGCATTGACCGAGCTACCTAATACTAGACCCAAGGGTTGGCCGAGGTGTTTGGTAAGATGGAGAGCCGAGCAAGGTGTAGCTCGGTCGATGCATCTATTCCATTACATAGTTGAGCACAGAACCGAAATAACTTGGTTGACCGCAATGTCAGCTGAGGTAAAGAGGGTGGCCATCTTACTTGGCTTGCAGTGATGAGGGTGTTCTAAGGGTAAGAATTATCCTTGGACATGAGACTCCTAGTAAGACTTTGCTAAGGAGAGTTAGAGTCCTATTGGGATTGTGCAAACCATCTCACTTGGTTGGTAATGAGTAAGGTGTGTGATTCCTAGGAGGACTCTCATAGAGAGAGTTGGAATCCTACTAGGATTGTGCCAAGCAGAGTCTATAAAAGCTCATGACCAGACCTATGTACAGGTATCCCAATTCTTACTCTAGAATACACAGAGCTTATTGTCTCTTGTCTAGTTGCTGACTTAGGCATCGGAGGGGTTTCCGGCACACATCTGCCGGTTAGCTCACGTTTGTGTTTTCAGGTGGCAAAGTGACGACGTTTGGAGGAGTGCAAACTTGATCAACATGATTATATGAGAAGATTATTTCGCGCTCGTACAGAATACATTTGAAAGAAAGATATCATTGTACAACATAATAATTTCCTTCTGTTTCTTTGTAAAATGGGAGTACTTATTTATCAGCTTGTAAAATGGTAGTACTACTACCCATGAGAATTGAATCAACTGACAGTGAATTATTACCTTGATGTTATCAGAATTGTTATATATCATCTGCTTATTTAAACTCACGAATTGTTATATATTGTGCAGGTTATTATCGACTGTCGATTCTTTACGTTGTTCGCTGTTGTGGGATCCTTAGTTGGTTCGATATTTTGTTTTGTGGAGGCGTATAATAAATATAACATGAATGAATTTATTTACTTATTTTTCTTAAATTGAATTAGGAAGAAAATAATGCTTTTCTTTTGTCGTTTTCCTCTGTTTCTGATGTGCCTGTGATGTTAACTTCACAATGTAATTCCAGGGTTGTTTCATGGTTCTAGAATCCTATTTCCACTATTTTAATTCATTGTCCCAAAGTTCAGATCAAGGAGAGGTGATGCACTTACTAATTAGAGCAATAGGTATCCTCTCTCTCCCACTTTCACATTTTTTCCTTTTTCCTTTTCGGACAAACTCATTAGTAGTCCTTATATTTTGTTCCTTATGTTATTTTGATTCCTATCATTTCAATTAGTTTGATTTTGACTTTTAATTTTAGATTTTGTGTCAATTTGATTTAGTTAATAATGCCAATTAAGATTTTATTTTATTTTATTTATAAAAAGAGTCACTAAATTAGTTGAAATCAACTCACAAAACTTGTTGAATCAGTGAAGGTAAGGGTTGCTATTTGGGCTAAATTAAATCTGATCAAGGAGGTACCATACTCAGTGGATGACATTATGGAGAATCTTAGTCATATTAGGCTGTGTCAGTAATGTGGCAGTTAGTTGTATTGTATGTTGTATTGGGTTCTTCTTGGATGTTGTGAGTTGCCCCTAGTATGGTCTTAAGAGTTCTAGTTCGGCAATGTAAATATTCTTTGACGGGCCGATGAGTTCTTTGGCAGGGTGAATGTTGTCAGTTTCGGCGAACTACGGTAGCTATTCTTCACTAACCTTCGGTGAAATTTGAGTTGATCTTATCACAAAACTGTAGTTAATGAGTAAGTATCCGAGGTGTGTTTTGGAAGAGTAAGTTGTAGGGTTTTCGATTGTTGAAATGATTCCTAAACGAGACACTCTTCAATTGTGTTTCACAAAACTAATTCACCATGTTATTTGCTAGGGTTTTAATGTTGGTGGAATGAGCAAGCTCTTGTGATTTGCATGTGCTCGACGGTGCTTGTTTTTGGCTTGTCATTGATATGGAAAGACTTTTATTCTAGAAAGAGAAAGTAAAAAAATGATAGTTGGCTTGAGAATTGTTGTATTGCGAGGTGGCAATCCTTTGAGGAAGTGTCATCTTTGGTGTTGTAGTTGCACAAAAGCTAGATGCCGTGAATGTGGTTCAAGTGCTGAGTTGATAAATGAGGGTTAAGGTTGTCGTTGAACCGCAATATGGTAGCAATCAATTATTGACGTGTGATTTTTGGATGAATCATTTATCGAACCAAATTAAAAATTCAAAGACCAAGTCGAGTGTGTGATACTCTGTCCTTAAGATAGATTCGCTCCGCTACGGTGCTTACGGTTTTGTGGCGTCTATCTCTCAAGATACAATGATCTTCACAAAATTGTTGTAGCACTCTAAACAAATTTGTACGGCGAACCAAACCTATGTTCTATACTCTCTTTATTTTTTCCTAAAATAATATATGAAGAATATATGCAATAGAGCAAAGTTGGACAGCAAGAAAATGAAATTGTCTATCTATTTTTAGCATACAAAAGACTGCAGAAATGGCCTCTATATATAGGCAAAAGAGTAGACCCGAACAGGTACAAAAAGGAAGTGAACAGGTGTTAATTCAAACTGGATAGATACTGTTTGAAATTCAAATCGATCTGTTTGTAACTGCTGCACTGTTTCGAATAGATTTGAACCTGTAACTAACAAATACAATTACTGTTTCAAAACTGTAACTGTTTGGGCAGTTTAAGAAATTTGAAATTGTCCAACAGATTGAATAACTGTTTGGACAGTTTTGAAACTGTTCGGTAGGAAAAAACCTGTTCGAAAATTACAACTGTAATGGAATATGGAAAAAGCACAAAATTGGACAAAAAATTTGAATTTCAAATTCAAATTTGTAATTAAATTCCTGCAATAATTTTTGAAAAAATTCAAAAGAATTTTGTCCAAAAAATTAATATCAGAACCGACCCACAACCCACACTCGCGCCTGACATGGCTCGGCCGGACGGACGACGGTGGCGCGCGCGCGTACGTGGTGGTTTGGGCTAAGGTTCACTTTGTCCATAACTCCTCCCTTCTACAAACTTGGGGTGCCCCTTGGGGCCCAACTCAAGTGTTGTAGTGTAGAGTTTATATACACAAAAAAACTCTCTTAAAGTTTCAATGTGGGACAACCCATTAAAAGAAAACCCACATTTAAATCTTTAAATGTCTATTCCACAAATTCGAAAACGACGTCAACTTCTCATTCACTCATAAATGGTTTTGACGAACCGTCTTCACTGTGTGACTTACCACGCGGCAAGGAACACGTCACCTTTTCGGACCCATCCCAAAAGACATCACAATTAAATCGGAGATATCTTAGAACCCTTATAATTGCTTTCCAGTGTTCTACTACCTGATTACTCGTATATCTACTTAATTTACTTACTACATAAGCTATATCTGGGCGAGTGCAGTTCATCAAGTACATTAAGTTTCCAATAATTTGGGCATACTCTAATTGAGAAATACTTTCCTGTATATTCTTTGATAGAAACAAATTAACATCTACAGGTGTTCTAGCAAGATGATCATCATCTTTGCTGAATTTGTGAAGTATTTTCTCAATGTAATAAGATTGTGACAAAGCATAACCTTTTGATGTTTTGGTAATTTTCATACCAAGAATTACATCAGCAATACCCATGTCCTTCATGTCAAAATGCTTATTCAACATTTTCTTGGTAGATTTAATCATGTCATTATTACTACCTGTGATGAGCATGTCATCCACATAAAGACATACAATGGCATAACCTTTGTCTGTGTTTTTAATGTAAACACATTTGTCACACTCATTAATTTTGAATCCATTTGACATCATTGCCTTGTCAAATTTCTCATGCCATTGCTTTGGCGCTTGTGTTAAACCATATAATGATTTAACCAATTTACACACTTTCTTTTCTTTTCCTGGAACAAAAAAACCTTCTGGTTGTTCCATATAAATTTCTTCATCTAACTCACCATTTAAGAAAGCGGTTTTCACATCCATTTGATGAATTTCTAGATTGTACAAAGATGCAATAGCAATTAACATTCTAATAGATGTTATTCTAATAACCGATGAGTATGTGTCAAAGTAATCAAGGCCTTCTTTTTGTCTAAATCCTTTGACCACAAGGCTAGCCTTGTATTTGTCAATTGATCCATCCACTTTCATTTTTCTTTTGAAAATCCACTTGTACCCAAAAGTTTTACAACCTGGTAGCAAATCCACCAATTCCCAAGTGTGATTTTGCAAGATGGATTTAACTTCACTATTGACAACTTCTTTCCATAAAGGAGCCTCAGGACTGGACATAGCCTCTTTAAAAGTTAAAGGCTCATTTTCTAACAAATATGTTAGAAAATTTGGACCAAAAGATTTTGAAGTTCTAGCACGTTTACTACGCCTAAGTTCCTCTTCCTCATTTCGATCTAACTCTTGTTCTTGATCATGTTCTTGATCCTGACTAGTAATAGTATCATGAGATCTTTTATTATTACTAGTCTCTTGTCCAGTCTTATTTGGAAATACATGTTCAAAGAAAGATGCATTCCTCGATTCAATAATAGTATTTACATGGATTTCGGAATGTTCTGATTTATGAATCAAAAACCAATATGCATTACTATTCTTGGCATAACCAATGAAAATGCAATCAATGGTCTTAGGACCTATCTTAGTCTTTTTAGGACTAGGAATAACCACTTTAGCCAAACACCCCCACACTTTTAAGTATTTGTAGGATGGTACTCTTCCATGCCATAATTCATAAAGTGTTTGATTCACTTTCTTTCGGGGTACTTTATTAAGTATATAATTAGCAGAAAATATTGCTTTCCCCCACAAGTTTTGAGGTAATCCAGAACTTATTAACATAGCATTCATCATTTCTTTTAAAGTCTTATTTTTCCTTTCAGCAATTCCATTTTGCTGAGGTGAGTAAAGAGCGGTGGTTTGATGAATTATTCCATGTTCTTTACAAAATTCACCAAAAGGTGATTTATATTCACCACCTCTATCACTTCTTAGTTTTTTGATTTTCTTACCAAGTTGATTTTCAACTTCATTCTTATATTGAATGAAAGTTTCCAAAGCTTCATCCTTAGTTCGAATTAAATAAACATAACTATATCTAGTATAGTCATCTATAAAAGTGATAAAATATTTTTTCTCACCTCTGGTTTGAATTGATTTAAAATCACAAATGTCACTATGAATTAATTCAAGTGGTTCCGTACTTCTTTCAATTGAATGAAAATGAGTTTTAGATAATTTTGCCTCAACGCAAATTTCACATTTATGATTTGAATCAATGTCAAATTTAGGTAAACATTCCATATTAATTAATCTACGCAAAGATCCATAATTAACATGTCCTAGTCTACCATGCCATAAATTTGAGGACTCAAGCAAGTAAGAAGAAGATGTATTTTTATTAATAACTAAGGGTACAACGGTCATTATATTCATTTTGAAAAGGCCATCAAACATGTAACCTTTTCCTACATACATCACATTCTTAGTAAGTACAAATTTATCACTCTCAAACACTAGCCTAAACCCATTCTTACTCAATAAAAATCCGGAAACAAGATTTTTGTGAATGTTCGGCAAATGCAGCACATTGTTGAGAGTGAGTTCCTTTCCAGATGTCATCTTCAGAACAATCTTCCCTTGTTCTTCAACTTTGGAAGTTGAGAAGTTGCCCATAAAAAGTTGTTCATCATTGTCTACTATAGAATAAGATGTAAACATCTTTTTGTTGGCCCAGATATGGCGAGTAGTACCTGTGTCCACCCGCCATTCTTTAGGATTTCCGACAAGATTTGCCTTGAAAACAACTGCAGAAAGATTAATGTCATCTACACCATTAGAAATATTATCCACTTCGGTCATATGGGTTTAAGCAGGCTTCTTGCTTGTTCTTCTTTTACTTTTGCCTTTGCTACGGCAATCTTTGGCCCGATGTCCCTTTTTGTCACAAATGTAACACTTGCCATTAAACTTGTACTTTTTAATTCCCTCCCCCCCTCTTTAGGGCCTTGTGATGAACTTTCTCAAGAAGACTTTCGTATCTTGGTTTTTGGAGCATGTTCCACCACATTTACCTTAGACTCTATAGGGTGCTTACCAGCCCGCTTTTCAGAATTGCAGTTGTCCTCCTCAATCCTCAAACGCACAATTAATTCTTCCAAAGACATTTCTTTGCGCTTGTGTTTGAGGTAGTTCTTGAATTCCTTCCAGCCTTGTGGTAATTTCTCAATTAAGGCTGTAACTTGGAAGGATTCACTGAGAGACATGCCCTCTGCGTGAATATCATGTAGAATGAGTTGGAGATCTTGAACTTGGCTGATCATAGTCTTAGAATCAACCATCACAAAATCTAGGAATTTGCCAACCACAAATTTCTTTGAGCCAGCATCTTCCGTTTTGTATTTTTTCTCCAAAGACTCCCATAGTTCCTTTGCTGTCTTGATAGGACTGTAGATGTTGTATAATGTGTTGTCAAGTCCGTTGAAGATGTAGTTCTAGCAAAGGAAATTAGCATGTTTCCGACCGCAGCAACCACTTGCCGGTTGGTTTCATCCTCTTTCAAAATAAGAGCATTCTCACGGAGAAAACGAGCCAGGTTTAGAGTTGTAAGATTGAACAACATTTTCTGTTGCCATCTTTTAAAATCAATTCCTGAAAACTTCTCTGGCTTCTCACCGTGATTTACTGGTACTGTCACAACGGGAGAGGGGGTTGGCGTAATTGCAGCCACCACAGTAGTACTTGTTTGAGCATTTGTTTCAGTAGCCATTAATTCTAAATTATAAAGCAAAATTATAATTAGAATTTATACTACACAGAAAATTAATCCAAATTCACCGAATTAAATTCTGTAAAAATAAAAGAAACAAGAATGTAACTTTTATTTTTCAATTAATTTGAAAATAAAATAAAATTTATTTAACCAAATTAATTCCAGACAGAAAATTAAATTTCTGTAATACTTCAATAATTAAAACACTAAAACAGGATTTTAATTAATGAATACTCAGAAATAATTTCTGAAAACCAAAATTAATTTTTGAAAAAATTCCACAAATAAATATTCTGAATTGTTAATGACACCAGTATATTATTACTAGTTGTCAAAAAAAATAGACAGCATATTACTACTATCTGTTAAATAGTATATAATCACTATTTGTTTTTCCAACCAGAATATTATTTTGTAAATCCACAGAAAAAATTTTTTTGTAAAAGAAGAAAGAGAAATGGAAACAAACGAAAAATTCTGTAAACAGAATAATTCGACTCTGTCTTAAGATTGTTGGAACAATCTTCTGTGTAAATAAAATAAATTGAAACAAAACCAAACAAATAAATAAATAACATACCAAATTTATTTATCAAACCGAATTAAAAATTCAAAAACCAAGTCGAGTGTGTGACACTTTGTCCTTAAGACAGATTCGTCTTGCTACGGTGCTTACGGTTATGTAGCGTCTATCTCCCAGGATACAATGATCTTCACAAAATTGTTGTAGACTCCAAACAAATTTGTACGGTGAACCAAACCTATGTTCTATACTCTCTTTATTTTTTCCTAAAATAATATATGAAGAATATATACAATAAAACAAAGTTGGACAGCAAGAAAATGAAATTTTCTGTCTATTTTCAGCATACAAAAGACTGCAGAAATGGCCTCTATATATAGGCAAAAGAGCAGACTCGAACAAGTACAAAAAGGAAGTGAATAGGTGTTAATTCAAACTAGACAGATACTGTTTGAAATTCAAACAGATCTGTTTGTAACTGCTGCACTGTTCGAACAGATTTGAACCTGTAACTAGCAGATACAATTACTGTTTCAAAACTGTAACTGTTTGGGCAGTTTAAGAAATTTGAAACTGTCCAACAAATTAAATAACTGTTTGGATAGTTTTGAATCTGTTCAGTAGGAAAAAAACCTGTTCGAAAATTGCAACTATAATGAAATATGGAAAAAGCACAAAATTGAAGAAAAAATTTGAATTTCAAATTCAAATTTGGAATTAAATTCCCGCAATATTTTTTGAAAAAATTCAAAAGAATTTTGTCCAAAAAATTAATATTAGAACCGACCCACAACTTACACCCGCGCCAGGCTCGGCCAGACGGATAAGCGACAGCGCGCGTGTGGTGGTTTGGGTTAAGGTTCACTTTGTCCATAACTCCTCCCTTCTACAAACTTGGGGTGCCGCTTGGGGCCCAACCCAAGTGTTGTAGTCTAGAGCTTATATACACAAAAAAGCTCTCTTAAAGTTTCAATGTGGGACAACCCATTAAAAGAAAACCCACATTTAAATCTTTAAATGTCCATTCCACAAATCCGAAAACGACGTCAACTTCCCATTCACTCATAAATAGTTTTGACGAACCATCTTCACCGTGTGACTTGTCACGCGACAAGGAACACGTCACCTTTTCGGACCTATCTCAAAAGACGTTTGGGCCCCACTCTATTTTGGACTGAAAGTTGGCCTAAAATAAGCCTTATAAACCAAATTTACCAACATTTGCTGAAAAGATGATAAAGGTTGCGGAGCAAATCACTGAGCTGAAATCAAGATAAATACGAGGGCCTTGCTCGTTCATCCCGTTGTCACCATTGTGCTAGCTGTTTAGAATTTCAGCTCTTGCATTGTTGGTTGCTCGACTATCGACATTTAAATGATCGTGCATGGGTCTGTTGAGCCTGATGATATAGTTTAGCTCCATTGCTTAGTGACTAACAACCATGAATTTAGGTTCGTCTCTAAGATTCGCTTGGTACTTTAGTAGACTCCATCGACAACGCAACCAAATCCTTAAAACTCGTGCTTCAACTACGATCTTGATATTTGTTCTTGCTTAAGGGTGGCATGTATCGAATCGTGAACTATTCTTTCAAGTGGCCTAGTTGTGGTCGACATGGGTGAGCTATTGTATTTGCACATTTCTTGAGTATTATAATTGTTGATGGCCCTAGTGACAAAATTTTCGGCAAGTCGGTTCTCTTTTCTCAACACATGAATGACTGCATGGGTCTTCAAAAGATTGTTTAACTTTTGACATCCTTTGTCTCATGAGTAAAAATATGCCAAATACAAGACGTCGAAGCTTGCGGAGGGAAGTTACTGAGCAAGTAGATCATGTTCCTTATGTTAGCGCATGGTATTGTTGGCGAAGGAGCCGTATAGTCTTGATGCTCCATTTTTCTTACCAGATTGCTTCCTAGAAAGAGGATTTTGATGTTGAAGCTTCCAAGTATGGCCGCCAAATTCTAGAGAGAGAGAGAGAGAGAGAGAGTATAGACCCAATTGTAGATATCTAGTCTTATTTTCCAACCTTTTGCTTTTTAATCAAGATTGACAATCAACAATGATTTCCACACAATTTATGAGCACAAATATATGTACATACATGCCAAGAAGCAACTCTAAAATAAGCTTTGTGAGACAATAAATAAATAAAGATCGAAGGGTGGGTTCAACTGAGCAACCATTGTTCTATTGCCGAAAAGGTGCTTTCATAAAGAAAAATGTAGATCCAATTCTTAAATAGAGAAAATGAAGAATAGCAGTATATGTTTTTGCTCGAAAAATATCTATTTTGATTATGCACATATGTAGAGATTGAGCATTAAATAACAATACATACATGCACATATTTAGTTAGAAATATATTTATATATTTTTTAGAGAGAGTGATTCTTGCCAATTTTTTTTTGTTTTAGCGTAGACTCTACAACAAATAAAGTTTGATGTTGTAAAACATAAGATCACTAACTTCGAGGCTTCGACCATTAAACACTACAAGAATCTGCACTTTTAGCGACCACTTTCCGCGACCAATATAAAAGTTGGTAGCTAAAAGTTACCTTTTGGCGACGAAATATTTATTAGTCGTGAATGATCATTATTTTTGGCGACCAATATGAGTTGGTTGCAGAAGGTCATATTTTGGCAACCAAAAAATGAGTCGGTCGCAGAAAGTGATATGCTTTTGGCGACCAACTATAAATTTGGTTGCGGAAGGTCACATTTTGGCGACCAAAAAATAAGTTGGTCACGGAAGATCAAAAATAAGTTGGTTGTGGAATTGGCGACCAAAATTTTAGTTGCCAAAAACTTATTTTCCCCGACCAAAAAATAATTTAGTTGCCGTATATTGAGTTTTGGCTACTAAAACAATTTAGTCGCCAAATGGAAAATGAAAAATTATTTTTTTCTTTGGCGACCAAAAATTTGGTCGCCAAAAACTTATTTTCAGCAACCAAACAAAATCAGTTGCCAAATTAATACTTTTAGCGACATTTCAGTATTTTAGTCACCATTGATTGAGATTTGGCGACTAAAAAGGTTTGTCGGCGAAGGTACCTTTTCTGCGACTAATCTAGTCTTTTCGTCGCCAGATATTAATGAAATTTTTTTACTTTTGATCTTTGCCGACCAAAAATGTGGTCGGAAAATACTTATTTTTAGTGACCAAAAAATAATAAGTCAGTAATAAAGTTAAACAATTTCAAAAGACATAGATTTATTTTTTGGTGGGAATACTCTCACATTACCGCCCAATTTATTAGTTATGATTTATTTTATTTATTTCATATTTTCTATCAATATGTACATACACCCAAACAAGTTCAGTCTCTTGCTCTCTCTGTCTGTCTGTCTCTCTCTCACAGACTCACTATCGTTGATTCGCTGTTCATAGTCACTGTTAGTTTTCCACTGTTGTTCACCCTTGATCTTCCACTGTCGCGCATCATTACATCGCCACTGCCACTCGTATTGCTTCGCTTCAACATTGAGGTTTTTCTCTTCCTCTCTCTATTTCTCTTCTTCTCTTTATCTTTGTCCCTCTCGCTCTCTGTTTCTCTATTTCCCTATTTCCCTCCACCTTATTTTTAGTGAAACTAGGCTGAAGCCTGTTTGGACGCTCAGCAAGATTCAACTTAGCCAACCCTAAACCTCTCAACTCACACACATTCACCTCATTCACCATATATATTTATCATCTTCTCCAAAACAGCTCTCACAGGTCTAGGGTTCTTGCAGCTGTGCAACAATGGTAACCTCTCTCTCTCTCTCTCTCTCTCTATACATACAAATATATGTGTAGGGGTTTATAGAAGTGGATGAATGGAAACAGGGGAAGGGAACATGGAGTTTTGGTAAGAGAAGGAACAAGACCCACATCCTCTGTGTGAGGTGTTGCCGCTGTAGCTTTCATCTCCAGAAGAGCCGATGCTCTTCTTGTGCTTTCCCTGTTGCCCGTAAGAGGACATGTAAGCCCTTTCTATCTCTTTCTCTCTCTCTATATATATACTGGTTGGTTGTATTGATCTGATGTGGGCATATTTTCAGATCATTGGAGTGTGAAGGCGATCCAAAGGAAGACGACCGGGACAGGTCAGATGAGGTACCTCCACAACGTACCTCGCAGATTCAAGAGTAGTTTCAGAGAAGGTGATACCTCTCACCCCCTTACATTTTTCAATAGGGTTAATTTCATTTTTATATGTATGGTGTGGTTAATTTTTGTATTCATCTTTAAACTATTAATTAATTTCATTCATTTTGTTCTTAAAGTTTCTAATTTTAGATAATATGATCAATTCGAGATTGTTGATATTGTTTTCTAAATGTTATTGTTTCTTTTCTCTTTGTTTTCAATTTCTAAGTAGCTAATTTCGAATTAGATTTCGATTTCAATTTAGATTTCTTTCAATCTTGTTTTCAATTCTCTTGTTTTCTTTTCATCAATAACTTCCATTCATTTCAATGGAATCTTCGTCGTCAAATATAATCCTATCTCCTTCTGTTTGCTTTATGATCCAGGAATCATGGTTTTTGTTCTGCTACAGTTTTGGCTCTTGAGGCTACAAGTTTCCAATTATGTAGTGGAGGTGTTTGTGGCAAGGTCTCAGAAAAGGATTTTGGGGTATCATTTTGTTTTGTGTGTGCTTACCTTTGGAAGTGTTGAATACATTGTCCTTTTAAAGCTGCTATGTTGTGTCATTTTGTATTATGTTATTTACATTTTTCTGTGCGTGTTTGCATTTTGTTATATCAATTTTTTAGTTAATTTTGATGATTGAACATATGATTAAGCTTGTGCTTGTTGAATTAGCTTTTCAATACAAGCATAGCCCTATCTTGGCTAACTGTAATGTTTAGGATGTAGTGACATTATGTGCTAAGAAGATCAAATTCAAAGTAGTACTGCACGCTATGATTCTAAGATTGTTCTTAAATAGGAAGTTGCATCATCATACACTAGTGTATTTCACCTATTCTGTCCCCTCACCCTCCTTGCTGGATACTTATTTTGTCACTTGTGATCTCACTTAATTGGTATTGCTTGGCAAGAAATTCGTATTGCTTTCATGAAACATTAATGGCCCTATTTTTCTCTAAGTTTTATATTATCATTTGACCTTTATTTTTTCACTTGGGTTTTTGACAAATCATTGTTTTGTCATGGGGTTTGTTAAATGATGGTAGCACAATATTGCTAGATTTTTTCTAAGTTTTAATAAAGGTCAATTAATACTAGAAACTCATTAGAAAATGTGTAATGGTTAGTTGGTGAAGGGAGTTCATAAGAAATGCTAGATTCTAGTAATTGAGATGGGGAAAAAATACAAGTGATAATATTTATAAAAGGGCACCTATAAGCCTTGCAGTAAGAAGCTGTGACACCTTTTATTTGGAGCAATCTTCATGATTTTTTTTGCTAAAACCCGATATTTCTACACATTTATCTTTGTTATTTGCTTTATCAATTTGGGGATGGTCCGAGATAATATATTCCTGTGTGGAGTATACATTTTATATTCCTTTGTTATAACTTTGAAATTTGGTTACCTTTCTTGAGGAAGCATAATTTATTTGTGAATAGACAACTCAAAATCAAACAGGTATGGCATAGTCACAACATATTTCATGTTGTACTGCACATGCTTGCTATTATTTTTTGAGATGCTTTTTTATTTGTATTATTATGGGATTTATTTCTTGATTGATTACCATACATATGGCTCTTAACCGTTGTTTTATTAGTAAACAAGCAATGGTGGTAGATATGCATTTCTAATCATAATTTTGAAGCAAGTTTTGTCATTGTCTATTGTTAATTTCTTTTTGTTCTTTCTGAAGTGTGTTGAGAAGTTGGATCTGTCAGCTTTATCTCAACTGCAATAGTTTTTCTAGGCGTCTACTATATTTTCTCGTAGTTTCATATTTCTAATGTATTTCATTGTTTCTGTGGCAGCTGGTCGAGTTGTTAGATAGTCCATTACACTTATTTTACGCAGAATGACAGCTTGAATTATTTCTTTTGCTTCTGATGGGTTCTTATACAATTTAAAAGGCAAGTGACACAGTACCTTTTGCATTCTGTTCTTTTTATTTTCTTGAATCTTTGTTTCCTCGTATCAACGTAAGAACATGTTGCACTGGTTATGGTCTTGAGCATCTTTGGGAAATTATTTTATATCCAGAGAAAAACTACCTACATTTAAAATGTCTGTTAGTGCTGCTTTTCTCCAAGAAAGCTGATAAAGACAAAAAGGGCAGAAAGAACATGGATGGCATTTTTTGTGGAAATCTGCTCATAAATATTTTGTCAAGTAACTATGCAAAGATTGTATTAAAATTTACTCATAGACATTCCAGTATTTTTAACCAATGTTCTGGACCAAGATTGCCACCTATTGACCACGCTCACCTAAGCCTTTCAGTGGTTTCCCCTGTGCAGAATTTGAAGAATTTAACCATGATTATTTCAGTTTTCAAATATTTCTCTTCTTAATTTCGGTTCTCTTTGACATGTGCTAAAAATTAATAAAATCCTGTAAATTTGTCTTGTGTGCTCAGTAGTTCTATATGCACAGAAAAAAAATCACAGTTTGGATCACTGAACACTCACAATGGTCTGGGTCCCACAGTGGGCCCTAGTGAGTGATCCATTTTGTAATTTGTTTCTGTGCAAGTATCTTTTTTCCTTGGTGTGCTTCCATTTTTAACTAGAGCTTTATCTAATTTGGCTTTGTGTTTCTTAGGGAATTTGAATTTGAAACAACAATGCGGTTGTGGGAAGTATTGTGGACTCATTATTTATCTGAGCACCTGTATCTATACGTCCGTATTGCAATCTTGAAGTTGCATCGTAACAAGATAATGGGGGAACAGATGGATTTCGACAATCTCTTGAAGTTTATAAATGAGCTGAGTGGTCACATTGACCTCGATTCGATCCTTAGGGATGCAGAGGCTTTGTGCATATGTGCTGGAGAGAATGGAGAAGCTTGCATTCCTCCCAGAACTCCGCCTTCATTGCCTACTGAGGAAAACTTATTGTACCCTTAAGAAGACGATGTATTGTAAACATGGTTTTTTATTTTCAGGAAATTGTCATTTCATGTTCACAAAATTAAGGAAGTTCCTATGGTATTATGTTTTTATCTTTGATTGACTTCTTTTTTTTTTTCCTATGGTATATGATTCTTGCAAATTGCAAGTTATATTGAATGGTTTAGACGGATTATTATATATCATACAAGTCAAATGGAATTCTTTTTATATTTTATTTCTATATTCTTGAACAAAAAGAATTGAATTGGCGACTAAAATTTGGTATGGTTTTTCCTCTTTTGGTGACCAAGTGATTAGTCAGTGTTTCACTATTTACATTTGGTGACCAAAATGTTGGTAGGCGAAAGGGTATATTTGGCTACCAAAATGGTGGTAGGCAAAAGGGCATATTTGGCGACTAAATAATTAGTTGGTAAAATTATTAATTTTGGCAACCACAGTGTTTGGTTGCGAATTGGTCTATTATTGACTAAAGTTTTAGTCGCGCAAACATTACTTTTGGCGACAAACACTTTTGGTCAGGGAATGTGACAATTGGCAACTAACATATTTAGTCGGGAAAACATCACTTTTGGCGACTAAAGTGTTTTAGCAACAAAATCGTTTAGTCACGGTAATGTAACATTCAGCGACTAAAAATTTAGTCGGCAAATATAGCTTTTTCCCGACTAAAAAATTTTTTAGTCGCTAATTACTTTTCTTGACCCTCAATTGGCGACCAAAGTGGTGACCAAAAAAATTTGTCGCGAATAACTTTTGCTCACTAAAAATGGACTTTTGCCAACTAAATTTTTAGTCGGCAAAAGTGTGATTTCCTGTAGTGAAAGTTTTGTTAGATTTTTATTTACAATAAAATGTAATGCAGGTCTGAGCACCTTGAGTGTAGTGTTTGTTATCCTATTCGTTAAATTCTTGTGTATCCTATTTGTTAAATTCTTGTGTAAAGCCTGTAACTTATCTACCATTACTTGCTGCCAAAGAGGATTAGTACAACTTCGTGATAGGTATGAGGTTCATGTTGACTTAGAATGGTAGAAAAATAGTGATAATCTTTAAAATAACCTAGCTGTTTAGATACCTATTTCAAAAAAGAGACAATAGAGGAAGCATCAAGAGAGTCACTGCTAGAGGAATGAGGAGACTCTAAAGAACTGGCAATATCAGTACTCTCAGGGGATGGTAACAGAACATGATCAACAGGTAGAACAAGATCATCAGGAATAGCTGAAGAACCATTGGATAAAGAGGCATCTGTAGGAGCATCATCAAGGAAAAGAACAATGGAAGGATCAGCAAAATATGAGATAGTGGAACTTGAAGGAAGAGAGAATTTGGAAATGGAGGAGAACATTTTGTGTTCCCAAAAATTGACATAGCGAGAGATATGAAGACGGTAAGAGACAGGTTCCTAACATCAAAACCCTTTTATGTTCTATGCCATAGCCTAAGAAGCAACACAGTTGCAACCATGGTTGTAACTTGTTGTGTTCATGGGAAGGAAGAAGAACAAAATAGGCATAGCCAAAGACTCGGAGTTCAGTGTAGGAAAAAGATATACCATAGAGACGTTCATATGGCATTTGATTGTCAATGACAAGAGATAGGATATAGTTAATAGTGTAAACAGCCGTAAGGAAACCTTCACCCCCAAAATGCTCAGAACAAGAAAAAGAGATGAGAAGAGCTCTGACTATATCAAGAATGTGCCTATGCTTGCGTTCAGCACGACCATTTTGTTAGGAGGTGTGAGGACAAGAGCGATGGGGAAGTGTACCAAACTCACGAAGAAGTTTTAAAAAGCTGGTTTCTTTATATTCTTGAGCATTGTCTGATCGAAAAACTTTGATAGAATAACCAAATTGAGTTTTAATCATTTTAGCAAAATCAAAATAAGTTTAAGGCAACTCAGAATGTTGTTTTAAAATATAAATCCAAGTGAATCGGGAATAATCATCCACGAAAATGACAAAGTATCTCGAGCCCCCCCATAGTGGTATTGAGAGAAAGACCCCAACATCAAATGGAGATTTTGAAACAGAATCACTTATATTAAAATACAAAGTTGGTTGTTTAGCAAGTTGACAAGATTGACAATAATTACTATAATTAGAATAAATATAGCCTAAATTGCCACTAGATACTAAAGTACATAACTGACCAAAAGAAACATGCCCTAATCTAGAATGCCAAAGATCAGGAGAGGTGGTAGATGTGACGTGCTGAGTAGTAGGTGCAGAAAATGGTAGATAGAGATTTATGAGCTCAAACAGATGTCCAGTTTTACACCCTATCCCAATAGTCTGTCCTGTTCGCCAATTCTAAACCTGACAACTAGAGAAGAAGAAGAAAACAGTTAAACCAAGTTCACAAAGTTGACCAATAGAGATAAGATTTAGGGTAAGGGCAGGAATATGATAAGCATCAGAAAGAGACACAGTGGAGGTAGAGATGCTACTAATATGACTAACAGACATGTGAGTGCCATCAGCAATATGAATAATAGATAAAGTATTAGAAGAAGTAAAAAATAAGAAAGCAATGGAATTTGATGTTATATGATTACAACATGCAGAATCAAATAACCAAGAAAAGTTACCTGAGGTAGCAGATAAGGCAGTGTTGTGAGAGGTACCAGAATGGGCTTGTTGAAGCATGGCGTCCATATCATTTTGAGGATAATATATAGCAGATGGATCTATAGGAGGAGAAGAATCATCAGCAACAGTAATAGTAGATCAAGAGGCAGGCTTATACCGAGACCCTTGTTTATAGTGACCCCATCTTGAGTTCCAAGATAAGTGATTATTCCAAGATTGTTTCTGGGGACAGTGATGCTCAAAGTGACTAGGCCCTTGTTTATGGCAAGTACGACAATCCCTAACTGGACAATAAAGAAGAGAATGACTAAAATTGAGACCTCGATTCTTACAGTACTAATTGAAAAATCTACAAATCCCCTAGATATTGATTTGTATTATGTATCAATTTTAAGTAGTAAATATCAATCCCAATCAAACAATCAAGGCAAATCGACACAACGATTTTAACGTAGAAAAATCACAATTAGAGCGCCTCCAATTATGATAAAAAAATCACGGGCCAAAGCCACAAAACAATCTGCTAAGAAGACAAAAAGAATTACACAAGTGAACTCTCAATTACCTAGCGAATCCACGCCCGAAATGAACTGACCCCTATATGCCTCTTCCACCACGGTCTTCACCTTGGAATTGTCTTGCCCAATGTTGAATCCACAACATCGATGTCAAATCACGACGACGAGCCACTCTGGAATCCACCAAAGCTTCAGGCCCGAATTTCCTAAAATCCACCGAAGAAGAACACTCTTTTGTATAGAATAAACAAAAATCCTTTGATGTATACTTTTTGAACTATGAGTTGAATACTCAATCAAACATCAAAGAAAACTAGCAAAATAGCCCAAGAAAACCCTAATACCTAAGAAGAAGATCTAGAAGCTGTGCCCTAAAATCTGATTGAAACATATATTTATAGCAAACAGGGCTGCGATCTCCGCTCGAGCTCAGGAAAGTTTGCTCGAGCGTAAAATCCCAACTCTTAGTATTTTTACAGGCAAGTGAAACTTCTGAAACCAAAGATTCTCCGCTCGAGCACACAAACGACTGCTCAAGCAGACAAGCAACTCGATTCCCGACATAGTCAGTGAAGTGGCAAACATGAAAGAATTATCTTCTGAATCTTCTCTGTAAGGCACAATTTGGGTTTGATTCACATCTAAAACTTATAGCCTCACTGAAATAAAAAGATCGAATAAAATTACAACTGAATGGAGTTTTGTCAAATAGGATTGCCAAGAATAAAAACCTAACACTAACAAATCTGAGTGAAGGAACCAGACGGAGTCTGTGTGTAAGGAATAACAAGAACCGTGTTAGTAGTGGTATTGAGAATACCAAGATGAGTCTCCTCAAGCAAGAGTTTAATCACCGCTTGTTCCAAAGTGGGTAAAGGATACCGGTGCAGTAGAGAAGTTCCGACAAGCTCAAAAATAGGAGTAATAGCCATAAGAAACTCAATCAAGCGATCCTTATCACGATAATCAGTAAAAGACTAGGTAGCTTTGTCATCAACCCAAACATGCTCACAAACAGAAATCTGATTCTATAAACTATACATAGATGATAAGAAATCATTAATGGACTAACCTAGTGCCTAACGTTGACCATGAAGACTAGTTCGAATTTGATACCTATAGGAAAGCCCAGTAGTGCTATATAGATCTAGCAGGAGTAGGGTTGGTATCAGTTTAAAATTGCCCAAACTGGAGATGAATTGAAGTGGTAAAGGTGTTTTGAAACTAAGTAATAATATGATAATTTTTTCTATCTCATGCATTCAGGAGGTCAAGAAATTTGGTTTCAGTTCCATCTGTGACTTGGACTGGTTTCTTCAATTCTCCAGTAATAGCTCTCCATAATTGTCGACCTTTGAGAAAGGCAAACATAGCTTGAGACTAGAGAAGATAATTAGTGCCATCAGCAAACACAGAAATTGGTTGAGCAGGGTCAAAGCAATCCATTTATGTAGGAAATACAAAGAGCAGTGTAGAAAATAACAAAATTTGAAAAAACAAAGATGACCACTGAACCCATAATGCCAAAAAAACCTTGGGAACCAGTCCAAATACACTGAAAATGGGACTGAAACTAAGTGAACCGGCCAAAACAATGAACAAATCCGGTTTGACTGCATCAAATGATGTTAGCGGCTGCAAAGGAGCACTAGGGCTAGCGTTAGCAAGAGGCTTGCGATAGCGGCTGCAAAAAGCACTAAGGCTGACGTTAGCGGAAAGGCGAGTGATGTATTAGGACTGACGTCAACAAAGGCAATGGAAAAGCACACATATGAAAGAAGCATGTCGTGTGGACCATGAGTCTAAGGTGTATGGACGAGCTTGTTGCGACTGGTGGCAGATTGTTAGATGCACCACGCAAAAGAGAGGTGCGTGAAAATGAGTAAGTGACTATTTTGAAGCGAGGTTGGTGGTGCCGGAATCATCATGGAGAGATGAAGGGTTTGATGGCTTTATTTTGTGATTACAGTTATTGATGAGAGAGCCGTAAGGTACCAATACATCGGGTTAATTTAGGGATACGTCGGAAATTGTTACCGGTGGCTAAGAGTGCTGGTGGAGAAGCCAAGAATTAAGGTTTAGAACATGTGCTCTGATACCATGTTAACATAATTGGAGAATTAGAAAAGTGTATACAATAATATTGTCTGTATATTACAAATATAATACAATGAAGGCCCATATATATTGGCAAGGAAGAGTGGTAAACAAAAAATGAAATAGAGTGAGGAATAAGAAATGAAATCCTAATATTACTATATATATATAATATATTATATTTACAAACATTTTGGAACTAACCAATCCGTTACTTGGAACACAACAATTAGTTTAGTGTAGTTTAATTTGAAAATGTATTGAGTACAATGAACAAATTTTGGGTTATATGTACAAAAACTGTTGGAAAATTCTAGATAAAACCAGAATTTTTTCCTAAATTTGGTCTATTTTTTAGGTGGGCCCCGTGCATCGATTTTCATAGGTGGTAACGCGTTCTATGCCGCGTTGTGATTCACGTGGTATATTTGGTTGCTCAAAACCATTACCGAGTGAATGGGAACTTGAAGCCAAAGTGTGCTCTATAGAAATGGAGTTTTGGTGGAAAATCCTTAATGGTTTGAATAAGGCTTGTCCCACATTGATTTGATGGGAAGTTTTGAATGAGTTTATAAGGCATGGGATTGGAACTTGGTGTGTGCCCCAAGGGGTACCCAAGTGTTTTAGAGATGGAGGTTGTGGGCAAAATGGGCTAGACCCATTGGACCCAAAAATCACCACGTACACGGGCGCCGTCGCCGCCGTCTGTCTGGTCGGCGGGCTGGGCTGGGCCTGGGCTTGGGCGTGGGTGCGTGGTGTGTGGTTGGGTTGGGCTTGTTCGGCCCAATATTAATTTTTTTGGGCCAAAAACATTTGAATTAAATTTTATTTTTTGAAAAATAAAATCCACAATTCAAATTAATACCAGAAATAAACTCATTTGAAATAAATTTTATTTTTTGAAAAATAAAATCCAAAATTCAAATTAATACCGGAAATAAACTGGTCCGATTTTTCTGTACACCCAAACAGGGCCCTTCCTGTTTTTTTCTGTTTGAATTTGAACCCAACAGATTTAAATCTATTTAATTCAAAACCAACAGGTTTCATACCTGTTCAAACAGGTTTGCACCTATTTAATTCAAAACTTGCAACCACCAATCCATCTATAAATAGGATAGCCCTCATTTGATGTAGATATTCATAATTTTCGTCCTTAAGAGCTCTGCAAATTTATTCTTCATTTTGTTGCATTATTTTCTTGTAAAAAAGAGTGTAAACACTTAGTGTGTTCGTAAGGCGAACAATTTGTAGTGTTGCTATTGTTTGTAGTTGATCATTTCATCCTAGGAGATAGACGTCCACATTCTGAAAGCACCGTGGAGAGGACGAATCTGTCTTAAGGACACAGTGTCAAACACTGGGCTTGATCAAATTATTAATCGAACAAATTAATCAAGTAAGTTGTTTAATTTATTATTCTGTTTTATTTGTTTATTAAATCAGATTTTAATTTTGTTTTTGTAAAAAATAAAATCTATTTTTATTTATTTATTATTTATTTCTAGTTTGATTTTTGTAATCAAACAAATTCTCTCATTTCCTTTATTTCTTTTATATTCTATTTGTCGTTTAGCACCCAAACATAATTAATTCATTTAAATACAGTGAAGATTGTCTAACAATCTTAAGACAGAGTATTTTTGATATCTCCATTGTATTTAATTTTCTGTGATTTCATAAAGACATATTCTGGTTAGAAAAACAAATAATGGTTTATACTATTTGACAGATAGTAGTAATATACTGTCTCTTTTCTTTGACAACTCGTAGTAATATACTGGTGTTATTAACAATTGCAGAATATTAATTTGTGTTACAGAAAATTATTGTGGTATTTTATTTTTCTAATTTTAGTAACAAGGAAAATAAAATTATTTTGTGTAATAATTTATTTTTTGGTTTTAGTAACTAGAAAATTAATTTGTGTTTTAATTTTTTTCTGATTTTTGTAATCAAAGATTATGGCAACTGCAATTGAAACTGCAACTGGAAGTGGTACTCCGATTGTTACACCAACAGCGGTCCCTATCCAGAACCATGTTCATGTACCAATAAATCATGGAGAAAAACTGGAAAAATTTAACGGTACTGAGTTTAAGAGATGGCAGCAGAAGATGCTGTTCTATCTTATAACTCTAAATTTGGCTCAGTTTCTCCATAAAGAGGCTCCAGCACTTAAAGAGGGTGAGAATGATCGGCAAGTTGTTGCCGCTGTAGATGCTTGGAAACATTCAAATTTCCTGTGCAGAAACTACATCCTCAATGGCCATGACAACATGCTATATAATGTTTACAGTCCTTTAAAGTCAACAAAAGAATTGTGGATTCTTTGGAGAAGAAATACAAGACAGAGGATGCCGGCACGAAGAAATTTTTTGTCGATAAATTTCTGGACTTTGTTATGGTAGACTCTTAAACGGTAATTTCTCAAGTTCAAAGTTTTCAATTAATTTTACATGATATTCATTCTGAGGGTATGTCTCTGAGCAAGTCTTTCCAAGTCCTTGCTTTAGTGGAAAAGTTACCACCGGCTTGGAAAGATTTCAAAAATTATTTAAAACATAAACGCAAAGAGATGACCATGGATGAACTTATTGTAAGACTGAGAATTGAGGAAGATAACCGTAAGGCTGAAAAAAGGAATGGGAAAAATCCCATCGAGTCCAAGGCTAATGTGGTTGAACAAGTTCACAAACCACATAACAAAAAGAGAAAGTTTACTGGAGATGGTCCTAAACAAGGCAACAACAATGGCAACAAGAAGTTCAAAGGAAAACGCTATAATTGTAGCAAGACTGGACATCGAGTTTCTGACTACCGCCACCTTAAGAAGGATCATAGAAGTACAAGCAAGAAGACTACCAATTAGACCAATGTAACCAAACTAGATTACATCTTTGACGGAGTGAATGACATCAACCTCTCTGCTGTGGTGTCTGAGGCTAATCTGGTTGGAAATCCCAAGGAATGGTGGGTTGACACTGGGGCAACTCATTGTATTTGTGCGGACAAGAAGATGTTCACTACCTATAATGAGGTTGCAAATGATGAACAACTTTTCATGGGAAATTCTTCTACTTCTATTGTGGCTGGACAAGGGAAAGTGATCTTGAAGATGACATCAGGGAAAGAACTGACCCTCAACAACGTACTGCATGTACCTGACATCCAGAAGAATTTAGTTTCTGGTTCTTTGTTAAGTAAAAATGGTTTTAGGCTTGTTTTTGAGTCTGATAAATTTGTATTAACAAAGAGTGGTATGTATGTTGGTAAAGGATACATGAGTGATGGTCTCTTTAAGTTAAATGTAATGACAGTTGTACCGAAAATTGCTATGAATAAGAATAACACATCTTTTGCTTATATTCTTGAGTCGAATTTATGGCATGGTAGATTAGGACATGTGAATTTTGATGCTTTGCGTAGATTAATTGGTTTAGATTATATACCAAAGTTTGAAATTAATCCTAATCATAAATGTGAAATTTATGTAGAAGCGAAACTAACTAAAGCTCCATTTAAATCGATTGAAAAGAAAACCGAATCTCTAGAATTAATTCATATAGATGTATGTGATCTTAAATTTATTCAAACTAGAGGAGGCAAAAAGTATTTCATAACATTTATCAATGATTGCACAAGATATTGTTATGTTTATTTACTTAGAAGTAAAGATGAAGCCTTAGAAATGTTTAAACTTTACAAAACAGAAGTTGAAAATCAACTTGGTAAAACCATTAAAATGGTTAGAAGTGATAGGGGTGGTGAATATGATGCACCATTAAATGAATTTTGTGCACAACATGGCATTATTCACCAAACTACAGCACCCTATTCTCCTCAGCAAAATGGAATTGCTGAAAGGAAGAATAGAACCCTTAAAGAAATGATGAATGCCATGTTACTAAGTTCAGGCTTACCACAGAACTTGTGGGGGGGAAGCAATATTATCTGTTAATTATGTTCTTAACAGAATACCCCACAAGAAAACCAACAGCACTCCTTATGAATTGTGGAAAGGTCGACTACCTTCCTACAAATACTTAAAAGTGTGGGGGTGTTTGGAAAAAGTTGAAGTTCCTATTCCTAAAAAGACTAGGATTGGACCAAAAACAGTAGATTGTGTGTTTATTGGTTATGCTCAGAATAGTGGTGCATATCGGTTTCTGACTTATAAATCAGAAATACCTGATATAAATGTGAATACTATTATAGAGTCAAGGAATGTTGTGTTTTTTGAACATGTCTTTCCTTACAAGAAAGGACAGGAATTAAGTTCACAGAAAAGAACTTATGATTGTACACAAAGTCAAGAGACTAATGACAATCAAACGCAAGAGACTAGTAATGGTCTCGACCAACAAGATTTAACTAATGATGAACCAAGAAGAAGTAAGAGAGTGAGAACATCAAAATCCTTTGGTCTAGATTTCCTAACATACCTGTTAGAAAATGAACCTCAAAGCTTTAAGGCAGCAATGACAGGTCCTAAAGTACCTTTGTGGAAAAAGGCTATTAATAATGAAATTGAGTCCATTATGCAAAATCATACTTAGGAATTGGTGGATCTTCCACCAAGTTCTAAACCTCTTGGATATAAGTGGATATTTAAGAGAAAAATGAAAGCAGATGGTTCAATAGACAAGTACAAAGCAAGATTTGTAGTAAAAGGTTATAGACAAAAGGAAGGTCTGGACTATTTTGACACATATTGCCCTGTGACTAGAATAACATCTATTCGCGTGCTTATTGCTATAGCAGCGTGTAGACACCCCATTTTTGACCGTCTCCAAGACTTGGACGTTACTGATTGAACATTCAATGATTATCCATGTTTGTGTTCGTCTTGAGTTCCCGGAAGCCTTGGCAGCGCGCCTCGTCTCAGGACCTCTCGACTCAACTGTTTTGTGGTTGGTTTGACACCAAACACTTGTGTTTTGCCTTTGAGGGGTAGGGAATGCCTTTTGAGGCATCCCCACACATCACCGGCCATGGCTTGAGGCCACCGGCTGTCTTTTTCTGCCATCGGCCAAATGTTTGGCCGACCGGCACTATTTTTGGCCGACCGGCCATATGTTTCGGCCAAAATCACTTTTGGCCGGCCGACTACTGTGCATTTGCTTTTGCAGATATTTTGCCACGGCTGGCATGCATTGTATGGAGGGATCTCCTTCTATTTAGCTTCCTTTGGAAGCTTTACAAGATGGAATGGTCTATAAGAGGGGGGCTTCTCTCCCTCTTTGAGAGGTTAGACATTTTAGGCAACATTTTTAGGGTTTGAGTTCTAGGGTTAGGGTTTGCTCATCTCCCATCTCTATATCTCTCTCTCTCTCGTGTGTGTTTAGGCTTAGATTTGCACACAAACACACACTATCACACCCTTTCTTGGAGCTGAGGCCCTTGAGGGTTGTTTTTAGAATTTTGGAGTTGGTTTGGAGCTTAAGAAGCTACTGGAGCTTCATTTGTGAAGAAGGTCTACAAGGGTAATCACTTTTTCCTTTTATTCCCCATTTTTGCACACTACTTTTACCTATCTTGCAACCGTTTTTTGGCTTTGCATATAACACATAAAAGTTCTGTTTTTAAGGCCTCTAAATAGTTTGTTAGAGTGTTTTGTGGTTTGAGGTTGTTTGACCCCTCTTAAGCCTTGTTTGGCCCTTGTTTTGTGCCATTTTGTGTGAGCTCCGGGACCGTAGTGTGTGGGCCTCCTCACCACTGAAATCTTGAGGGATTTCAGAGGTGAGGATGGTGCCTTGAGGTCCTAGGAAGGAGAGGGCCACCCCCTCTTCTTGTTGTCTTTGAAAAGGGCACTTTTTGGCCTCTTGATGGAGCACCTAATTAGGTTCATGTTGGCCATGCCTTAACTATTTTTTTTATGCTTATTATGCCATGAAATAGCATTGAGTTGAGTTGGTTTTGGTACACCATGCTTGCTTAGCATACATGCCTTATAATGCCATTTTGTTGCCTTAATATGCCTTAGGTTGTAAGCCCTTGTTCTAGCATATTTTAGGCCTAGCTTTGTGAAGCTTTAGTTCATGTTCTTGTATGCTTTAGCTCTGTTTTAAATTGCTTGAGTCATACTTGCCATGTATTGCATAGCTCCTTTGCATTTTGGTCTGTTAGCCTTAAGTTTTGGACCTTTATTGCATGCTTAGCCTATCTTGTTTGCTTGGTTTGACACCATCTTAACATGATTCCAGAGCTTACATTGCATGTCATTAGTCCATGCTTAGCCTCTTTTAAATGTGCTTGAAAGTTGCCTTTGTTTGCTTAAGTATAGGCCCATTAACATGTGCATGTGTGTATGTGTGTTTGATCCCATTTCTTGAGTTTTTGGCCACTGTTTTAGGCCTAGTTAGAGTTGCCTAATTTAGTTTAACTCCATCCCTTTGTTTGTTGCATGCTCTCCTTGTATGTTGTAGCACATTGGTGAGTTGTTGCATGATTGAAATCACATGATTGAATGAAGTCACATGTTGGCTTACATGCTTGAATGCCTACATTAGCCTTGCACGCTTGTTAGTTGCATTGCTCTATGCCTTGCATATCTTGCATGCTCATTTGAAAACCATATTGCATGCCTAGTTAACATGCTTAGGTTGCATTGCATTGGCATGCATGCTTGGCCTCTTGACTATCCATGATAGAGGTTAAGTCCCCCTTGGCTGGATTATGTGCATCGCATTGCATATCATATGTGCACACTTGGTTTCTTGGGCCATCATGCATGGAAATGCGCGATTGGTGGTTCGAGAACCAAGGTTCATGTCCCTTTGAGTCATAAACATGATATGGGGTGTGATTGGTGCATACATTGCTTGAAATGCTTTGCCATGCCAAGCATTGTCCTCTCTTCATTTCAAACCGTTCTGCAGGAATTTTTGTCCGGTCGGCTACATTTAGTGCCGACCGGCCACCATTGTTGGCCGATGGATCAAAGTTCTGGCCGGTGACCATTCTGCATGGCCGGTGGTGTTCCCCTTTAGCTGGTGGTTCTCCTGGCATCCATAGAGCAAACCCTGAGACTTTGGCAGTCCTCAGAAGAGCAGAGCAGGGAAAACAGAGGCATCTTGTGCATGGTAGTGGAAACCGAAGGCCAAGCATGCATCGGACCCTCTCCCCGAGGCCTTTTACTGCTTTCAGTACTTAATTGATTTATTAATTAATTAGGTGGTCTGTAATATTTAATTAGCTTGTAGGTTAATTAAATTTGTATATTCTTTCGGTCCCTCCGAGAGAGGGCAAAGTTGTAATAAGCGTGGGTAAGTGTGTGCATGTCTTCCAACCCCCACTTCTTTCTCCCTTTTACTTACCTGCTTATGATGGTTAGTATTAGGACATGTTTACTTTAGCATACATCATATTATGCATGCGTGCATCATTCATTAGTATTGCATGCACCGGGCTCGGTACATCATGCTAATTGCATTATATTTCAAATCAAATTTGAATACATGCTACTTGCGCATTTCACATGTCATCCTTAAGATTAGCCGAGCCTATTCTAATGACATTTGTATGCGATGCATTAGGCACTTAACATGGACTTGGATCATGCATTGATTGCTAACACGTTCTTGTTTTGGCACGGAGTACGATGTAAGTATTTTATGCTTTAGCATACTGCATGCTTACCATGTGGCTAGATACTTATGTGGTAAACTGCTTGAGTGCCTGTGGGTGAAGGTTGGATTGCTTGAGTTGGAACAATTCGTCAAAATCCATATTTTTAGCCTACTTGCGAGTAGCAAATCCCAAAACCATTTCCAAACAAGACGGATATGTAATGCTTGTTTCCAAATTAGGCGATCTAGTCTATACTTGTTTGCTGCGCGCATAACATATTTGCTGCGCGCATAACATAGTAATTCTAGGCTAATAACTGGAATAAGAACACACGAAGTTTTCAAAAATGGATATCATGGTTGGTAGAAGCCGATCTTCGAATCGGGCGATTGGGGGTGCTCATATCTGACCTTCCCCGATCGTACCCAAGTTCCCGAGCCGAGGCAACTTTGGTGATGACGGACACGTGGCCTTTGGCACCGAGTCAGGGTTTCCTAAATTCCCCCGAAATAAAATATTTAGGTGGCGACTCTGTATCTGGCAAAGCAGTCCATGTTTGGCACTTCTTTCAAAAATCTATTTTCTCAAAACGATTTGCTGGATTTGGACTCTTTGGTTCAAGATTAAGAACCGTGACACAAATCGAATCCGAACTGTAGCATCGAGGTCCCTCGCGGACCTGTTACACAGCGTTGTTTAATTTAGAGATACATCAAATGGATGTTAAGACAGTTTTCTTAAACGGTGATCTAAATGAAGAGATCTATATGGATCAACCTGAAGGGTTTGTAGTAGCAGGGCAAGAAAAGAAAGTTTGTCGGCTTGTAAAATCACTTTATGGATTAAAACAAGCACCTAAGCAATGGCATGAAAAATTTGATCATGCAATACTTACTAATGGGTTTAAGATAAACGAATGTGACAAATGCGTCTATGTTAAAAACACTGACCAAGGATATGTCATAGTTTGTCTTTATGTGGATGACATGCTTATCATTGGAAGCAGTCAAACACATGATCAAATCAACTAAGCAAATGCTTAACAAAAGATTTGATATGAAAGATATGGGGGTCGCAGATGTTATATTAGGAATGAAAATTACTAAAACATTTGACGGATATGTGTTATCTCAATTTCATTATATTGAGAAAATTCTTGATAAATTTATCAAGGATGATATGAATTTAGCTAGAACACCTGTAGACGTCAATCTTTATTTATCAAAAAATAAAGGTAATGCAGTGTCTCAGTTAAAATACTCCCAAATCATTGGAATCCTAATGTACCTAATGAATTGTACTCGTCTTGATATAGTTTATACTATCAGTAAATTGAGTAGGTACACTAGTAACCTCGAAGAAGACCATTGGAAGGCTATCATTCGGGTTCTTAGATATCTAAGATTCACCCGTGATCATGATTTGAACTTTACTCGATATCCCGCAGTACTTGAAGGTTATTGTGATGCAAATTGGATATCGGATACTAAAGATTCAAAATCCACAAGTAAATATGTCTTTACTCTGGGAGGCGCTGTTGTTTCTTGAAAATCTACGAAACAAACATGCATTGCGCGATCCACAATGGAATCCGAGTTCATTGCTTTAGACAAAGCAGGAGAAGAAGCAGAATGGCTTCGTCACTTCTTAGAAGACATTCCAATGTGGCCAAAACCTGTGCCAGCTGTTTGCATTCATTGTGATAGTCAATCTGCAATAGGCAGGGCACAGAATCACATGTATAACGGTAAGTCACGACATATTCGTCATTGACATAATACCGTTAGGCAGTTGTTGTCAAATGGAATAATCTCAATAGATTATATCAAATCTAAAGAGAATATAGCGGATCCGTTAACAAAAGGTTTGACAAAAGAGCTAGTGTATAGCTCATCGAAGGGGATGAGATTAAAGCCTATTACATAAGAGTTGTCATAATGGTAACCCTACTTATATGACTAGAGATCTCAAGAACTAAGTTCAAAGGGACAACTAAGTTATGTGTGGCTCGCCAGAAATCACCAAGGGATTAAAATTCCCTACCCATTCCTATGATGAGAGTGATATCTGCAACATGTGTTGTTTGCAGAGGTATAAGGATAAGCTTAGTTTTTAATGATTACTTATATCTTGATTTAGGCATGAAAACCAAGACGAGTATAAGGAGATACTCACAATAAGAATCACCTATATGAATGTCGAACTGGGGCCGGTTCTATGAGAATGAAGAGGCTAAATTCTCTAGAAACACTCATGAAAACCAGGAGCATTCAAGGCCAAAATGAACACAACAATGAGAACCACGATGTGTTAGAAGATATTTTGTGTGAAATCTATTGTATTGGCTTACACAAACGGCTAAACAATTCAAGGCATCGCGTCCATTGGTTAGCCAGTAAGTCTAATAGGTTATCACTAGGGAAGGTTCAAGGCCGAAAACTACCTATCCTGATACAAGATATTTTCAACTTATACTTTCTCGATAAAGTCTGCATATTGTTGCATTTCCGTTGTCATCAAATTCCATTCATGTGGGGGATTGTTGGAAATGGTTGAAAAATTCTGGATAAAATCAAAATTTTTTCCTAAGTTTGGTCTATTTTTTAGGTGGACCCCGTGCGTCGATTTTCACGGGTCAAAATGGTAACGTGTTCTATGCCGCGTTGTGATTCACGTGGTATATTTGGTTGCTCAAAACCATTACCGAGTGAATGGAAAATTGAAGCCAAAGTGTGCTCCATGGAAATGGAGTTTTGGTGGAAAATCCTTAAATGTTTGAATAAGGCTTGTCCCACATTGATTTGGTGGGAAGTTTTGAATGGGTTTATACGGCATGGGATTGGAACTTGGGGTGTGCCCCAAGGGGTACCCAAGTGTTTTAGAGAGGGAGGTTATGGATAAAATGGGCTAGACCCATTGGACCCAAAAATCACCACACACGCACGTGCGCGCCGCCGCCGGCGGTCCATCCGAGTTGGGCTAGGCTGGGCCTGGCCTGGCCTGGGCTTAGGAGCGAGTACGTGATGTGTGGTTGGGTTGGGCTTGTTCGGCCCAATATTAATCTTTTTGGCCTAAAAACATTTGAATTAAATTTTATTTTTTGAAAAATAAAATCCACAATTCAAATTAATACCGAAAATAAACTGGTCCGGTTTTTCTGTACACCCAAACAGGGTCCTTCCCATTTTTATTTGTTTGAAGTGCTGCTATTGTTTGTAATTGATCATTTCATCCTGAGAGATAGACGTCTACATTCTGCAACACCGTGGAAAGGACGAATCTGTCTTAAGGACACATTGTCAAACACTAGACTTGATCAGATTATTAATCGAACAAATTAATCATGTAAGTTGTTTAATTTCTTATTTTATTTTATTTGTTTATTAAATCAGATTTTAATTTTATTTTTGTAAAAAATAAAATCTTTTTTTATTTTTTATTTCTAGTTTGATTTTTGTAATCAAACAAATTCTCTAATTTCCTTTATTTCTTTTATATTCTGTTTGCCGTTTAGTACCCAAACAGAATTAATTCATTTAAATATAGTGAAGATTGTCCAACAAAAACTACCTAAACTATTGAAAAATATCATTTTAATTCTGTAAATTATAAAAGCGTACAAATAGACATTCTAAACTATTTAGAAGTATCACTTTGCTCCCTAAATTATAAAAGTTGTAACGGCTCGGGTTGAGATTTGACCCTTGTTCTTTTTCGTATAAGATGGTTGTATTAAAAAGGTTTTCTGTCAAAAGATTGGACTTAGCCTAAAAATTTCTAAATGTAAAAATAAATTTTTCAAAACTTATGATTTTAAAAATAATTTTTGGCGATAATTGTTCCTTATATAGTAAATAGTATAATTTGATTTTATGAGATTTTTCTATGAGGTATTAACCACTTTACTTCAACGTCAAACTTAGAAATTTCAGTCGAAAAATTATTTTTGTACTAAAATTGGGAGAACCACTTTTTAATTTAATTGGATTTTATTTTTATTTATTTATTTTATTTTTGTTTTTTGTATTTTTCTTTGAATTCAAATGGGGTAATTCCTTATTTATATTGTAAGCTTAAGTAAATGAAATATAAATATAAGAAACTAAATGAAAATATTTACTTAAATGATTACATATAGAAATAAGGTTGATGTGCAGAGAGTGACTCAGGAACTGAGCTTGTGTGACGAGCTGTTTTCTAGGTTGACCGCTCAAGTGGTTGGCTCCACTGCTCGAGCGGTGAAAAGAGGGAAACCAATACTTTGCTCTATAGACTGAAATATTGTGAGATTGAGTTCACCACTCGAGCGGTTTGTGTGATATCAACAACTTAAAAGTTACTTTTTTTAATCTTTTCTTTCACTTTTTCCTCATTCTTTCTCCTCTCATAAGCTTCGAAAAACCCTAATTTCTCTCTCTAGCAATCTTTCTTCTCACCAAGAATCAAGCCTAGATCCCTTGCAAAAAGCGAAGGCCACATGGAGATTGTGATTCTCATCAATTGGATTTTGATTTCATGAAGAGTTCTTCTTGAATCTTGCTTGTTTGCTCTCGTTCTTGAGATAGGGATATTTTTAACTTAATATATCTATCATTTGAAATATATATACATATATATATATATATATATATCTATGTGTGTGGTATTTTCCTAGTTATAGTGATGTATGAGATGATTTTGTAATATAAAGTGGGTTTGATAACAAAAAATGGTCATATACCTAACGTCATGACCCCATTCCGTCCCTAGTAGAAGGGTGCCGTGATGGCCAGTAATCCCAGATTACCATAGGCCAACTTACGAAGATTCACACACAATCAGAGTATACATATGGGGCTTACATGCGCGGAAGTAATAAATTTCAATCTAATTAGTCCATAAGAGCTGTGCATAGATTAAATGAAATGACATATATCTTAACATGGCTTACAATTTGGACACAATTAAAATAAAGTATATAATACATCTTGATCAAAAGGCTTCTCAAGCCGACATGTACAAAAGAAATGAATTACAAAGCCAAGAAGCATAATCTTCAAGATGCTACAAAATAGGAATCCAAAAACATCTTGCAAAACACATCTAGGCGTCACCGCCTTCTTGTTCGTCACCTACATATATATAAAGAGAGAGTGAGCTTGGATACTCAGTGAATGATATTAGTAATAAAGGGTTAAATGAATGATATCTGAGATCTTTATCAAAACAATACATATCATAGTTTATACAAAATCAAGGGATGAGCCAAGTTCATCTATCAAGTCTTTCAAAGTTTCAAGGGATGCTTACTAGCATCAACATAATACAAGGGATGACATTCCAGACAAATCCACGCGGTAAACCGTCGGTGGCAAGACAAGGGAGATATCTCAAACAAGGGTGCTAGTTGCATTATAGTCCCCTAGCACTAAGGACTTTCAAAACAAGGGTACTAGTTGCATTATAGTCCCCTAGCACTAAGGACTTTCCAAGAATGTCATCAAAACAAGATAATACTTGATACAAAAATTAGGGATAATCATTCATGCTTGAACAAATACTTTTCCAAAACGAAACAAGCAAAGCTTTATCAAAACTTTAAAACATAACTTTATTAAAAATACCACTCACATAGCTCTTCGGATGTGGGGGGGTGTTACAAGCAAGGATCCAAGGCCTACAAGTACATAATAAATCCCATTGAATCCACTTCAAGAAGATAAGAAGAGATGCTCAAGAATGGTCATGGAATGCATTCCTAAAACAAGCTTTACATGAGTGTAAATGATCTCGGCATTTTTGTCAAAACTCAGTCAAGACAAAGCAAAACACGTGCTGGGAGTTAAAACACTATTTCTCATCTCGAGAAAACATGCTGGGTACCAATCAGGTCTTGGCCGAAGTCCCACACCTCTTAGCCGAGGTATGGTCCCGATGACCACATTCAGGGAAACGAAGTCTAGGGAAAAAAAATCTGGTTTTCCTTTGAAGAACATGAAGAATCTGAACATGAAGAACATAAATGCTAAAATCATTACTTCTTTATTTAAAATATGAGATTTCGTAGTGTGAGTTCAAAAACATGGACTTGGATACCCATACTTGAAGATCTTAAGAAAACAAACACAGGAACATGGATTTTGATACAAACTTTCGGATCAAAACATGATTTTATTTTAAGAACACAAGAACATCATTTTCTCTTTCTAAAACAAGCTTTAAATCAATGCATGGCTCATGAATCATACTAGATCATGCAATATGGTTAGATGAACATAAAGAACAACAAGAGTAGATCACGAATCTAACCTCAAAACATGGATCTAACGGTTCGAACTCTAAAGATTAAGTTTGGAAATCTACCTCTCTCCCTAAGAACTTCTTCTCCTCTTCCTAGAGCTTCTCTCTCTACCATGCAAAAGATAAGACAAAATGATGTGGGTTTCTTTACTGCCAGCAGACTTAACCCTCTGCTGGGACACGTGGCACCACTGGATTGGGTTTCCTGAAAAATGTGACTGAATGACAAGACAAGAGCATGACAAAGTGTGTATAACAAGTAAGGTGACATGGGTACTCCGGCAGGTAATGACCTCGGATCAAGATATAGGCTTCGGCAAGTAAGGTCTCAATGATCTCAGCTAAGAAGGATAACACTTGCCCTAGCTGTGCCACGCCTCGGCTTAGATGTGCCACACCTTAGTCTAGGTCATACCCGTCCAAGAACATTATCACCAGGTGTAGGGATCAAAGATTCAGGATGTTTAGATGATAACATCTCGGCCTAGATGATACACATCTCGGCCTAGGTGATGCACACCTCGGCCTAGATGACGACATGTCGGCCAATATGTCAGGGTGAAGGTGGAGGTCAACCAAAGTGGATTCCAAGATGGTCCTAGATATAAGAGGTTCAAGGGTGTGACCTAGGCTTAAGATGACATCGGCTACACACACCAAGCAAGAAACGAAACATGCAAGCAACACTTAGACAAAACGAATCAAGGTCTGCAAATGCAACTTAACAAGACAGAATCATGTAAATGCATGCAAGCATGACGGGCAAAGCGAGGGTTATTACACCTAATGTTTTTGGAAAAGATTATAAATGTATCTTGTTGATTATTGTTGATGAATATTGACTCCTGAAGTGTAATAGAGAGAAAAGCCCAAACTTTCTCAAAAACCCTAATTTTGAAACTTGATTTTATAATGGTACTTGGTTCAATTGATTCTTAAATCTCAGAATTTGGTGAATGATTTTGGTAATAGTGCTGAAAGATGAGGTTTTGTGAACCTTCTTGGATACATGTTTGAAATAGATAAATGTTGAAATTGTGGAATTGAGAAGTTGGGAGAAATCTCTTGTTGTTGGTGTTGTTAAATCTTACTTATGAATAGTGGAGTTAGGTTTTGGGTATGAGTTGTGTATTGTGTTAGTACTTACGTGGGTGGTCAAGGTGCCCAATTGTCCTGTTTTGAGCTTATCACTAGACAAATGTGGAAAAAGGTTTTTGGGTGTTTACGAGCCCGCTGTTTTTTGAATCGAAAAATGTGGAAAAACATGATTTTTGGGTGTCCACAAGCTCGCCATTTTAAGAGTCGACAAATGTGGAAGGGAAATGTTTTGGGTGCCCATTGCCCCGACTTTTTTAAAGTCGGCAAATGTGGAAATATTTTTCTGTATATAAATCTATATATGTATGTATAGTTTTGTGACTCTTGCTTAAGACGTCATAACAAATTTACCACCCTATGATTGTAGATGTGCTTTTGAATGGAAATCATGCATTAAACATTTTTTGGTTTTTAAAATATAAAATATGGATTTTATCCTAAAAAGTGCATGACATGATCATATATATCTCGATTATTTATATGTCTTGTTAATATTACTTTCTACTAGGCATTACTAACCCCAAAGTAACAACATTTCAGAAATTGATGGTGTGGTTCCGCCAAAGTGACCTGGCATGGACTTGTTTTGAATAGAGCACCAAGGCTCAATGGATATTACTTGCTAAAGCTCCGAAGCTCTTTTGTGGGTTGGGACTAAATGTCCACTTTTGTGAAATCAAGGACTATCTTCAAAAATGTGTACACCATTAGGGCACTATACTTTCATTTTCTCTTACTCTTTAAACTGTTATTACTCATGATTATATGTTAAAGGAACAATGATGTGCAATTCACTTGGAATAGTTCAATGAGAAAGATATTCTTTTGTGTAAATAACCATGTTCTTTAATAGTGTTCATTAAATGATTGGAAAATATTTAATGGTTTTAATTATAAAATGGAGGATAAAATTATGGACATTACAAAAACATATAAATAGACCTCTTAAATTATTGAGAAGTATCATTTTACCCTCCTAATAGAAGGTATTAAAGTGAAACACGCCAATAGTTCAGGGAGTCTATTTGTGTGCTTTTATAGTTTTGGGAACAAAGTGATACTTTTCTATAATTTAGACAGTCTATTTATATAATTTTATAATTTAAAAAATCAAAATAATACTTTTCAATAATTTAAAAGATCTCTATGTGAATAGCTAATAAATTTTTTGGCAAAAGCTCCAAATTAATTTACACATGTTCCGTTCTTAATCTGCTGAGCTCAACACATTCTTGTGATTGATCCCTTTGGAACACAACAGTTAATTCAATTTAGTTTAATTTGATTAAAAAAAAATTACGTGGAATTTTTTTTAGGTAAAAAATTTAGATAATTTGATTTATGTATTGAGTATAGTGAATAAATTTTTTAGGCGATTGCTATTCTAATCTTAAAATTAGATTACTTCTAGTGGTGTGATAACTAACTAGAATATCTAAGGAAACTTTCTTGTAATCTTCTCAATTCCAAAGTTGTGGATTGTGATTCTCGCTATTCCGAAGTTGTAACGAAGGATCTATATTATATTATCTACAGGTTTGATTAAAATATTAATAAATTTTTATGATTATTTCACAATCCTTAGATAATTTAAGAGTAAATTAATTTTCATCAAATCCTACTGAAAATAAGTTATAATAAAATTATCGCTAAAATTATTTTTTTAAGACGATTTTTTTTTTTTGTGTGTGCATATGTTACTAAAAATTAACAATTAATGACTTTTTGTCATGATTTTTATAAATTGTTACTTAAACTTAAAATTAATAACGTTTTCTGTGACAAATTTTTCAAATTGTCGTTTAAAGTTGAAAATTAGTTACATTTTTTTGATAATTTTTTTAAACTGTCGTTAAACTTATAATTAGTGATATTTTTTGTAACAATTTTTAAACTGTTACTGAAAATTAATAACTAGTGACTTTTTTAATAGTGTTTGATAAAAAATGTCATTAATTCTCACACAACTTACTGAACAATAAGTCCACTTATTAAAACATATATATAAATTCTCTATAATTTGATGGGCATCCTTCGTTACAATCCTAGAATAAAGAGAATCTCAGTCCACTTCCTCTCTTATATATTCTGTAATTATTAATCAATCATCTTATTTATACTATCTATAAAGTCATTCTAAAAAATAGGCATGTATATATTTTTAAATTTTTAATAGAGAATTCCATATATTACAGGTGTTCGGCTCTTAACTGCATTGGACCCACAGGCTGAGCTCAGCACATACATGTATACAGTACACAAGAGTCATGGATTTGGAACGTTCGACGATTGGCAACTCAACTCAAAACCTGCCTCTCCAAGAAAAGTGTAAAAGACCGCGAAAGTCACTCCCTCCCCTAAGAAAATTATTCAGTGCTCCGGAAGACCACGTGTTCATGTTCTTCATTAATTATTATACACTATGTTTATATTGTTTCTTAATTATTCGATACAAAAATTTAAATGACACGTTTTTCACAGGGCCGGTCCTGAGATGAGGTCATTAAGGCGGTCGCCTCATGCTCCTAATTTTGAATAAAATTTAAGGCCCCTAATTAGGGAAGTGTGTCATGTTGTATTATTTTATAATTACTTTAAAATTAGTTCAATTCATTTATTTTCATACTGTTGTATAGTGTTATTTTGATTCATGTCCGATTGATATTTAATGTGAAAACTTTTATTTTTAATTAAAAATAACTTAGCAAGTGTATGAAGAGATTAAAATTTTTCTCATAAATTGAATTTTATAAAATTTATTTCTACTAAATGAAATTATTCATAGAATGTTTGATTTTAATTCAATTGCATTTTTCTAATTAAAAAAAATTGTACCTTATTACTATATATTTTTTATTAGATTGACTTTAAAATAAGCAATAAAAAAATACATATCTTAAATGAAAAAAAGATATTAGCCTTAATTATTATTTTACATATTTTTTTTATTAAGTTAGATGCAGTTAAATAAAAGATTAAAAAAATGTCATCGCATCCCTTAATGAACATTAAAATATATAACTAATAATTCATATTATTGAATCCTGTCATACTTAGATTCATGTTAAAAAATAGTCAACCCTAACTTACTAATTTTATATATTTTGAGTTGTGTCGAAATTCTCATCCTTATCCCCGATTAATTTTAGTTCTTATAGCATAGATAAGCTAAAAAATAAAGATTCGATTCAACTAATTGAAGTTCAACTATTATATCTATATATATATATATTTGTTATCTAAATTTTGTTAAATTGTAACGCAATAAAAATAAATTTTTATCCTTCTTATTTTATTCAAATAATTTTTTTTTAAGATAATGATACATGAATGGCTCAATTTAAAAAATTTGCCCCTAATAACTCAGGCCGGCCCTGCTTCTTCACCAATTGAAACACATCTGAACCACTATATAGCCGTGCCTAAGGACCGGAAAATAACTTCTCCCTTCCCCTCCCCTACGTAAAGACAGCTCCAGCTATTATGCCTCGAATTCTCTTTCTCTCTCTCTCTCTCTCTCTCTCTCTTCCGCAGCTACTAATCCATCCTAACCTCATCAGACTTACCAACGCAGAGCAGCAACAATGGCTGCCACCAGATTAATATCACTAAGTAGTGGTGTGAGACTATATATTGTATATATGACATGACTGTGTATATTAGGAATTAGACAACTTCCTTTTTTTCCTTGTGTATATTAGGAATTAGGCAATTTCCTTTTGTGTATATTTCCTTTTTCAGGTCATAGGTTTAGGCAATATAAACCGCTGACCTCTTTGCAAATATATACAATTGAATATATTTCTTTCAGAAAACTGACAAATAGTTCTAAGCCTTTGGGTCTTGGTCTTTCTTCTTTTTCTTCTTCTTCATATATTACTCGTCTAAAAAAACCCAATAATTTGGCATTGTCATCGACAACGACTGTCATGATAAGGTATGTATGCGAAGAAGAGAAGCCGTGGCTAAGCAAGAAGAAGAAACAGTCGGTGATGGTGGTGAAGGCGTCTGTGGCCGCTTCAGAGAGTAGTAATGTCCTAAAAACTTCAAAGCCGCCGCACCAAACAAATGCAGGAGTAATAGATATGGCCTCTCTGCTTGCAAAGGTTCCTTTTACTGCGCTTCTGATCTTAAGGGTCGTTACTAAACCAAGGCCATGGAAATTACATCCCCAGATGCTCATTGAAAGGGTGCGTTTATTTATTTATTTATTTTAATTTTTTAACACCACAATCGTACCTCATAATTTAAAATTTGTTAAAAGCCAAATATTTTGGATGTGTTTTTTATATAAAAATTCTATTTGTTAATAATTTTCTGATCTGATTAAATGAACTTGGACTGACCAGATATTAATTATATGAGAGAATATGTATTAATTGTTTGATTATTAATAAGGCATAACAAATTAGTCTGTATTGTCTGAATCAATCTATTTGCTCTTGTTTTTGGTTTTTAATTTTCCGTTTTACAAATATTTTTACTTTTTAAGTACATCAATTTAGGTGAATCTAAAAAAAAAAAAAAAAACTAAAATATGAAGAATTTTTTTTTACTAAAAACATAAAAACACAAATAACAAAACAACTCAATAACTGTATTTGAGTTTTAAAACAAAATTAGATAAATGGAATTAACTGTACAAACTGATGTTTGATATTGTTTCTGTTTTTGGCTTTAGTTTTTTTTTTTTTGTATTTTAGAAGTAAAATAATTAAAAATTTGATAACACATTATTTTTATATTTTTTTTGTGAAGATTCTTTTATCTTTTTAGTGTTCTTTAAAATGTAAGTTTTGTCGAAAAAAATTTCGAAAAAAGTTGGTCAAACATATTTTTTATTAGAAAATGATAGAGAAGTCCACTTCTTAAAGTTCGTGATGTGTAAAAGATATATTTAACCGATGATTACAGAAAATAAATGCAAGGGACAAGGCCCAACTTCTTATGTTATAGACAACGATAGGGAACCAGATTTGAGCACAAAAACAGTGTCTACATGATTGGTTCATTTCCGTACAAGCACCAAGTACATTTCTTTTGTTGAAGTTTTTCTTTGCAAGTCATAAAAATGCACAAACATATGAATAATGTCAGGGACATCGACAAATATAAGCTAAATATACAAACTATAAGGTACAAAACGTAGTTTCGTATTTTAACGTTGCAAACATTATTTCCAAGATACAATTATGTTTAAACATACCAAATACACATAGAACTATGTTTGTATTAATAAACAGAACTGATTAGTGCCTCGAAAAAAAGGGGCACTAAAGCCCCGAAATTCCATATCGAGTAAAAAAAAAAAAAAACTTACCCAGAATAGAAATTAGGGGTATTAGTGCCCATCAGATTAGTGCCACAAAACATTTTTGATTAATAAATTTGGAATACATTTGAAAGAAAGATATAATAATTTTCTTCTATTTCTTTGTAAAATGGGAGTATTTTTTTTTTAATCAGCTTGTAAAATGGGAGTACTACTGCCCATGAGATTGAATCAACTGACACCGAATTATTACCTTGATATCATCAGAATTGTTATATATCATCTGCCCATTTAAACTCACGAATTGTTATATATTGTGCAGGCTATTATTGACTGTTGATTCTTTAAGTTGTTTGCTGTTGTGGAATCCTTGGTTCAATATTGTATTTTGTGGAGGTGTATAATGAATGTAACATGCATGACTTTAATTACTTATTTTCTCAAATTGAATTAGGAAGAAAATAATGTCTTTCTTTTGTCGTTTTCCTCTGTTTCTGATGTGCCTGTGATGTTAATTTCACAATGTAATTCCAGGATTGTTTCATGGTTCTAGAATCCTGTTTCAGCTATTTTAATTCATTGTCCCAAAGTTCAGATCAAGGAGACGTGATAGGTATCCTCTTTCTCTCTCTCTCACATTTTTTCTTTTTTCTTTTTTGGACAAATTCGTTAGTAGTCTTTATATTTTGTTCCTTATGTTATTTTGATCCATGTCATTTCAATTAGTTTGATTTTGACTTTTAATTTTAAATTTTGTGTCAATTTGATTCAATTAATAATGTTAATTTTGAATTTTTAATAAATAAAAAAAAAAAAAGTCACTAAATTGGTTAAAGTCTTGTTGAATCAGTAAAGGTAAGAGCTGCTATTTGGGTTAAATTAAATCTGATCAGGGAGGTGCATACTCAGTTCATGACATTATGGAGAATCTTAATCATATTAGGCTGTGTCAGTAAGGTGATAGTTAGTTGTATTGGATGTTGTAATGTTGGCTGATGGGTTTGGTCTGTTGTTGTTAATGTTTGGGTGTTTCTGGGTTTTGGAGGCTTGGGATTTTTTTTGTCCTTTTCTCTTGCTGCCAATTTAGTTGGGATTGGTGAGATCTGCACTGGTAATTTGTGCTCTCCCTCCCCTTTGTTGATGTAATATCTTAATACTTTGTATGGTTATCTCATTAATAAATGTTCTTTTTTTGTTGATAAAAAAATAAATAAATAAATAAATAATAAAAAAAATCTCATTAAAACATGACATGTTATTTTTGTGCACATTATATATGTATATAAACCGTTGTATTCAATTGAATAAAATTGAGACAAAATTATCAATTCAAAGTCAAAATCGAGCTAATTAAAATTATAGAGATTAAAATGATACAAAGATAAAAATGTAAGGACTAACGATGTAATTTGTCCTCTTTTTTTTTTTCCTTTATTCAGTGCTATATGTATGTATATATGAGTAGTAGTAGTAGTATAGTAGTGTTGTTAGTGATAGAAAATGAGTGAATCATTTGATGCAGATATGTTCCTCATAGGAACGGCAATGCTGATACTTGGGATGGGGTTGCATGTCATGTTTGTGGGTTCAAAATATCTCAAAGGAAAAGGTTCACAGCTCCCCCCTTCAAACTTCTTTGGACTTTCCTATCTCAAGGTGCCTCCTTCCACTTGTTTCCTACATTTACATCCCTCCAAATTTTATGCACCCAATTACTGTTCTCAAATATTTTTTTTTTTTTTTTTTGGCCTGGCTCTCTTTCCTATGCTTTTTTTTTAATTTTATCATCACGTCAAAATTTAAATTTAAAATTAAATTAAAATTTTTTTGTCCTGACTCTCTTTCCTATGCTCTTTTTTAATTTTATCATCTCGTCAAAATTTAAATTTAAAATTTAATTTAATTTTTTAAATCATTAAAAGATAAATTATATTAAATTCAAATTATAAATATATTATAGCATTACAAGAGTAGAATAAATTGAAACAAACAATATGAACAGAATATCCAAAGTCACTATGAATAATGACTCAATAAAATTAGGCTTCGGTCACAGTTTGTGCCGGTCAACCCGACCCTAAAATTTAAGGCTTAGGCTATGGACTTTGAGTAATCAATGTGCCAAACTTTCGCTGACCCATCTTAAATTCTTAAAGCCAAAGTCCTACCCATGATCTTAAAATTATGGGCTTGTAAGTTTCGCTGGGTTTGGCGCATATGAACCTAATTTGACACTAATTTTAATTAGAGTTTTCTTTATATATATATATATACACACTAATTTTAGAAATAAAGATCTTGTTTGGTTTGTGTTTCCCAAAAATTTTTGAGAAAAATTCTCTACAAATAAGTTTTCAAAAGTAATCAAACCAAACAGATTTTTCCAAAATTTTTTTCCAAAACTTGTTTGGTTTACAAGTTTTCCAAACAAATCTCTCTCTCATACACATCAAATCAATCACTTTTTTCAAAACTCTCTCTCAAAATAATTTTCTAAAACATCTTTTTGAAAAAAAATCAAATCAAACCAAACAACTTTTCGTGCTTTTTATCTCTAAAACTCATCTCTCAAACTCAAACCAAACATACCCTAAATTTTTTGGTGTCTAAAAGTAAAAATTTTACTACAAAAGATATTTAGGAATCAATTTCTATCGTTATGAGAATAGCTGCTAAAAGGTTATTCCAAAATGTAAAAAAATAAGTTTTTAGCTACAAAATTTTAAAAATGTCACTAATAAATACACTTTTAGGAACAAAATATAACTTGGTCTCAAAAGGTTTATTTTTTTAGATAAAAAATTTGGTCCAAAAAACAACAAAAATATTTAGTTCTTAAAAAATAATTTTATCCCTAAATTTTGATCCCCAAAACTTTAATTTTTCGTAGTAATATATTTAAAATTCATTACACAAAAATTTGTAATACAAAATTTTAAAGTGCATCACAACAATTAGAATATTAAACTTTATGTATTAAAATAAAATAAAATAAAATAAAAGTAAGTCCATTAAGTTATTAAAGTGTACTCTCATGAAAGCTTAAACTGTGCTATCTAACAGTTAATTAATAATTATTAAAAAAATTTGATTTTGTTATTGTTTTGTCAGACACTTCCACGGTGGGTAAGGATGAAGTCATTAGAAAAAATATATGATTCTTTACAAGTAAATTAATTAATAGGATTAAAAATTAATGTGAAAAAATTAAATAAAAAACAACACAAGAATTTTACGTGGTTCCCTCAATGTGAGGTACGTCCACGGGATCAAAATCCGATTCCACTATCAATCAAATAAGTTTCCAAATGATCACAAACGAGACACAAATGGCCTCACAAAATTACCCTTATATGAATTCCAAATAATCACAAATAAATAAGAGAAAAGATCTCACTAAATAGATAAACCAAAATTTTCGAAACAAAGTTGAAGAAGATCCAAAATAGCGAACCAAATTAACCCACCAAATAATGATCAAACAAATTGATGCTCCACAAAACAAAGTCCATCGAATTGATTAGCCCCGAAATCAATTAGCCACTGCACTGTGCTTCATAAGACAACAAAGCTATATATATATATATGGTTGAGTCTTGGATTTTTTTATATAAAATCCTAGTTGTTACTAAATTGAATATTTAATACCTATTAGGATTTCAAAAGTCAGATTTAATATATAAAATATATTATACCCAAACCAAACCAAATTAAAATTCTTTTTCTAAAACCAATTGGGTCTCAAACTCTAATAACGAGATATATCCCAACAATTCTCCCCCTATCGACTTAGGTGGAGACATCAACTATACCCTCCAAAGTTCGACACTTTAAATGTTTGTCCCTCGACAAAGTCTTAGTCAACATATCTGAAATATTATCATCCCTGTAAACCTTTTCGAGTTGCAACAATTTCGAATCTAACACATCACTAATCCAGTGGTATCTCACATCAATGTGTTTCGATCTCGAATGAAAAGTAGAATTTTTACTCAAATGAATAGCACTTTGACTATCACAATAAAGCACATACTTTTCTTGCTTCAAACCCTTCAACCATAACTCTTATTTGCAAGCTTCCGTAATGGCAATAAATTCAGCTTCGGTAGTTGAGAGAGCAACACATTTTTGTAATTTAGATTTCTATGCCACAACTCCCCCTGCAAATGTCATCAAATACCCCGAAGTAGATTTCCTAAAATCAACATCACCGACCATGTCAGAATCCGTGAACCCATCAAGCATTAGCTTACCATTCTCAAAATACAAACACACCTTTGAAGTCCCTCAAAGATATCTTAAAATCCATTTTACCGCTGCCCAATGTTCTTTACCTGGATTAAAGAGAAAACGATTCACCACACCAACAACGTGAGCAATGTTCGGCCTTGTACAAATCATGGCGTACATCAAAGAACCAATTGCTGAAGAATAAGGAATTTTCAATATCTCTTCTTTGTCTTTCTCACTTGTAGGACATTGATTCGAACTAAATTTGAAGTGATTCGCAAGTGGACAACCAACCGGTTTTGCTTTATTCATGTTGAACCTCTCAAGAACTTTTTCAATATAGCTTTCTTGAGACAACCAAATCAGCCCCTTTTTGCGATCACAAACAATTTTCATACAAAGTATTTGCTTTGTCGGTCCAAAATCTTTCATAGCAAAAGATTTACTCAACTCTAACTTCAACTTGTTAATCATGGTAGAATTTTGACCCACAATTAACATGTCATCAACATAAAGCAAAAGAATAATAAATTTACCATTCGGGAAATTTTCACAAACACACAATGGTCTGAAGTGGTTTTAGAAAAACCATTATTCATCATGAAAGAGTCAAATTTTTTGTACCATTGCCGTGGGGCTTGCTTGAGGCCATACAAACTTTTCTTCAATTTGCAAACAAATTTCTTTTTTCCTTTTTTCACAAAACCTTCTGCTTGCTCCATGTAAATTTCTTCTTCAAGATCACCCTGAAGAAATGTGGTCTTCACATCAAGTTGCTTAATTTTAAGGTTCATACTTGTAGCTATGCCAAGTACAACCCGAATAGAAGACATCTTCACAACTGGCGAGAAAATCTCATCAAAGTCAATATATTTCTTTTGCCCAAAGCCTTTCACAACAAGACGTGCTTTGTACCTCAGAATCTTACTATCATTCTTCAATTTGAAAACCCATTTATTTTTTAGAATTTCCCTCCCCTTAGGCAACTTCACTAAATCATAAGTGTGATTTTCAAGTAAGGAATTCATCTCCTCTTCCATTGCCTTTTTCCAATCATCTTTCTTTGTATGCTCAATTGCTTCTTGGTAGCTCTCAGGCTCCCCTTGATCGGAAATCAACACAAATTCATTGGGAGGATATTTTCTTGAAGGTTGTCGGTCCCCTGTAGATTTTCTCAACTCAAGTTGTGGTGGCGGTTCTTGAGTTGGATGCTCTTCCTCAATTTCTATCTCAAGTTCATTAGGATTAGTATCATCCTCTGTATCTTCAGTAGGTGGCTGCACATCTCCCCCATTTTCATTATCAACTGAAGATGAAGGAGATGGATCCATGTCAATGAGATCACTAGGTTTTGGTTCTGGTTGATCACCTTTGCCAAAGTCTTCAATTGTTTGGTCTTCAAGAAACATAACATCACGGCTTCGAATGACTTTCTTGTCAACCGAATCCCACAATCTATACCCGAATTCATCACGCCCATAGCCAAAAAAAATACATTGTCTTGACTTATTATCAAGCTTGGACCTCTCATCCTTTGGAATGTGAACAAAAGCTCAGCAACCAAACACTCTCAAGTGCTCATAAGACACATCTTTGCTAGTCCAAACTCTTTTAGGAACATCACCATTCAAATGATAGGAAGGAGACAAATTGATCACGTCAATCACTATTCTCATTGCCTCACCCCAAAAGGATTTAGACAATTTAGCTTGTGAAAGCAAACATCTTGTTCTTTCCACAATGATGCGGTTCATCCTTTCAGCAACGTCATTTTGTTTAGGAGTCTTCTTAACTGTCTTTTGATGCCGAATACCTTGGCTGCGACAATACTTATCAAATGGCCCAATATATTCACCACCATTGTTTGATCGGATACACTTTAATTTCTGCCCTATTTCTCTTTCAACCATGGCCTGAAAATGCTTAAATACTTCTAGAACTTGATTTTTAATCTTTAGTAGAAAAGCCCAAACTTTTCTTGAATAATCATCAATGAAAGTAACAAAATAAAATGCACCACTATGTGTTCTAACTTTTAAAGAGCCACAAACATCTGAATGAATCAACTCCAAAACATTTTCTTTTCTAGAAGCAACATTTTTATGAAAAGAAACTCTATGTTGTTTACCCACCAAACAATGAACACAAGTTTTAAGATGTGTACCTTTCAAACCGGGTAGAAGCTCTTTCTTGAACAAAACTTGTAGCCCCTTTTCACTCATGTGCCCAAGTCGCTTGTGCCAGAATTCGGTAGAAGTATCATCTTCAAGTGCATTAACAACACCTTTACAAATTTTTCCTTGTATTGAATAAAGTGTATGAGTCTTCTTGCATTTAGCCACCACCAAAGAACCATTTGTGAGCTTCCATATTCTATCACCAAATTTGTTGTTAAAGCCTTCATCATTTAGCTTCCCGCGAGAGATCAAATTGAGACGAATGTCAGAAACATGCCTCATATCTTTAAGTAACAACTTGCAGCCCAAATTTGTTTCCAAGCAAACATCACCCATGCCAATAATCTTGGACAAACCTTCATTACCCGTTCGAACAGAACCATAATTTCCTTTGGTGTAGGTAGTGAAGAAATCAACTCGAGAAGTCACATGAAAATATGCACCTGAATCAATCATCCAATTGCTCTCTTGGCCCACAAAATTGATACAATCATCTTTACAAATGACCATGAGATCACCATTGGTAGTAACTACTGTTGTGTCTTCTTGCTTCTTATCCACACTTTTGTCATGCCTTTTCTCATTGTTCTTGAGCTTTCGACATTCTCGTTTCATGTGCCATTTCTCATGGCAATAATAGCACTCAATGTCTTTCTTTGAAAAAGAATCATCTCTTGATTTGTCACGGCTTTGATTACGACCATGAGGAGTCTTACTCTTCTCTCTTGTTTTGCTTCGGCCTCTCACAACAAATGCTTCTAAATGAGCGGAACCCGCTAATTTTCTTCTAGTTTCTTCATTTAACAAGCTACTAGTGACTTGGCCTATTGTGACAACCCCATCGGGTGCCAAATTACTAACTGTTACAACCAAAGTCTCCCAACTTTCAGGCAAAGAATTAAGTAGCATCAAAGCCTGCACCTCATCATCAAAAATAATTTTTATAGAAGCAAGTTGGTTAACAATACTCTTTATTTCATTCAGATGTTCCGGAATAGGGCTGCCTTCTTTATATTTTAAACCAACTTATGAAACAGAAAAGTTTTATTTGTGGCTGATTTCCTATCATAAAGGCCTTTTAATTTTTTCCATAAATCATGTGCCGAAGTTTCAGTAGCAACATGATGAAACACACTGTCATCAATCCATTGACGGATAACACCAATGGCTTTTTGATTAAGCCTATTCCATTCATCATCTTTCATACCCTCGGGTTTGCCACTATCACCCTCAATAGGTCTATACAAATCTTTACAAAATAATAGGTCCTCTATTTTAGTTTTTCAAGTTACCCAATTGCTTCTATTGAAGCTAGACATACGACCCACATTCTCTTCCATTGATTTACACAAATAAATATACCCAAATAAATCGTAAGCTCTGATATCAGTTGTTAGGAAAAATATATGATTCTCTACAAGTAAATCAATCAATGGGAATAAAAACTAATGCGAAAAAATTAAATCAAAAGCAACACAAGAATTTTACGTGGTTCCCTCAATGTGAGGTACGTCCACGGGATCAAAATCCGATTCCACTATCAACCAAATAAGATTCCAAACGATTACAAACGAGACATAAATGGTCTCACAAAATCACTCTTAGGTGAATTTTAAACAATCACAAATAAACAAGAGGAAAGACCTCACCAAATAGATAAACCAAAATCTTCGAAACAAAGTTGAAGAAGATCCAAAATAACGAACCAAATTAACCCACCAAATAATGATCAAACAAATTGATGCTTCATAAAACAAAGTCCATCGAATGGATTAGCCCCAAAATCAATTAGCTGCTGCACTGTGCTTCAGAAGAAAACAAAGCCATATATATATATATGGTTGAGTCTTGAATTTTTTTATATAAAATCCTAGTTGTTACCAAATTGAATATCCAATACCTATTAGGATTCCAAAAGTCAGATATAATATATAAAATATATTATACCCAAACCAAACCGAATTAAAATTCTTTTTCCAAAACCAATTGGGTCTCAAACTCCAATAAGGAGATATATCCCAACAGAAGTCGGTTACAAAAGCAAAGTCGAAAATCGGGCAAGCTGTGATGATGACACTGCAAATAGGAGTGTTGGAGAAATTCAAGAGTATACCTTTGGTTACTGGATTCGATCTTGCTTGTTTCGCCGGTGCTGTATTTGTTTTCTCAGCTTGTTTATTCCTTCTCTCACAACTTTCTGTTGGTGCTAGTGATGCCACTGCCACTAATAATATATCCTAAGAATCAGATAGGTAGGTAGCCATGGAAGGAATGTATCATCAACTACTATCACTGACCAAAACAAGAAGCATAGCATACACTTAGCTTGAGAAGAGAAAGCTAAGTAACACACTCGTATAGTTAGAGGAATGACAATACAAAACCAGTCCTTAGATTTTTTATTTTTTATTTTTTTTGGGTAATTAGCAGTCCTTAGATTACATCTATGATTTTTCAAACCATAGTTGTAATCAGTAGTCACACCACAAAGAAGTCATATGCAACTTCTTGGAAAAGTAAGCGATGTAAGGATATCTATTTCACTACAAGAAAAATGGCCTTTTGCTACCATATAATTTGTGACCACCTGATTAGTCGTCGCAAATAACCAATTTATCCCTTATTTTCTTCTATTTATTTTCCCATTTTCTTTATATTTGCCCTAGCCCCTAATTGTTCTCTCTTTCTCTCTCTTTTTCTCTAATATGACTGGCATGAATCTCTCAATCTCGTTCTCTCTCTCTCTCTCTCTCTCTCTCCCTCAATCTCGCCCTCTCTCTCTCTCTCTCAATTTCATGCTCTCTCTTCTTAATGATCTTCTCATATCAGCACCTCTACTACACATATATTATGTATATGTTATGAATATCAATTTTTGAAATTGAATTTATTCTATTGAGGTTTGAGCAAGAACCGAAGTAGCCGTCTTCCTTAAGATCTTGAACTTTTCGACTCCGATAATCTCATATTTCTCTAGTTTGCAATTTTGCTTCAAATCTCTACTCTTGAAATGTGTGTGTGTGTATATATATATGTATGTGTGTGTGTGAGTGTGTTTTTGTGTTAAGCATTGAGTCACTGTTGATTTTAATTTGATAAATTTGGGGATTTTTGAGTGTGTTACAGATCAATAGAAGATGGAATAATCGTAGAGGGTTTGTTGATTGATGTTTTGTGGATTTTTCTCTCACTCGTTTTGCATGAGGTCATTGATGAGACTGTTGAATCTTTCATTAGAGGTAATAATAGGATCAACATCATCTCTTTCTCATTTTCCTTCTTAATCAATCTCTCGAAAAGTACACATTGCCTCAGCATATGTATCCTTCAATTTAGGCTATTAGGTTTTTGGCCATTCCATTGATGTATCCTTTAATTCAATGGAATGAGGTAATAATATACATAAAAGGTGCAAAGATCGAATATCTGAAAGATAAGTTAGCAAGAAAGGCCATGGATGGACAGAGAATGATGGAAGAGAGACAAAGTCTAACAATGTAAGTGAAGCATCTAGAAGAGCAGATGGAAAATAAAAACCAAGACATTGATCACTAGAGACAAGACAAGGAGGGTTTGCAGGAGAGAATTTCCGAGTTGGAGAAGACATTAGTTGAGAAAGAGGAGTCATTTACTCTCCAGAAGCAAGTTAAGGATGTCGAGAATAAAGCATCTACTCAAATTATGGCCTTAACGACCCAGGTTAAAAATCTGCAACATAAGTTGGATTCCACTCACTTCGTGAAAAGCCAATTGGTGTTGCAGATTAAGAGAGTTAAACAAGAATCTTCAGAAAGCTTGACTTAAGTGGAGAATAAGAATTCCGAGCTAGTAAACAAGGTTGCGGATCAGTAAAGAATGCTAAAAGAACAGGAGGATGCTTTCAATGAATTGAAAGAAGAGGACAAAAGACTCGAAGTTTTGTTTCAAGAATGCAAGGCAAACCTTGAAGTTGCTGAAAGGAAGATTGAAGAAATGGAAGAAGAGTTGCAAAAGAGTATTGAATCGAAAGATAGGAAAGTTGATAAATTCGAAGAAACGATCGAAGACTTGAAAAGAGATCTGGAAATGAAAGGAGATGAAGTGAGCTTGCTGATCGAGAATCTCAGCATGATTGAGGAAGACTACGGCCACTTTGAGAGCCGTGTTTATGAAATCTTGAACGAGTTTCAAGTTGCAAAGAACAGGGTCAATGAGACAAATACCGAGAAACAACAACTAAAGGATGAGCTCAGTGTCCTGATCGAGCAACTGTGAGATAAGAAAGAAAAGGAATTGGTCTTGAGAGAAAAGGTCAGAGAATTGGAAGCAAAGATGCACAATACTGAGGATGAGAAGTAGCAGAATTCGATCAAAAAATTAGTAAAATGCTTGAAGAGAAGATGGGGGAATTGGAGAAGACAATGAGTGAAAAGGAGGAGGGGATATTGGGGCTCGGGGAAGAGAAGAGGGAGGCGATAAGACAACTATGTATATGGATCGATTATGTAACGCCCCGACCCTCGTATCTGATTCTGTTATCTTTTCAATCGCCTGTTTGATGTTTTTGAATGTTTATTGTGGAAACCTATGTGAAAATGTAGTAAAAGTTCATGAGACTTAGCAAAATGAATTTCCATCTGTTGAATTAAAACTCTATCTGTCACATTTGAATTACTTAAATCCGAAATTGAGCACCTTAGAGATTTAATTTGCAGAAATTGATTTGGTATTTGGAATCTACATGATTTTTAAGCTATAATGGGATTTTCTGTAGAATTTTCATTTCGGCACCATAAAGCGATTCGTTTTTGTCTTTTATGCACTTATATATATATAGTTATATGTTTGTCTAAGTTGTGGAACTTTGATAAAAAAAACGTGGGACTCTTTTGAGAGAGGAAAAGAGAGAAAACCGTGGGAGAGGAATTGGGGGGAACTCACTTGATTCATCTAAGGAACTAATTGTTTGGTAGATTTGGAAGATTGAAGGTAGGGAACTCTAAATCCTAGTTTGATTTCCATGAATTTCATCTTATACTTGTGTTGGTTCATGAATAATCCATGTTTGATTTATTAGGGTTTTTCACCCTATAAGCTTATTGGCAATAATTTGAGGGTTGTATGCATCTAAGCTTCAAATCCTTGACTTTGTATCGTCTCTTTTTACAAATACGTTGAGATCACATGACATGTTGGAAGAACTTGAATCTAAGATGAAATTTGTGCAAGTAATGAATTATTAAAGCTTCTAACTTGGTTACAATTGAGATGGTTAAGCTTGGATGCATGTTTTGGTGCTGTTAAGTGAGTGTATTGCATGAATTTGACCCTTGATTTCATGAAAATTGAGCTTGAATGATGAAACCTTGTCTTGAAATCGAGCTGTCCTAATCGCTTACGTCCGCTCGAGCGGGGTCGAGCCGCCGAGCGAGAAATGCACCTTCCATAAGTTTCTGGAAAAACTTCTGCCCGCCGGCGTGGAAAGGTGCGCTCCGGCGGAGAAATCAACCATCCAGTATTTTTGGCAAGATTACCTTTGTCGCCGGCGGACAAAGCTACGCTCGAGCGTAGGACTGTTCAGCCAGGAAAATATGTTTTGTTCTGTTCTTCATGCTGGACTCTTTGGTGTTATTAGAATATTCTTTTCTGATGGGTTTTAAGAGATTATAACTTTATAAAAGTGTGGAGGCATATGAAACGATTTCTAAAGAAAAGAATACTAATTTATTAGCTATGTTGTGTGCAGGGCACACTCCAGAAGGAACTCATACGCCACCACAACACTGTGAGTAATAGTGCATTATACATACATTTATGTATCTGCTCTGTAAGACATAATTGTAATTATGTACTAATCTGGGAATGAAAAGTAAGAACTGTATCTATATGTCTGTTGTGCCGAAAGGCTACCTGTTGTGCCGCAAGGCTACCTGAGCCGAAAGGCTATCTGTGTCTTAAATAAGGCTACACATTGTCTTAAAGGCTACGAGCCGAAGGCTATCTGTGCCCTAAGGCTATCTGTTGTGCCGAAGGCTACATTGTCTTGAAAAGGCTACTGTTGTGCCGAAGGCTATCACGTCGCATAAGGCTACAGGCCAATAGGCCACTCTGTTACCTCAGTATTTGATTTTGGTACATATGCTCAGACATTATGATTTTATTATGCGTACTATTATTCACCGAGCTTGTCTCATTACGTAATTTTGTGCGATTACAGAGGAACCCGACGAGAGCCGTTCTAGCATACTTTATGCATTTTTGTCACCTAAGGATAACCGAGCAATGAAGGGAACCCTTTAGATTAGACCGATTAACTTTGTATATGGAAGTTTTGGTATCTACACTTTGGTCGTGAAATTGTATCTATTGTTTTGTGTGCCTAAGTCCTAGGCTAATTTGTAAATGTTTTTGTAACCTCATTTTGTGTGCATGGTACTTTATGTTAAATGTTAAGTTGATCTGGTTTTTGGTAGTTGCTCAATGGATGCGTCTGTTCTTATTAATTAAAATTACAATGCTTCCGTCTGGCCCTCAAATGTTATACCAAATAGGTTATTCTGCATTTTTGTTAAGGTCACGGACTTTTAGGGGCGGTTAAGGCGTGACAAGTGGTATCGAGCACGAGTTGCTATCTCACACTTGATCCATTGAGCGTTAGGGTGTCTAGAAAGTAGTAGGCATCATAAAGAAAAAAAAAAGAATTGATAGCAACGTGATATGATTTTGCTAACACTAATCGATGATTGCATTTTGTATACTTTTGTGTATGTTGGCACGATTTGTTTTGTAGACTATGGTGAGAACAAGGGTGACGAGCCGAGGATGCTACCTCGGTCGGTTGGATAGAATGGAAAGAATGATGAGAGATATGGCTGAAACTTTACTAAGCAACAACAACGGCACAATGTGCATGACCACCACCCCACCGGTACCTCCACGCAATGCAAGACATTCATGCCGAGGACCATCGATTACCGACAAGGAGTTTAAAAGATGAAACCACCTTCGTTTAAAGGGGATTGAACCAATGAAGGCGGAGGCATGGGTGTTAGGGATAGAGAAACTATTCAAGTCTTTCCTTGTCTTGGAGTTCGAAAGTGCAATTTGCCGCTTCACGCTTGAAGAAGAGGCGCGGAGGTGGTGGATGCTTACGAACAATGCACCTGAGTTGACTTGGGACGGTGTTCTTAGTGTTATTCTATGACAAATATTTTCCCCAGAGTATGCGAGACAAGAAAGTAACGGAGTTTGAAACATTGAGACAAGGAAATAAAGCATGGTGAGTATGAAGCCCGGTTTGCGAATCGTTCGCACCTCACATGGTAGACACGGAGTACAAAAAGGCGGAAATTCGAGGAGGATTGAGGAATGCCATTCAGATCGGATCAATGTGTTGAAGTTACCGACGTATGTTGATGTTTTGGAGCCGGTCATATCGCAGAAGGAAATTTGGCTACTCGGACTGGATTTGAATGGAAGGGAAGAGGCAAAATACTCGGTGGTCTAAGGGATCAACCACTTCACCAAACAAAAAGCATTCAGAAACTTTTCCAACTGACTTCTCGTAATTCAACTCTGTGTGTCTAGAATGTGGGTTGCGACATCGTGGGGTTTGTCATCGGTTGATCGAGCATGTTTTGATGCGGTAAAACAGACATCTCGATTAGGACCGTCCACAAAGGAATCAACAACCCGGTAGTAAGACCGCCACAAGTTCAGTTGGGTCTACACCGACTCCAAGTGCCAAATCAACTGTTAAACCGACCAATGGTAAGGATGCCATGAGGCAGGGTAGGGTATTTGCGTTGGTTCCAGGATATGTACAGAATGCAACAACCGACCCTTGATTTCATGAAAATTGAGCTTGAATGATGAAACCTTGTCTTGAAATCGAGCTGTCCCATCGCTTGATCGTCGCCGGCGGTCAGGTCGCCGCCGCGAGAAATGCACCTCCGAAGTTTCGAAAAACTACTGCTTCGCCGGCGTGGAAAGGTGCGCCGGCGGAGAAATCAACCATCGAGATTTTTGGCAAGATTACCTTTGTCCGCTCGAGCGGACAAAGCTACGCTCGAGCGTAGGGACCGTTTATTGACCAGAAAATATGTTTTGTTCTTCTTCATCTTTGGACTCTTTGGTGTTATTAGAATATTCTTTTCGATGGGTTTTAAGAGATTATAACTTTATAAAAGTGTGGAGGCATATGAAACGATTTCTAAAGAAAAGAATACTAATTTATTAGCTATGTTGTGTGCAGGCACACCTGTATGAACTCATACGCCACCACAACATTGTGAGTAATAGTGCATTATACATACATTTATGTATTCGCTCAGAAGACATAATTGTAATTATGTACTAATGGGGAATGAAAAGTAAGAACTGTATCTATATGTATACTGTTGTCTTGAAAGGCTACACTACAGCCGAAGGCTACACGAGCCGAAGGCTATCTGTAAGTAAGGCTACACATTGTGCCGCAAGGCTACCCGAGCCGAAGGCTATCTGTCTTAAAGGCTACACAGGCCAATAGGCCACTCTGTTACCTCGAGATTTGATTTTGGTACATATGCTCAGACATTATGATTTTATTACTGCGTACTATTATTCACTGAGCTTGTCTCATTCTGTAATTTTGTCTGATTCTGTAGGAACCAGCTTGAGGAGCCGTTCTAGCATACTTTATGCATTTTTGTCAGCCTAAGGATAACCAGGCACTGAAGGGAACCCCTTTAGATTAGACCAGTTCGCTTTGTATATGGAATTTTTGGTATCTACACTGCTGGTCAGGGAAATTGTATCTATTGTTTTGTGTGCCTAAGTCCTAGGCTAATTTGTAAATGTTTTTGTAACCTCATTTTGTGTGCATGGTACTTTATGTTAAATGTTAAGTTGATCCTGGTTTTTGGTAGTTGCTCAATGGATGCGTCTGTTCTTATTAATTAAAATTACAATGCTTCCGTACAGGCCCTCAAATGTTATACCAAATAGGTTATTCTGTCTGTTTTTGTTAAGGTCACGCGCGGACTTTTAGGGGGCAGGTTCGGGGCGTGACAGATTATCACCGGAGTCGATGCAAAGATCAAAGGTATTATCTGGTAAAAGGCCAATAGCAACTTGAGTGTTCTAAATTTTAATTCTTTTATTTTTGCATTATTTCTATTATTATGGTTTTTGTAGTTGATTGTGACATTTGATTGGTTTATTTTGACAATATCATTTGTTGGTGGAACTTTTACCATTTTAGATTTTGTGTAGGGAATTAGTGCTGTTTTTGTGTACTTTTTTTGTCGTCAGTTATGTCTAATAAAGTTTTAAGAATGGCGATGAATGCAATCTAAACTTTTAGATACAACTGACAACAAAAAAAAGTACACAAAAACAACACTAATTCCTTATACAAAATCTAAACTCGTAAAAGTTCCACCAACAAATGATATTGTCAAAATAAACCAATCAAATGTCACAATCAACTACAAAAACCATAATAATAGACATAAATACAAAAATAAAAGAATAAAAATTTAGAACACTCAAGTTGCTATTGGCCTTCTACCAGATAATACCTTTGAGAGCATTTTCTTGAGATCTTCGCATCGACTCCGGTGATAATCGATCACTATACACAGTTGTCTTATCACCTCCCTCGTCTCTTCCCCGAGCCCCAATATCCCCTCTTCCTTTTCACTTATCATCTTCTTCAATTCCCCCATCTTCTCTTTAAGCATTTTACTAATTTTTTGATCGAATTCTGCTACTTCTCATCATCAGTATTATGCAACTTTGCTTCCATTCTCTGACCTTTTCTCTCAAGACCAATTCCTTTTCTTTCTTATCTCACAGTTGCTCGATCAGGACACTGAGCTCATCCTTTAGTTGTTGTTTCTCTATATTTTTCTCATTGACCCTGTTCTTTGCAACTTGAAACTCGTTCAAGATTTCATAAACACGGCTGTCAAAGTAGCCGTAGTCTTCCTCAATCGTGCTGAGATTCTCGATCAGCAAGCTCACTTCATCTCCTTTCATTTCCCGATCTCTTTTCAAGTCTTCGATCGTTTCTTCGAATTCATCGACTTTCCTATCTTTCGATTCAATACTCTTTTGCAACTCTTCTTCCATTTCTTCAATCTTTCTTTCAGCAACTTCAAGGTTTGCCTTGCATTCTTGAAACAAAACTTCGAGTCGTTTGTGCTCTTCTTTCAATTCATTGAAAGCATCCTTCTGTTCTTTTAGCATTCTTTGCTAGCTTGGAATTCTTATTTGCTAGCTCTCAATTCAACATCAAATGAGGCTGACATTTTGGCCTCAGTGAGCTCCCAACCCTCTCCGACTCCGATTGCGCCGCCATTGTAAGACTCTGCTAGCAAAAAAAACCATGAGAGCCACACAGCCTCAATCCGCCAAGAAAACTAAGAAAGCAGGGACAAAAGCAAAATAACAACAACAACAAAATCAATCTTTCGAGAAGGAGTTGCAAGAAATGCAAGAAAAACTTCAATAGTTGAGGATCGAGAAGGAGCAAACTGAAGAGCTATTGAAGGCACGAGAGGAGACTTTGAAGATGATGGAGGAGAAGCTTGAAACAAGGGGGAAAGAGCAAGAAAAGCTTCAGACGGAACTCAAGAAGTTATAGAAAATGAAAGAGTTCAAACCCACCATGGTTCGTTTTTCTTGGTTTCCTTTTTTTTGTCCCTCATTTCAATACAATGTTTGGTTGCTGAGAAAATGTAGGGGAAATGAAGGAACTTTAGAAATGGTAATTTTCCTACTTTTTCTCAAAAATTGAACAGAGTTGATGATTCTTGATTTCTATTTCCCTAATTTTTTAAACGCTGTTTGGTTGTTGAGGAAATGTTGAAAAGTTTACAGAGTTTAAAAAGGGAAATTGAAAAGAACCCAGATTGATGGTTCAAAGTTGATGATTCTTGGTTTAGTTTTCTCTCTAAATTTTCCTATATTTCCTAAAAACAGAACAGAGTTTATGATTCTTGATTTCTGGTTCTACTGTTTGATGGGTTTTTTTTTTTTTTTTTCTCTAGACATTCCTTATTGTTCAATCTCTAAGAGAGAAATAGCTAAAAAAGAAAGACAAGAAGAAGAAAGGTTGCCCTCAAATGAAAAGACCATCTCCACCTTATATCCTATGGTGCAAAGATCAATGGAATGAGGTAATAATATACATAAAAGGTGTAAAGATCGAAAATCTGACAGAGGAGTTAGCAAGAAAGTCCATGGATGGACAGAGAATGATGGAAAAGAGACAAAGTCTAACAATGCAGGTGAAGCATCTAGAAGAGTAGATGGAAAATAAAAACCAAGACATTGATCACTTGAGACAAGAAAAAAAGGGTCTGCAGGAATTATTTTTATATTTTTTGTGTGAAGATTATTTTATCTTTTTAGTGTTCTTTAAAATGTAAGTTTTGTCGAAAAAATTTTCTAAAAAAGTTGGTCAAACATATTTTTTATTAGAAAATGATGGAGAAGCCCACTTCCTAAAGTTAGTGATGTGTAAAAGATATAATTAACCGATGATTACAGAAAATAAATGCAAGGGACAAGGCCCAGCTTCTTACGTTATAAACAACGATAGGGAATGAGATTTGAGCACAAAAACATGGTGTCTACATGATTGGTTCATTTCCATACAAGCACCAAGTACATTTTGTAACACGCTTGCGAGGGACCCCGCGCTACACGCTATAGTTCGGACTCGATTTTGTTTGCGGTTCTAAATCTGAACCAAAGAGTCCAAATCCAGCAAATCGTTTTGAGAAAACAGATTTTTGAAAAGAAGTGCCAAACATGGACTTCTTTGCCAGATACAGAGTCGCCACCTAAATATTTTTTAATAGGGAAATCTAGGAAACCCTGACTCGGTGCCAAAGGCCACGTGTCCGTCATCACCAAAGTTGCCTCAGCTCGGGAGCTTGGGTACGATTGGGGAAGGTCAGCTATGAGCACTCCATCTCGCCCGGTCTGAAGACCAGCCTCTACTAACCGTGATATCCGATTTTGAAAACGTTATGTGTTCTTATTCCAGTTATTAGCCTAGAATTACTATGTTATGCGCACAGCAAACAAGTATAGACTAGATTGCCTAATTTGGAAATAAGCATTGCATATCCGTTTGTTTTAAAAAGCACTTCGAAATTTGCTACTCGCAAGTAGGCTAAAACACGGATTTCAACGAGTTTTTCCAACTCAGACAATCCAACCTTCACCCACAGGCAATCAAACAGTTTATCTCACATAAGCAATTAGTCGCATGGTAAGCATGCTGTTATGTTAACACTCACACACATGCAGTATGCTAAAGCATGAAAATACTTACATCGTACTCCGTGCCAAAACAATAAACTAGTTAGCAAACATGCATGGTCCTAGTTCATGTTAAGTTTGACTAATGCAACACATACAGGATGCAATTAGAGTAGGCTCGGCTAACCTAAACATGGCATGTGAAATGCGATCAATTGATGCATGTATTCAAGTTAGATTTGAAATACCAATGCAGTTAGCGTGATGCGCCGAGCCCGGTGCATGTAAGACAAATGTATGGATGCACGCATGTAGTCATACTGTATGCTAATTTAAACATGCCCTAATCTACCATCATAAGCGGGTAAATAAAAGGGAAGAAAGAAGTGGGGATTGGAGGACATGCACACACACGCACCCACACTTATTACAGATTCGCCCTCGCCCGGAGGGACCAAATAAATATTACAGATAATTAACCTACAAGCTAATTAAATATTACAGGCCATCTAATTAGCTAAGCAAATTAACTAATCTAAGGAAAACAGTAAACCGCCTCGGGAGGAGAGCCTGATGTAATGCATGCTCTGGCCTGTTTCTGAAATGCACCGCCATGCTAAGCTACTGCTTTCCTCTTGTACTCCTTTGAAGGCTTCCAAAGCCTTAGGGTTGCCTCTCTGAGCACTGTGCAGTACCACCGGCTAGGGAGAATGGCCACCAGCCGTAAAAAGTGTTCATCAGCTGAGAATGAATCCATCGGCCACCAATTGATTGCCGGTCGGCACTCTGTGCAGTCGATCGGCAAAAAGTTCCTGCAGAACCTGTTTGACAGCAACAAAGGACAGAGCTTTGCATGGCAATGCAATTCAAGCCATGTATGCACCAACCATGTCCCTTATCATGTTTGTGACTCAAAGGGACATGCTCCTTGGTTCTCGGACCATCAATCGCGCATTTCCATACGTGATGGCCCAAGGGACCAAGTTGTGCATGTTGATTTCAAATGTAATGCAAACTAATAAACAAAGGCCCAATTCTTATCACCTGATCAAGGAACAAGGCATGCGTGCTAGATGGAGTGCAACCTAAGCATATGAACTAGCATGCAACATGAGCATACAAGGTATACATGCAAGCATGCAAACAAACATGCAAGGTAAGCATGCAAGCAAGCATAGGATGGACTTAAACATGATTTAGGCAGCTCTAATTAGGCCCAAAACAGTGGCCAAAGTGCTATGAAATGAGGACTAAACACACATACACACATGCATATGTTAAAGAGCTAACACTCAAGCACAAAAGGGCAACTCTCAAGCACACTTGAAAGATGTCACACCCCAAACCTGCCCCTAAAAGTTTGAGCATGACCTATTCATAAATGGACATGTAACATGATGAACAAATCTATGGGGCCTTATCGGAAGCATAAAACACAAACATAACATAGATACAGCATACACCGTTGAGCTATTTCTAATATGCCAGGATCTCATGCGTCATATACTTCAACAAAAATAGACAAAGTTTAAAACTAAATCTCTGGATGTCGGTTATTACACATACATTACATTTACAGTCCCAGCCCCATGATTGGGCGTATACAAAAATAACATAAAAGTTATGTATGACAACTTTGATGGCACTCAAAACTGCCCCTATCATCTTCACAGTTTCACCAAAAGTGAATGGCTTGGTATAGTGCCTGGATACGTAAAGGTTGACCGAAGGAAACGGCATCCTGAGCTAGGATTGCCCACCTAGGGGAAGACCTACAGAAACAGACAAAACTGAGAGTGAGCCGGGCTCAGTGAATAGTAATACATAAATGAAACATTACTTAACTTGAACAGATAACATAGCAATACATTAGTCTGATTCTGTAATACATACGTTAGTCTGATTCTGCAATATACACATAATGGCCTTAGGCCTAATCTTGTACATAAACTTGGTGGCTATAAGCCCTTGAAAATGGTGGCACAAAGCCCTTGGGACATGTGTGGTATAACACCCTTGTAACCATGTTGGCACTATGGCCCTTGAAACTTGTTGGCATTAAAGCCCTTGGTAGTGGCATGAAGCCCTTGTAAACATGTGGCACTATGGCCCTTGAAAGTGGCGTAAAGCCCTTGTAAACATGTGGCACTATGGCCCCTGAAAGTGGCGTAAAGCCCTTGTAAACATGTGGCACTATGGCCCCTGAAAGTTTCTTTCCTTTTCATACTTTTAACATATCTTAAATTGTAATAAAAATACATAACATGCTTGAAAACATTAATATAGTTGCCTTACTTGCCTCAAAATATTGACATAAATGCATAACATGTACATAAGTACTACTACTCACAATGTTGGGATGACGTGCCTGTTCCACCCGTAGTATGCCCTGTACACATTGAAAACTCACACTTTAGTTCATCTCAAATCACATTTCGTTTCGCTTCATTTCGCTTCATTTCGAATGAATTAATACATATAAAAAAGACATCAAATACACATTCCGGCAATGTTAGAGGGTTCTACATGCAAAACGGAGCGATCTGGATTTTTCAGCATGGGTTGCACGTGCGGCTGTGAGCCCCGCGACGCAATTCCTCCGCCGCGTGCGCAAAATGCTCCCACACGTGCTTTTAGATAGAATCAAAGCCCCAAAACTGGTCTTCTCACGCGTCGGCCACAACCCCGTGACGTGCGGCGATTATTCTCGCGACGCGGCCATGACTCCCGCACGTGCGGCGATTCTGCATTTCTCTAGTCCGAAATTCTACAATTTCCCAACTCTTGGTACACATTTTAGGGGCTTAACTTAAAGCTTTTTATAGCTAATTCATGGTTCAAAAAGCATGTAATTCAAGGCACCATACACCATAATCTAGCTTGAATTAAATCTATGAGCGTGACTCAATTGATTTGAACAAAATTGAAGCTCAACAACATGGTTTCATTCTTGAGGCTCCTAATTTCATACACACATACATAAATGTACAAAACATAGCTTAAACATGGAGATTAATTGATGAATAAGGAGCAAGAGGTTGATCATGACTTCAATTAGGTCCAACATGCACAAATGATAGGAGTTTCATGCTAAACTTCAAGACACACTCATCCAAAATTTTCATTCCAAGTCATACCACATCATAAATTTGCTATTTGAATTTTGAGGAAGAGGATTAGATTAGGGAAAGTCAACTTACTTGGCTCCAATTTCTCTCTACTCCTTGTTGTTCTTGATCTCTCTTCTTTTCTCCCAAAATTTTTTTACTTAAGTCTATTAAGCTCAAGAACAACATTGATATATATATTAGAGCTAATAAGACAAAAATTAATCGTTTAATCATTCCAAAATTAAAATTTCGCGAACATGCTTAATATTACTGAAAAATTATGCTGATCTCAAATATATTATCAATTTCAGATAATTAAGCTGTTAAAGCCTCCAATTTCTAATTCAAACGTTTTAGTGGTGACAGATAGTTTTCTTAAGAAACAGATAGGCATCTAAAAACATGGATTTCACTTGCTTAATCAAAATTTTCCATGGACTATTATAGTAAGCATTTAAGAGTACCAATCGAGGGTTGAGAATATTACAGAAATCATGTGCGAGGGTCGGGTTATTACAAAAGAGGCGTAACACGGACTAATGGCATGCAAGATAAGCTCTGAAAATCATGTTACAAAAGATGCTAAGCCAATTAAACAAGATAAACAAGGCATGCAAACAAAGCCAAAAACCCAAGACAAGCCAAGAGGCTTAAACCAAGACTAAGTCAACCAAGCCTCACAAGGCTAAGAGGACTTAAAACAAGTCTAAGGCAGACCTAGACAACACCCAAGGAACACCTAAATGGCATCTAAGTGGCTCAAATTCAAAAGCATGCATAATGACCAAAACATAGAGCATGCAAGACAAGCTTTCAAAGCTTCAAAGAGGCATCCAAGGCAAGCATACAAGCATGTTAAAGGGACTGAAATAACATGGCAAATGGTCCCAACCCACTAAATTAAGGCAAGGATGCATACTATACATTCACACACTTAAGGCCAACAAACCAAAAATGCAAAGGGGCTATACTGAGCATGCCAAAGTCGACCCAAACAACTAAGGACAGACCTCAAACATAGCAAAATAAGCACAAAAGCTTCACAAAGCCAAGCCTAAAACATGCTAGAACAATTGTTTACAACCTACGGTATGTAAGGCAACAAAATGGCATTACAAGGCATGTATGCTAAGCAAGCATGGTGTATCAAAACCAACATACAACAATGCTATTTCATGGCAAAATAAGCATAAATAACAGCCAAGGCAGGGTCAACATGAGGCTTAGCTAGGTGCTCATTAAAGAGGCAAAAATGGCCCTTTTCAAGGACAATAAGGAGAGGGGGTGGCCCTCTCCTTCTTGGGACTTCAAGGCACCATCCTTACCACTGAAATCCCTCAAGATTTCAGTGGTGAGAAGGCCCAAACACCAAAGTCTCGGAGCTCACACAAAATGGCACAAAACAAGGGCCAAACAAGGCTTAAGAGGGGTCAAACAACCCCAAAGCTTGAAGCAACCTTAAACAACTATTTAGAGGGCCTAAAAATAGAACTTTTATGTGTTATACACAAAGCCAAAAAATAGTTGCAAGGTAGGTAAAAATACCATGCAAGAATGGGGTAAAAATGGGTAAGATTGTTACCCTTGAAGAACCTCTTCAACAATGGTGGACCAGCTGCTCCTCCAAGCTCAAAACCACCCAAGAACCTCAAGAACAACCTCTTAGAACCTCAGTAGCCAAGAGAAGGTGTAACACTATGTGTTTGTGTGCAATAGTAAGACACAAATACACTTATACACACACAAAGGTAAAGAGAGAGAGAGAAATAGAGATAGGTGAGACACAAACCCTAACCCTAATCCAGAGCTCTCCTCTGTATATTTTCTAACCTTTTTGTCTAACCCTCAAGCCAAGAGAGGAGGGCTCCTCTTATAGAGAAGCCAATCTTGTAAAGCTTACTCAAAAAGCTAATCAAGAAGGCCATCCCTCCATACACGTGTATGGAGGGGAACAAAATGCCATACAACTGTATTAAAATATCTGCAAAAGCAGATGAATAGTAGTCGGCTGCTCAAAATTGCCATTTTGACAAAATAGACTGCCGACCGGCAACAAAGAATGCCGACCGGCAATATACATTGCCGATGGCAACAAAACACCAGCCGGTGGCCTCTAGCCATGGCCGGTGATGTGTGGGGATGCCTCACAAGTCATTCACTGCCCCTCCAAGGCAAAACACAAGTGTTTGGTGCAAAACCAGACACTAAACAGTCGAGTTTGGAGACCCTGGGGCAAGGCGCGTAGCCGAGACCTCCGGGAACTCCAAATAAACATGGATGATCACCGAGTGTTCCAACGGTGACGTCCAAGTCTTGAGGACGGTCAAAAATGGGGTGTCTACAGTTGCCCCTCTTTGACAGAACTCAAAAGTCATAACAATGACGGGAGTGAATGTCAAAGCCCAGAGATGACCCGTTTTTGACAAGGCCGAAGACTTAGACAAAGCATGCAAGACAAACAAGGTATGCGCCCGAAGGCAAGGGCAAAATGCAAGACAATGCATGAAGCCGAGCATAACTCATGATCATGCAAAGAAAGCTGTAACGAAGCATACATGCGACAGTTTTAAGCTAGCATACACCAAACTACACTACAATGCAGAAAGGATGTAAGAGAATTATGCAATTCTCAATACGTCTCACCCGGAGGATACAATACCTGTTCGGTTCGTCTGGTTCCACCAGCTGTAAATGAACCGTACATACAATATCGTGCCTGCAAAGAAAACAACTTAACAGGTACGATGTTATTAGCAACATGCATAATAATGCAAGAATGAGTGCAAAATGATATGCAATATATACAAAACAATGTATAAACAATGCAAATAAAAATGCAATGCAATTGAAACAATGCAAACTAAATGCAGAGCAATTGAATCATGATCCAATCATGAGCGGTTCGAAACCACACATATGTCAAATAGATGGATGGAGGTGACAAGTCCGTCTACCATAGAACGATCAACTGAACTATGAGTAATGTAGACGGACATAAGAACGAGTATTGGGGGGATGACATAAGTGGGGAAACAACCCGTTGAAGAAAGAACAATGATCCTAATGCCGGATGCAAAATTACACTACAATGTAATATATACAATGAATATGGCATGCAGCCAAACCAAATTTTGCCTAGGAAAGGCATGCACACATACAAGCCTCGGCCAACATAGAACGGTCTACTGAACTATGCTTTGACGTGAAAAGTATGGGCACATACCAGACCAAGCTCAACAAGGAAAGGCGCAAGCCATAGATGGAAGGTGATGCAATGAATGCATGCAAATTACAATGCGATGGAAATGGATACAATGGATATGGCACGCGGGCCAAACCAAATCTTGCCTAGGAAAGGCATGTACGCATACGAGCCACGTCTAACATAGAACGGTCCACTGAATTATGCTTCGACGTAAAAAGTACAGGCACATACCAATCCAAGCTCAACCTGGAAAGGCGCAAGCCATAGATAGAAGGGTGATGCAGTGAATGCATGCAAACTACAATGCGATGGAAATGGATACAATGGATATGGCACGCGGGCCAAACCAAATCTTGCCTAGGAAAAGCATGTACACAAACAAGCCATGTCTAACACAAAAAAGGTGCCGCAACCCTCAAACCAACATACCAGCGTGGAATAGGCGCGTACACATGCAGAACTGTGCTTTAACGTGAAAAGTAAGGGCGCATACCAGACCAAGCTCAACAAGGAAAGGTGCAAGCCATAGATAGAGGGTGATGCAATGAATGCATGCAAACTACAATGCAATATCTACAAATATGCAATGGAACAGATATTTACAAAAAAAAAAAAAAATGCATGACAATGCAGTATGATGTGATCTGCTGGGGAAAATGCAATGGATGCATGCAAGCTACAATGGAAATGCATGACAATGCATGTTTATTTTCTACAATGCATGACAATGCAATATTTACCATGTATGCATGACAATGCACTACTTACAATGAATGCATGACAATGCACTATGATGCAACGGCTATGATTGCAGCTTTCCTTATCTTACCAACAGGGCGATATACTAGGTTGGTTCAGTATCCAGAACTGAGGCGCAGACATGCTGCCTCAACCTATGGGGCTTCCATACAGATTTCAAGCCGAGAATACACCCCTGGGTATTTAAACCAGACTTTAGTCTCGGAACTCCCGAACCTTTGCGTTCTAGGCATAAGCCGTTCAAACTCTAGTTTCCACTGTCCCAGTTGGTCTTCTAGGAACTCACCGCAAACACAGGCAGGTGGCTTTACCAGACCACCGAAAGACGTTCGGGCACGACAAACACCAAAGGAATTGCACCTCTAGAGGATTTAAAGTCTCTTGGACAGGGATGCAAAATGTATGCATGACAATGCATGTTTTTGTTTTTTTTTTGGAATGCAAATGATGCATGATGTTGAAGTGCGCGACAACGCAAGTTTACTTGAAATGCATGACAATGCATGAAAATTCGATGCGCGGCGACGCACGGCTTTAGATACATGACAATGCAAATGAACTGAGAATGCATGAAGATGTATGATCTCGAGATGCGCGACAACGCGTGGCTTTTGAGACGCGTGACAATGCGACCGAGTGGGTTTATGGTCTCGCCAGACCGCACGTGTTTTTGGTCCCTCCAGACCGTGGCGTGTTTTCGGTCCCGCCGGACCCATTTTGGGGCAATGCATGTCAATGCGAGTGAACTTGAAATGCGCGACTAAGCGCGGTTTCTAGAGATGCATGACAGCACACGCTGATGCAAGTGTGTGACAACGCACGTCCTTTGAGATGCAAGTGTGTGACAACGCACGTGCAAGACAATGCAACTTGATGCCAGTGCACGACAACGCACGTCCTTTGAAATGCAAGACAATGCAACTGAGCGGATTTAAGGTCTCGCCAGACCGTGCGTGTTTTTGGTCCCGCCGGACCGTGCGTGTTTAAGGTCTTGCCAGACCACGCGTGTTTTTGGTCCCGCTAGATTGTGGCGTGTTTTCGGTCCCGTCGGACCCAGGGTGTATGACAATGCATGTGAGGTGCGCAAAATAGCGCGGGCAATGAATGCATGCCAAATGCAATAAGATGCGCGAAACGGCGTGACGCGTTGGATAACGCGAGTGAAATGCGATGCACAGGATAGTGCGATGCACTAGACAGCGTGATTGCATGCCAAATGCACATGGGGGCAACTTTCGAGTTTTGTAAAAGTTAGAAGGATACGGAAAGGATACACCTTACACGAATTCGAGTGCCACGCACAGAAGACACGGTCCGAGGTCAAAACGGAGGTCGGTTGAGCTTCGGAAGTGCACTGTCTTGCACTGTTTTGAGCAATGAAGGCCCTGAACCACACATATAACCCAAACAAGGATGTAGAAGGCTCAAAAACCCCTGTAGGAGACCACCGGATAACCACCGGCCACCAAAATGCATCACTGGCCGTTCATCGGCCCTCATACAATTCAATCGGCACAATATATTGCCGATCGGCAAAGAATGTGGCCGACCAGCAAAGTATTCCTACATTGGGGCAGTTTTGTCTATTGGCCACGGGTCTTTTAAAATAGGGCTTCTAGCCCTATTTTCTTCACTTCCTCTTGCTCGAAAATCCTTCCCCCTCCCCTCTAGGGCATTTTCCTCCTTTGATTCTCTCATTTTCTTGCGTTCTAGCCCCCCGTTTCGTTGTTCGATTCGCGATCTCCTTCGCGTTTCGGACATTTTCAACCGAACGAAATTTCGTTTCGGTGTCTCATTTTTGATTTCCGCCACTCGGGGCTTGTTTCCCTCGAGTTTTTCTTGATATCTGTGCCTTTTCCGCACCTCGGATTTTCCGGCCATTTCCGGCCCTCTCGGGGTTGACTTTTTGTTGACTCTTCATATTCTTGCCCGTTTTTCCCTCTTCCAGCCATTTTCACATTCTCTTCGAGATGGCAGACGATCTTCCACAGGGTGGGGCTCCTCCAGAGCTCGAGATGGATCCCGAGGCCGAGCCCTTACCGCTCCACATCCGGCCGTTCGATCCGGAGACCTACAGGCCAGCGGTTTACGTGATGCTCCCTGATGGACTACGCCAGTTCCGGAGCTTCGAGAGGGGCGTGGCACCCGAGCTACTACTCCGTGAGCCAGAGTCACACCTGTCACACAGCGCTTTCGAGGTACATTCTTCCCCCGATTTCATTTTTCGCAATGTAGAACACTTAAACTACCATAGTTGACTCTGTTCTTTAATTGCTTAGTTCGAATGTACTGATGCACTGTACACTGTAGTTGATTGTGAATACACTTGCAACTGATAACTGCTTGAATCTGACACGTGCACACATACTGCACTAGCCCTGAATTGCTCAAACACATTGCGCACACTGTATTTCACTACATACACACTGGCACCCGATATCTAATTAAATTCTGAAAAACATGCACACATGTTGTATCTGTACTGAACCACTCAAACACGCTGACACATCACACGTCGTAGTTCACTGTAAGTACACCGGCACCCGATGTCTGTTTGAATCTGAAAAACGTGCACACATGTTACATCTGTACTGAACCGTTCAACACACTGACATATTATATGCTGTAGTTCTCTGCTAGCACACTGACACCCAATGCCGGCTTTACATTTGAAAACGCGCACACACACTATATCTCAGATGCTTCTCAAAAGCGCATCTTGAATATTGCCAATTGTTGTTTTTGATTCTGGGGACTCCCATACCATCCATGGTATGGGAATGTTGTCGTCCGAGGCTGACGCTGGAGTTGCGGATCTGGTTCGCCACATCGTCGACGAGGCGGGTTTCGGCATCTTCTGCAGGGGGCTTTCCCAGCTTACCACCTGCAGGGCCTTGCTTGCTGCTTTAGCGGAGAGGTGGTGGGATACCACCAACTCCTTCCACTTCTCCATAGCAGGGGACATGACGATGACCCCTTATGATTTCTCGATGCTTACTGGCATCGGGGTAGGGGGTGATCCGATCCCCTTCGACACCGATATGGGTGAGTGGGACGCCGCCCAGCTGTACCTGCTCGGCACTCAGCCTCCCCTCGCTCGAGCAGGGTTTGTGAGGTACTCGTGGTTCGAGAGCCACTTCCGGATTCAGCCAGCTTTGGCGGAGGAGGCGCAGATGACCCCAGAGGAGGTGGATCAGTATGCGCGGGGCTTCATCATGTTTTTGCTCGGGACGACCCTTTTTGCCGACCGGGCGAACACCGTGCCTCTTTGCCTGTTGAGCGCACTGGTGGATGTCAGGCGGATCTGCCGCTACGACTGGGGTGGCGCAGGCTTGGCCACTTTATATGGTTACATGAGCTCTTCTTCCCGCATCAGCGGACAGCTTCTTGGTGGATACTGGCGAGCTTTGGAGGTACATCTTCTTCCCCTTTTACATTTCTACTTTCTGCTTTACATTTTATGTATTATGTACACTGTACACACCACGGTCTGCCTCTTACTAACTATATACTGCACACGCGGCACACACATATACTCTGCTTTACATTGACTGTACACTGCACACACTGTACACTTTGCACAATACACTGCACAACATACGGCTCTGCCATTTCTGCCTTATTTTGTATTCAGCTTTATCTGATAGTCATACTGATATCTCATTATGCGGCAGGGTCTCGCCTACTTTCCTGTGCTTGCCCGATGCGATGTGGAGATCTCGCTTGACGTCCTCTTTTCTCATCGCTTTGACATGCGGTGTGTGCAGAGACCCTGGGAGTCTTTCATCTTCTTCCGTCGCTACTTCGACACCATCACTGCCGCGAAGGTATGTTCAACTGTAGAGTTTGCTTAAGCTTCGCATAGCACTGTATTTTTGATGATAAACATATAACAAACTGCACATTTACCCACAGATCACCTGGCAGCCTTGGGCTCCGTTGCCGGCCGTGGTGAGGGATCACTATGAGAGTGCTGAGGAGACTGCCCGTCTTCGGATTCTGTTGGAGGGCCCGGTCTGTCGGGCTTGGTACCTGGGGGAGCGCTTCTTGCGTCAGACCCTGGGTTTACCGGAGCAGATAGTTTCGGGTCCGCCTCCTACACATATGAGGCATACAGAGAGGCTTTCCCTCGCGCACCTGAGAGAGTATACCGTTGGCTGGGGCGCGGAGCGTCACAGAGACGAGGGCGACTATGTCGAGTACGTCCGGACCTACATCATGCGACCCTTGAGCGGTGGTCGCCAAGCTGAGAGGGAAAGGCCAGCAACGCCGGCAGCTGAAGCGGGAGCGTCGAGAAGGGCTCGAGTCTGTGGCAGGGGCGGAGTTCAGAAAGGGCGGGGGATCGGCTGGCCTGCTCTGTCCACTTTACTGACATGCAGAGGGCAGGGTGGGGTGACCTACCAGATCCCCTTTGCTCCTCTCCCGGCTGATCACGAGTTGGTCGGTGTCCCTAACTTGCCTCCGGTATGTATTACTTCATTTCGCATCTTGTACTGTTATTTCATTTCAGTTTATTTGATATTCTGCAGAATACTGATGCATCTGATACTTTTGCAGGCGTCCTCCGAGTACACCCGACAGTCTCTGGAGCTGAATGCCTCCATGATGGGGATGCTACAGCGGACCTTCGACCTCCTGGCCCTCTACAGTATTCCGGTATGTTCTTCTTACCGCAGTCTCAAACCATACACAAACTGATTCGCATAATCTGATGCACGACACAACACCTAACACCCAAATTTCACGACACTCGATACATCAGACTTCACACATCGTGACCTTTGTTCATCGCTTATAGTGTTCACACACTTCATACATCAGTATTCGCGACCGATTCATCGCCACGGCATACATATATCAGACTCATACATCGATTTCGTGACCGATTCATCGCCACGGCATTCACACATCGCACATACATCAGATATGTACTAATTCACTGCTCACAGTGTACTGATGCATTTGCCTTTTATGCTTTTCAGCCTCCTTTCCAGATCCCTCCGGTGGGTGGTGCTCTAGCTGGGCCCTCTATTCCTGCTCAAGGAGGGCGTGGAGACACTGGACATCCCCGTGCCAGGGCGGGGTGTACTCATGTCGGGAGTAGCTCTCGGGCACCCATTCCTGATGATGCGGATGATGAGTCCGAGTCCGAGTCCGAGGCAGAGGCAGAGGTAGATGTGGGGTCATCTGAGGAGGAGACTGGAGACGGTTCAGACTCAGGTTCAGATGATGGTGCCAATGACGATGCTCCTAGACCTTTGTCTAGGAAGAGGGCGAGGACAGATCCCCAGGCCCGAGACTACTGATGACGACCCAGACTTTTGCTGCTTTTCTTCTCTTTTTTGTACTTTTTCTTTTTCTTCTTTTTTAGTTGGTAGCCCCAGTATCTTGTAATCCAAGCAGCGGTTTTTGTTTTCTTCAAAACTATGTACTTGAAAAAGATGATGAAATGAAACAAGCCCCTTTTTTGTCTAAAAAAGTGTTATATCTGTACATTTCATACTTTGCACTGCATTGCATCATGCTGCATCACATCACAATGGGATTGATTTGTTGTCTGAAAATTAAATATTTGCATTGTAGAAACCAGGTAATGAACCAGTTAATAGCAAACCACTCCTATAACCCATCGCCATCTAAACACACAAATTTATACTGCTAAGAATTAGTCTGCATACAGCCCACAACACAATACTTGGTTTATTCTGCACACAGCAAACCCTGAAATTGAAGCATACTCAAATGCTATTAACAAGACGGACTACAAAGGTGAAACCGGCTGAAATTGAAGCATACTCAAATGCTCCAAATTTTCCTTTTCTTCTTTTGCGGTGCCTAAATGTAGAGGCACAGCACTCTGAGCATAAGCGATTTTTTGAAATTGAGAGAAGGTTTTCCAAAACCGGGGTATCGAGCCTGCAACTAAACACAGTGAGAAAGACTCAAATAAAAGGTACACGACCCAAACACAACGAGACACGCCCGGAAAAGACTCAAGACAAGGATTGCGACAAAACAAAGCGAAAGACACGACTCACGGACGCGTTTACAAGAATGAGAGACCTCAGATCACGAGGAGCCAGTTTCCCCGGGTTTTGTTCCCACCCTTTCTGATTTGTGATTCTCACATCGCTCGGCCCTCAGGCTCGGTTTTTCTCTCAAAACCCTCTTGCTCACTTCTCTCTCCACTTACACCTCTCTATTCTTTATTCTCTCATTTTTTATCCCTCCCCAGGGTGATTGATGGATGAATAGGAAGTTGCGGGTTCGTGCCCAACACCGTTAGCTCACGGCTATTTCTTCGATGGATAGAGTGCCCTTCTGGCAAGTATGTTGATGGTGGGGAAAAGGCAGAAGACCTGACTCAATTGCGCCCCTAGTTCATTACTTTGACCATTTTTTGTTTTCTTCCTAAAACAGTTTTGACCAAAATGCGAGACGGATTAACATACTTGTTCGATTTTTGATTTGAAAATCATGCAAGTCAGGCTGTGAGCACTGAAAATTTTCCCTTTTGGGTCCAAGAAGATGGTCCGGTTTTTGGAAAATGAAATAGTTTTCAAGAAAATAGTCAACTTCAGTAAAAATTTTCAAAAACTATTTTTTGCAAACAGTCAATGCTCAACAAGCACGGGGCTTACCCTCGAGATGCACAACCTCGGATTGGAGGCAATGGAAAATTGCCCTTGCTTGGAAGGACTGCATGGCAACGGAAAGTTGCCCCTTGTCTGAATGGTGCCGCAGCATGCTGTAAACTGTCTGCATTAATGATTGATCATGACCGAGCTCTTAGGCACGGAGAGGACGGGGACGGTCACAACCAATATATGGACACAATCACCTTGAAAGTGTTGGTGATTGGACTTCAGGATGAAGCTGCCTATGTAATTCCGGTTGTCACAACTGAACTATCAGAGTCAGAGGAGGCAAGGATGATCAAAACCATTACATGGACTGGGGCGCTGTGAAAGCGTTGGGGGCTGGACTTCAAGATGAAGTTGCCTACGTATCCCAAAAAAGGGAATCAAGCCTTACGTAGTTCCGGTTAAGGTACACTCGGGTATTTTAACCTTCACTTTTTAGGCTCTAACTTTTGCCAAGGCGCCTGTTACAGGTTTTCGACCTTGCGAGCTTCTTTTTTAATTCTTTCTTTTTTTCAATTTTTTTTTCATTTCTTTTTTTTTTCATTTTTTTTTGTTCTTTTCATTGATTTTCTTTTTTTGCATTTTTTCATTCTTTTCTTTTTCTTGCTCTAACTTTTGCCTGGGTCGCCCTTCCGGGTTTTCAGCCCAGTGAGCCTCTCAAAGGGTAAAAGTGTAGCATAGTCCATGCCAAATGGTTTTGAGATCCTGAAGTTGCCTGTTGCAGGTTTTCGACCTTGCGAGCTTCTTTTTTAATTCTTTCTTTTTTTCATTTTTTTTTCATTTCTTTTTTTTTTTCATTTTTTTTTTGTTCTTTTCTTTGATTTTCTTTTTTTGCATTTTTTCATTCTTTTCTTTTTCTTGCTCTAACTTTTGCCTGGGTCGCCCTTCCGGGTTTTCAGCCCAGCGAGCCTCTCAAAGGGTAAAAGTGTAGCATAGTCCATGCCAAATGGTTTTGAGATCCTGAAGTCATCTGAGTCCAGGAGAATGGCTGTTGTACTGATTTGCGGAAGGATCCATCACGGTCGCTTCACGAGCCTCTGCCGGTGAGATCTAATCTTCTTGATCTGAATTTGGTACCTCTTGCTAGAGGGTTGCTTCAAATCGGGCCGCACAGGCCTTTCATGGCAATTAACTGTTGAACGTTTTGAATGGATTCCAGGTTCGAAACAGATAGGTTGAATCTCGAGGCTGAGAGCTATCCTAAGCTGCACAATCTCAAGAGCAATTCCACACAAGTCCTCACAGGACCACGCAAAACATTTTGTTTCTTGAAAGTTTTTAAGAAAGCGACAAATCGCTCGCGCAGAAGATAGTGTGAAACCAGTCTGGATCAAGCCAAGGTCCTTCTCAGTACTCATGCTGACAAGCATGATTTTATTCATAAAAAGGCTTAGCATGCCTATCTTTCTCTCAAATATGATCAAGTTTTGCAAAACCCGAGGAATTCCTTCCTCTTCATTTTTACCACCGCAGTGCTTAAAAAGGGGTTTTGAAAAAACTTAGGCCATTACAATAATGTTCAAGGCACAAGAGAGTAGGTAGAATGTACTGCCGTTCCATTCGCCTGCTCTGGCACAACTAACTCACACTGAAAGCAAGCATGAAAATGAGATAGCCACAGCTGTTTCATTCAGATTTGTTAGTATAACTGGCCCTTCCGCAGAGATAGACTCAAAAACCAAAAACGGGTAATTACAAGACAAAACGGTGTTCGAGGCAACAACCCCGGAATCACCTGGCATTCTATACAAAAGGGGGGGTTGACTCGCTATAACAAGACAGACCCGTAAGCAAAAAGACTGACTCAAGACAATGAGACAGACTCAAAACAAAACAAAAGACTAACTCGACACCCAAGCCAGAATTTACAAAATTAGTATTCGCAGATGCTCAAAAATGCGTGCCAGACGCCACATCAAAAATATACCAAGTGCCGCCCGCAGGTGGTTCACTCTCTTATTACATACTCACAATATCTGTGTCCTCAAAATCCAATAACTGGGTAGTAACGGACTTGGCGGAGGTGGGTGTGAGGATAACCTCATTGTCAACCAAATCCTGCACCTCATGACGGAGGCGGAAGCAATTATCGGTAGCATGACCGGTTTGCTGGTGGTACGCACAGTACAAAGCAGCGTCATGTGTAGCAGGGAGATTCTTCGGGAGGGGCTGAGGCTCCAAGGGTTTAAGGTGTCCCCTCTCAGCAAGGATCTGGAGTGCCTTGGACAACGGCATGGAAGACCCTGCGCCCTCAGGGTAGGTACTTTGAAGGTTGAGCACTCTTGCTAGACGCACTAGCGAAAGGGTCGGCCGGCGCGGCCTTGGATTTCTGATCCTTCCCGGGTGCAGGGTTGGGAATGGAAGGAACTGTTCTGGCATGACGGGGCCTATCCTGGTTTCTGACTGACTTGAACTACCCTCAGGTGGAGTGGGGAAAGCATCCTCCACAGCTTTTGTCACAACTGCAGATATCTGTTGCTTGTTCATCCCCCTGGCTTTCAAAGCCTCGACTGCCCACAGCATTTGTTCAATGGGATCGGCATCTGCCTTCATTTTGTCTTTACCTCTGGCCTCGGCCTGATCAAGGGTTTGGGTTGACGTTGACATGTCATTGTTATAGTTGGAGGCCATCTCCGGTTGGCTAAGTTCAATCACAATCCGTCCCAACAGCAGGGGCTCCTAGGGTACAAAGCCTCCGACATATGGTGCGGCTGGTGGCGAAACGGACATTCCATAGGCGAGATTCGCCACGGACCTCTGGAGATCACCTATCATCCCCATTAGTTCAAATGTAGTAGGCTCGCGAGCCTGATATAGCTGGGGGGCCCAAACCGGGTGCGCAACAGGCGACCTGGGTGGATGTGGCATATCAATATTGGTCTCACTTTGCAGAGTGATCCCTTGATCTAATGCAGCTGTCATAACCATGATCTTTTCCGAATTCTGCATCATCATAAGTCTTGCCTCAGCAAGGGGGAACACTAGCTATTCTGTACCAACTGTCCGAACTGAAAGAGACAACAAGCAGTATTTCAGCCCAAATGGATCAAACACGGATGTACCTGAACAATCAGATTTCATCGCCGATCACAGCTTCCGAAATCATTGTCCCAAAACACTGAATCAGATACCCGCAGATATAACCGGTTCTCACAAATCGACATCTTGGTGCCCTCAGTTCGATACTCAAACTTGTAAACCGATATGCGTTCTCAGAGAGATACACTCTAAAAGCACATAGCAAATAAATGAGAGCCAATACACCCCTATGTTGGGGTAGGGTTTCCCTGTCTTATTTTGTCAGGAGCTAGGGTTTCACTACGCACGCAGCGGTTTCAAACAACCTAACATCGGGTAAGCAACCTGTCCTAGTTTGGAATGGTCACTATGGATTCCGAATATACACTAGGTCGAATGGTCGAAAGGGTGCCCCAGTAAAACTGGGGTTTGTGTTCCCATACTGGCAGAGCCCGCAACCGGTCAGCCTTATGGCATGCTTTGACAAAGTCAAGCCTCCGACAAACTGCTCAGGAATAGCAGATGGCCAACCCGGTGTCCTAGGCGCACCAATGCACATGCAATGCAAAGAAACACATAAGTGTAGTCAAAACAGGATATCACGAGTTTGAGTCAAGCTCTCTAAATATCCCCAATAGAGTCGCCAGAAACTGTAACACGCCTACGAGGGACCCCGCGCTACACGCTATAGTTCGGACTCGATTTTGTTTGCGGTTCTAAATCTGAACCAAAGAGTCCAAATCCGGCAAATCGTTTTGAGAAAACAGATTTTTGAAAAGAAGTGCCAAACATGGACTGCTTTGCCAGATACAAAGTCGCCACCTAAATATTTTTTAATAAGGAAATCTAGGAAACCCTGACTCAGTGCCAAAGGCCACGTGTCCGTCATCACCAAAGTTGCCTCAGCTCGGGAGCTTGGGTACGATTGGGGAAGGTCAGCTATGAGCACCCGCTCTCGCCCGGTCTGAAGACCGGCCTCTACTAACCGTGATATCCGATTTTGAAAACGTTATGTGTTCTTATTCCGGTTATTAGCCTAGAATTATTATGTTATGCGCACAGCAAACAAGTATAGACTAGATTGCCTAATTTGGAAATAAGCATTGCATATCCGTTTGTCTTAAAAAAAAAACACTTTGGAATTTGCTACTCGCAAGTAGGCTAAAATACGGATTTCAACAAGTTTTTCCAACTCAGACAATCCAACCTTCACCCACAGGCAATCAAACAGTTTATCTCACATAAGCAATTAGTCGCATGGTAAGCATGCTGTTATGTTAACACTCATACGCATGCGGTATGCTAAAGCATGAAAATACTTACATCGTACTCCGTGCCAAAACAATAAACTAGTTAGCAAACACGCATGGTCCTAGTTCATGTTAAGTTTGACTAATGCAACACATACAGGATGCAATTAGAGTAGGCTCGGCTAACTTAAACATGGCATGTGAAATGCGATCAATTGATGCATGTATTCAAGTTAGATTTGAAATACCAATGCAGTTAGCGTGATGCGCCGAGCCCGGTGCATGTAAGACAAATGTATGGATGCACGCATGCAGTCATACTGTATGCTAATTTAAACATGCCCTAATCTGCCATCATAAGCGGGTAAATAAAAGGGAAGAAAGAAGTGGGGATTGGAGGACATGCACACACATGCACCCACACTTATTACAGATTCGCTCTCGCCCGGAGGGACCAAATAAATATTACAGATAATTAACCTACAAGCTAATTAAATATTACAGGCCATCTAATTAGCTAAGCAAATTAACTAATCTAAGGAAAACAGTAAACCGCCTCGGGAGGAGAGCCTGATCCAATGCATGCTCGGTCTTGCTCGGAAATGCACTGCCATGCGCAAGCTGCCTTTGTTTTCCCTCTTGTACTCCTTCGAAGGCTTCCAAAGCCTCAGGGTTGCCTCTCTGAGCACTGTGCAGTACCACCGGCTGGGGAGAATGGCCACTGGCTGTAGGAGGTGTTCATCGGCTGAGAATGAATCCATCGGCCACCAATTGATTGCCGGTCGGCACTCTGTGCAGTCAATCGGCAAAAAGTTCCTGCAGAACCTATTTGACAGCAACAGAGGACAGTGCTTTGCATGGCAATGCAATTCAAGCCATGTATGCACCAACCATGTCCCTTATCATGTTAGTGACTCAAAGGGACATGCTCCTTGGTTCTAGGACCATCAATCGCGCATTTCCATGCGTGATGGCCCAAGGGACCAAGTTGTGCATGTTGATTTCAAATGTAATGCAAACTAATAAACAAAGGCCCAATTCTTATCACTAGATCAAGGAACAAGGCATGCATGCTAGATGGAGTGCAACCTAAGCATATGAACTAGCATGCAACATGAGCATACAAGGTATACATGCAAGCATGCAAACAAACATGCAAGGTAAGCATGCAAGCAAGCATAGGATGGACTTAAACATGATTTAGGCAGCTCTAATTAGGCCCAAAACAGTGGCCAAAGTGCTATGAAATGAGGACTAAACACACATACACACATGCACATGTTAAAGAGCTAACACTCAAGCACAAAAGGGCAACTCTCAAGCACACTTGAAAGAGGCATAACATGGACTAATGGCATGCAAGATAAGCTCTGAAAATCATGTTACAAAAGGTGCTAAGCTAATTAAACAAGATAAACAAGGCATGCAAACAAAGCCAAAAAACCAAGACAAGACAAGCCAAGAGGCTTAAACTAAGACTAAGTCAACCAACCCTCACAAGGCTAAGAGGACTTAAAACAAGTCTAAGGCAGACCTAGACAACACCCAAGGAACACCTAAATGGCATCTAAGTGGCTCAAATTCAAAAGCATGCACAATGACCAAAACATGGAGCATGCAAGACAAGCTTTCAAAGCTTCAAAGAGGCATCCAAGGCAAGCATACAAGCATGTTAAAGGGACTAAAATAACATGGCAAATGGTCCCAACCCACTAAATTAAGGCAAGGATGCATGCTATACATTCACACACTTAAGGCCAACAAACCAAAAATGCAAAGGGGCTATACTGTGCATGCCAAAGTCGACCCAAACAACTAAGGACAGACCTCAAACATAGCAAAATAAGCACAAAAGCTTCACAAAGCCAAGCCTAAAACATACTAGAACAATGGTTTACAACCTAAGGCATGTAAGGCAACAAAATGGCATTACAAGGCATGTATGCTAAGCAAGCATGGTGTACCAAAACCAACATACAACAATGCTGTTTCATGGCAAAATAAGCATAAATAGCAGCCAAGGCATGGTCAACATGAGGCTTAGCTAGGTGCTCATTAAAGAGGCAAAAATGGCCCTTTTCAAGGACAATAAGGAGATGGGGTGGCCCTCTCCTTCTTGGGACTTCAAGGCACCATCCTTACCACTGAAATCCCTCAAGATTTCAGTGGTGAGGAGGCCCAAACACCAAAGTCCCGGAGCTCACACAACATGGCACAAAACAAGGGCCAAACAAGGCTTAAGAGGGGTCAAACAACCCCAAAGCTTGAAGCAACCTTAAACAACTATTTAGAGGGCCTAAAAACAGAACTTTTATGTGTTATACACAAAGCCAAAAAACAGTTGCAAGGTAGGTAAAAATACAATGCAAGAATGGGGTAAAAAGGGGTAAGATTGTTACCCTTGAAGAACCTCTTCAACAATGGTGGACCAGCTGCTCCTCCAAGCTCAAAACCACCCAAGAACCTCAAGAACAACCTCTTAGAACCTCAGTAGCCAAGGGAAGGTGTAACACTATGTGTTTGTGTGCAATAGTAAGACACAAATACACTTATACACACACAAAGGTAAAAAGAGAGAGAGAAATAGAGATAGGTGAGACACAAACCCTAACCCTAATCCAGAGCTCTCCTCTATATATTTTCTAACCTTTTTGTCTAACCCTCAAGCCAAGAGAGGAGGGCTCCTCTTATAGAGAAGCCAATCTTGTAAAGCTTACTCAAGAAGCTAATCAAGAAGGCCATCTCTCCATACACGTGTATGGAGGGGAACAAAATGCCATACAAGTGTATTAAAATATCTGCAAAAGCAGATGAACAGTAGTCGGCTGCTCAAAATTGCCATTTTGACAAAATGGACTGCCGATCGGCAACAAAGAATGCTGACTGGCAATATACATTGCCGATGGCAACAAAACACCAGCCGGTGGCCTCTAGCCATGGCCGGTGATGTGTGGGGATCCCTCACAAGGCATTCCCTGCCCCTCCAAGGCAAAACACAAGTGTTTGGTGCAAAACCAGACACTAAACTGTTGAGTTCGGAGATCTTGGGGCAAAGCGCGTAGCCGAGACCTCCGGGAACTCCAAATAAACATGGATGATCACCGAGTGTTCCAACGGTGACGTCCAAGTCTTGAGGACGGTAAAAAATGGGGTGTCTACACATTTCTTTTGCTGAAGTTTTTCTTTGTAAGTGATAAAAATGCACAAACATATGAATAATGTTAGGGACATTGACAAATATAAGCTATACATACAAACTATAAGGTACAAAACTTAGATGTAGTCTTAGCATTACGTGTCAAGATGTAGCCGGGGAGAACTGCATTGAGGGCAAGAAGGCAATTGTTCTTTGGTCAGGTAAGATTCTAGCATGTTGTCTTTGTTCAACTATCTTTCAGTAGATAGCAACCTTTTAACTCAATTAGTTAGAAAATACTCTTTTTTAATTTTCAGGAAAATAAGGAAATATCATAAAATAATTATTGCTAACTTTCAAACCAAGGAAATAATCTCTGATTTTTTGGAGGAAAATAAGGATTATATTAGAAAATATTAGGAATTGGTTATAGATTTAGGAATTAGGAATTAGGAATTAGTGTATATTAGGAATTAGGAATTAGTGTAAATATTAGGAATTGGTTATAGATTTAGGAATTATATTGTATATTAGGAATTAGTGTAAAAATTAGAGTAAATATTACTTCTCATAATTTGTTATATTAGGAATCAGTGTAAATAGGAATCTTTGTATTTCCTTTTTCGCTAATTCCTAATATAACCAATTATGCCATATATACAAAATTCCTATTTAAACACTATAATTGGTTATATTAGGAATTAGCGAAAAAGGAAATACAAAGATTCCTATTTACACTAATTCCTAATATAACCAATTATGAGAAGTAATATTTACACTAATTTTTACACTAATTCCTAATTCCTAATATACAATATAATTCCTAAATCTATAACCAATTCCTAATATTTACACTAATTCCTAATTCCTAATTCCTAATATACACTAATTCCTAAATCCTAAATCTATAACCAATTCCTAATATTTTCTAATATAATCCTTATTTTCCTCCTAAAAATCAGAGATTATTTCCTTAGTTTGAAAGTTAGCAATAATTATTTTCTGATATTTCCTTATTTTCTTGAAAATTAAAAAAGAGTATTTTCTAACTAATTGAGTTAAAAGGTTGCTATCTACTGAAAGATAGTTGAACAAAGACAACATGCTAGAATCTTACCTGACCAAAGAACAGTTGCCTTCTTGCCCTCAATGCAATTCTTCCCAGCTACATCTCAGCACATAATGCTAAGACTCATCCTTAGATTTTGTGTAGGGAATTAGTGCTATTTGTGTGTACTTTTTTTTGTCATCAGTTATGTCTAAAAAAGTTTTAAGAACGGCGATGAATGCAATCTAAACTTTTAGACATAACTGACAACAAAAAAAAGTACACAAAAATAGCACTAATTCCTTATACAATATCTAAACTGGTAAAAGTTCCACCAACAAATGATAGTCAAAATAAACCAATCAAATGTCATAATCAACTACAAAAACCATAATAATAGACATAAATACAAAAATAAAAGAATAAACATTTAGAACACTCAAGTTGCTATTGGCCTTCTACCAGATAATACCTTTGAGAGCATTTCCTTGAGATCTTCGCATCGACTCCGGTGATAATCGATCACTATACACAATGGTCTTATCTCCTCCCTCATCTCTTCCCCGAGCCCCAATATTTCCCTCCTCCTTTTCACTCACCGTCTTCTTCAATTCCCTCATCTTCTCTTCAAGCGTTTTACAAATTTTTTGATCAAATTCTGCTGCTTCTTATTCTCAGTGTTGTGCAACTTTGCTTCCAATTCTCTGACCCTTTCTCTTAAGACCAATTCCTGTTCTTTCTTATCTCGCAGTTGCTCGATCAGAACACTGAGCTCATCCTTTTGTTGTTGTTTCTTGGTATTTGTCTCATTGACCCTGTTCTTTGCAACTTGAAACTCATTCAGGATTTCATAAACACTGCTCTCAAAGTGCCCATAGTCTTCCTCAATCGTGCTGAGATTCTCAATCAGCAAGCTCACTTCATCTTCTTTCATTTCCAGATCTCTTTTCAAGTCTTCGATTGTTTCTTCCAATTCATTAACTTTCCTATCTTTCGATTTAATACTTTTTTGCAACTCTTATTCCATTTCTTCGATCTTCCTTTCAGCAACTTCAAGGTTTGCCTTGCATTCTTGAAACAAAACTTCGAGTTGTTTGTGCTCTTCTCTCAATTCATTGAATGCATCCTCCTGTTCTTTTAGCATTCTTTGCTGATCTGCAACCTTGTTCGCTAGCTCGGAATTCTTATTCTCCACTTGAGTCAAGCTTTCTGAAGATTCTTGTTTACCTCTCTCAATCTGCAACACCAATTGGCTTTTCACAGAGTGAGTGGAATCCAATTCCTGTTGCAGATTGTTAACCTACGCCGTTAAGGCCATAATTTGAGCGGATGCTTCATTCCCGACATCCTCAACTTGCTTCTGGAGAGTAAATGACTCCTCCACTTGCTCAACTATTGTCTTCTCCAACTTGGAAATTCTCTCCTACAGACCCTTTTTTTTCTTGTCTTAAGTGATCAATGTCTTGGTTTTTATTTTCCATCTACTCTTCTAGATGTTTCACCTGCATTGTTAGACTTTGTCTCTCTTCTATCATTCTCTGTCCATCCATGGCCTTTCTTGCTAACTCCTCTTTCAGATTTTCGATCTTTACACCTTTTATGTATATTATTACCTCATTCCATTGATCTTTGCACCCTAGGATATAAGGTGGAGATGGTCTTTTCATTTGAGGGCAACCTTTCTTCATCTTGTCTTTCTTTTTTAGCTCTTTCTCTCTCAGAGATTGAACAATACGGAATGTCTAGAGAAAAAAAAAAAAAACCCATCAAACAGTAGAACCAGTTATCAAGAATCATAAACTCTGTTCTGTTTTTGAGAAAATATAGGAAAATTTAGAGGGAAAACTAAACCAAGAATCATCAACTCTGAACCATCAATCTGGGTTTTTTTCAATTTTCCTTTTTAAACTCTGTAAACTTTTCAACATTTCCTCAGCAACCAAACAACGTTTAAAAAATTAGGGAAACAGAAATCAAGAATCATCAACTCTGTTCAATTTTTGAGAAAAAGTAGGAAAATTACCCTTTCTAAAGTTCCTTCATTTCCCCTACATTTTCTCAGCAACTAAACATTGTATTGAAGTGAGGGACAAAAAAAAAAAAAAATCAAGAAAAACGAACCATGGTGGGTTTGAACTCTTTCATTTTCTGCAACTTCTTGAGCTCCGTCTGAAGCTTTTCTTGGTTTTTCCCCCTTGTTTCAAGCTTCTCATCCTTCATCTTCAAAGTCTCCTCTTGTGCCTTCAATAGCTCTTCAATTTGCTCCTTCTCGATCCTCAACTGTTGAAGCTTTTCTTGCAACTCCTTCTCAAAAGATTGATTTTGTTGTTGTTGTTGTTTCGCTTTTGTCCCTGCTTTCTTAGTTTTCTTGGCAAATTGAGGCTGTGAGAGGCTCTCATGGTTTTCTTTTCTAGCAGAGTCCCACAATGGTGGCGCAATCAGAATCGGAGAGGGTTGGGAGCTCACTGAGGCCAAAATGTTGGCTTCATTTGATGATGGGTTTGTTTGCTTCAATGCCTTTCTGGACCTCCCTTTCTTTGTAGGGACTAGTTCTGCTGCAATGGTTGCCATGAGAGAGAGAGAGAGAGAGAGAGAGAGAGGGGTTTAGTTATGAAAAAACGCACATGAAATCATAATTTTACAAAGTAAAATTTGACTAATATATTACAAATAAATATAATTTGACTAATATATTACAAATAAATATATATTCAAAAAAATTGTACAAAGTAACGTAACTGCATTGTGGGCCTAGTAATTGAAAATAAATAATTTACCAAAATGATTGTTAATGACTATAACGTTGCTACTGTATCATTTTGGTAAAAATTTGTATAAAATTAATGTAATTTTTTTTTCATATAATTAACAAGATTCACAAATCTTAAAAAAAAAAAAAAAAAAAAAAAAAAAAAAATCACATATTGCAAACCAAAGTTCAAAACCATTATAATCAACTAAAACTCATTAAATAATAATTAACAACATTCTAAAAACAGACATAATTAGAAACACACTATATGAACACACAATAATATAATGTTTTTTTTTTAGGTCTTTCAAGCATATGAAATACCGATAGAAGTGGTGGCTGTGAACTACTTAGAGGTTGACTTTCTTATCACCGCTGCCGCTGTCACTGCCACCAACTTAAACTCTGGTGAAATCCTGCCGTCCCTGCCACTCTTCGACACTTCTGGAATGGTCAAAAGTGGGCCCGACCCGTCAAAAACAGCAAAAAATGGGTCTTGCGATCTTGCTTTCGCTTGTTTGGGGCTGAAAATGGATCAAAAAAAGTTTGTGAAACGAGGGAGATAATTTTGAGGATTTTTTGGAGATGGGTTGTGGTGGTTGTTGCGGTGGCGAAAGTGGTGGTGAGTGGTGGTGAGGTTGGCGATTGAAGGATTTGTGCTCGAAAAAGTCGTAGAGTGAGCTTCCACAATCCCACATGAGAGAGTTGTTGGGTTTGTGATTGTTTTGGGTTTCTGATTGAAGAACTTTCTGATCCATTGTTTGTTTGTTTTTTGGGAAAAAAGACAGAGATGTAAAGATGTAGAGATGGGAAAAGTTTCTTGGCTTTTATTGCCGTCGTTATCAAATACAACAGGCATGTTTGACAAAAAAGTCATTTTTTCCATATAATTTTTTCCTTTCATTATTATTTGTTAATATATTTAGGAATATATGCCATATATACAAAAGGCATGTTTGGCAAAAAAAAAAGTCATTTTTTCTATATAATTTTTTCCTTTGATTATTATTTGTTAATATATTTAGGAATATATGCCATATATATATATATATATATCAATACCTAATATATTTGGGAATATATGCCATATATATATATTAACATTATTATTATTACTACTACTACTTTTAGAATTTTTTATTCTAGAATGTAAATAAAAAAATGTCACTAAAGTTATAAAAATAAAAATAAAAACTAATCCCCACCTGACTTTTCTCAATAATAAAAAACTTTGTCGAAGGCATCAATTTCTTTAACAAGAAGATCTTTATATTAAAAATATAAAATAAAATGAATTCATAGATTAAGACCTTTGAACTATCAAGACTGCCTATTTTGGTAGAGCATGGTTAGAAGTCAGTTTTTTTTTTTTTTTTAGTCATATATTACCTCTTTTTTTTTTCATATTTAAAAAACATAATAAAAAAAAATTAGCTTTTAACCTCCTTTTCAAAATATGCATAAAAATTTGGAAAAATTACTGGTAAATCCCAAATTATGGAATGTTTTTTCTTATGCACCATTTGGTCCTATTTTGTTAGTAAGGAATATTTTAAATTGGTATGGTGTGGGTGTGTAGACACCCCATTTTTGACCAACCTTAAGACTCAGACGTCACTGATTGAGCGCTCGGTGATGTTGCATGATTGTGCTCGTTCAGAAGTCTCAGAGTCGCGGTCGTGCGCCCTGCCTCCGGACTTCCGAACTCTTCAGGTTTTGCCTCGGTTATAACCAAACTCGGTTTTCTCCGCTTTTCCCGAGGGGAGGGAGTGGTCCTCAGAGACTATCTCTCGGTGGCCGTGGCGCTTTTTTTCGTGGGTCAGAGGCCATTTTGCCATTTCGGAGCCGGTCCTGTTTTGGGCCGTCAGTCGCTTTGCTCGGGACCGCACAACCATCTCCGATTTCTTCGGGTTTTGGAAAGTGCCTCTGTTTTATCATACCGAGGGACACTGGGGTCGTAGATACCCACTTCGTGGCCGAACACCACTTTCGGTGCTCGCAGCCTATTTTCGGGACCCCGAATCTCGCGGTTTGCACCCTGAGCATTCATTTTGCACCGGTTTCTGTTCAAATTTGGCAAGTGCCTCTGTTTTGTCATTATGAGGAACACTGGGGCCTCTGATGACCACTTCGTGGCCGAAGGCCACTTTCGATGCCTGCAGCCCATTTTCGGGACCCCGAACCTCGCGGTTTGGGCCCCGAGCATTCATTTTGCATCGGTTTTTGTTCAATTTTGGCAGGTACCTCTGTTTTAGCATCAAGAAGATCACTGGAGGGTGGGAGGCCAGCAATTGTTCCAGAAAACTAGTTTCGCTCCTCCGGCGCCCGTTTTGCTCACTTCCGGGCCAATGTTGAACACCCTAGGGATATTTTCTTCGAGCCGGGACTACATATCTGTGATGAGGGCACATGGGAGGACACCAAAAAGTGGTGGTCGGCCAGTAATTGTGATTTTCAGTTTTGAGCCTCTCCTTCAAATGCAATGTTGTGAATCCTGTTTCAATGTTGCCAAATTCCAACCCTGGGGCCTTATTCTACACACTTGGGAGGACCCTAAAACTTGGTGGTCGGCCAGAAATTCTTGACTTCATTTTTGGGCCATGGCCGGGCCAGTGAGTGGCTGGTCGACAGGTTGGGGTGGCCGGCCACCTTCCAGAAAGTTACCTGGCCGGCCAGCTTTCTGCTTTTCCACCCTTTACAGCTGTCCGGATATTTTTCAAAATATCCCAGCCCTCCGGGGGATATTTTGGGAGGGAAAGCTTGCCTTCATTTCCCTTCCCTTTTACACCCTTTCTTGCCTATTAAAGGGGCTGGCCTCCTTCTTTGTTGGGGTTAGACAATTTCTTCTCAAGGCTTCATCTCCCATAGCCTCCATCTTCATCTCCAAAACCCTAAAAAACCTTCAAGTCCCTAGCCCATTCCTTCATCAACCCCAAGCCTCACCATCACCAGTCCATTTCCAGCAGCAAGGAGGGGTTCCTCAGAGGCTTAGAAGCAACTTTCATCAAGGCAAGAGGAAGCAAAAGTGTAGTCTTCAAGGGTAAGTCTCAAATTCCCTTTTTTTAGCTTAATTTTGCTTCAATTTTATACCCTATTTTCTCACTGTTTTGAGCTCTGACCAATACTAAAAGTGGTCCTCTTTTGAGCTATTCTTGATGTTTGTTTAAGGGCTCAACCCTGTTTGAGCCCTCTATCTTACACTCCCTTCAATATCCTCTTATATGCCATTATTTTGCATGGAATATCTGACCTGTGTGTGGTATGAATTGGAGCATCTCATGAACTGATATTGTGCTTATTTTGAGCCCCTCTTCAATATTGAAGAAGGGCTCAAACCTGTTTTCATGCTCCATATGTAAGTTGCCTTGAATCCATGTTTTGACCATGTTTTTGCATGCATTTTATAGCTTATGAGTGATCTGTTTTCGAGCATGCAATAAACTGTGAGTGGGCCTATTTTGATCCCCTCTTCAACATTGAAGAAGGGCTCAACCTTGTTTGGTAACTCTATCTTACACTTGCTTCACAAATCCTTCAATTTACCGTAAAATTGCATGCTTTGTTAGGCTTTCTTAGCTTCTGTTTTCGGCCATCATCAGGCTTGAGAAGTATCTTTTTTTGACCCATTCTTCATGTTTTGTTAAGGGTCCAAAGTTGTTTGGTGTATGCTTATGGTACCTTATGTTATAGCCCATTTTGGCACATTATTTTGCATGCTTTGTTTATCATATCTACACACTGAATTGGGGGATGTCATCTCTTGTAAATATGCATATTTTTGGTCCCTCTTTAATGTTTTAGAACTGTTTTTTTTGGTTTGAGCATTGTATATACTACTTTCTTTGTAATTCCCCTCTTTTTTCCCATTTTTGCAAGCTATTTTTGCCATACTTGTGATCATTGTTTGGTCTTGCTTTATACTGAAAAAATGCTAGTTTAGGGGCTGCCTTGCTACTGTTTTACATGTCGTGTCCATATTATGCATGTTTAGCGTAGCTGTAGGCCTTTTCGGGTGCATAACATCGCATTTCGGGCATTGGGTGTAATTTTGTCATAATTCGGGGGCTATTTATGCATCATTTTAGCTGCTGAAATTTGCATTTTTCGTATGCCATATGCCACGTCTTGTTTGCATGCCATTTTTGTGCCTTAGGGCCATGCCTCGGTTTGCGTGCCCACGGGCACGCATTTCGAGGCACCTCATTTTTATCATTCCGGCAGCTTATGTGAGTGCGGCTGAGGTCCTCTCATGTTAGTGTAAGCCCAATTTGTTATTTCATGCCTGTATGTCACTGCCTCGGTTTGCGTGCCCACGGGCACGCATTTCGAGGCACCTCATTTTTATCATTCCGGCAGCTTATGTGAGTGCGGCTAAGGCTCTCTCACATTAGTGTAAGCCCAATTTGCATTTTCCATATCATTTGCATTGCGTATGCCACCGCCTCGGTTTGCGTGCCCGTGTGCACGTGTTTCGAGGCACTTCTTTTTATCCGACGGCATCTTATGTGAGTTTGGCTGAGGCCCTCTCATGTTAGTGTAAGCCCAATTTGCATTTTCATGCCTTTATATTATTGCCTCGGTTTGCGTGCCCGTGTGCACGCATTTCGAGGCACCTCAGTTTCATCCGATGGCCTCTTATGTGGGTGCGGCTGAGGCTCTCCCATATTAGTATAAGCCCATCTTGCATCGCATATCTCATCGTAGTCTCATCGCATTCCGTATGCCATTTTCTCGGTTTGCGCGCCCGTGGGCACGCATTTCGAGGCATTTCATTTTAGTCTCATTGTATATCATATTTCATGTCATTTCATATTTTTATGTCATCACCTCGATTCGCGTGCCCGTGTGCACGTATTTCGAGACATCTCATTTTCATCAGCATAGTGCATACTAGGTTGTATCTTAGATTGCATTCATGCATTTCCTCGGTTTGCGTGTCTGTGTGCACGCATTTCGAGGTATCTCATTTTCATAGCATTGTGCATGCTAAATTATATATTAGATCGCATTCATGCCTATTTGCATTGCATTCATACATTTCCTCGATTTGTGTGCCCGTGTGCACGCATTTCGAGGCATCTTCATTTTCATCCGCATTGTGCATACTAGGTTGTATCTTAGATTGCATTCACGCATTTCGAGACATCTCACTTTCATAGCATTGTACATGCTATATCACATGTTAGCTACATTTCATGCATACCATGCATATCGCATCGTGTTCGAGGTAAGAGTTAGCCCGGGCACGGGAAACGAGGCACGTTTCGTACTTCGAGTGACGGAACGGGTCTCAACTCCCAAGTCACCGACATTCCGGATTACCCATGATGGAGTTAGGTTTTATTGTAGCATTCATATGCATTCATCCTATATTGAGTTGTGCAATCCGACTCCTCGGCCATCATGCATCGATATGCGTGATTGGTGGCACGAGGATCGAGGCATGCATATATTTATGAAATACATTGCTATGCCCTTCTCCTGCTCTCTGTTGCAGCAAAATGAGGAATCAGCAACTTTCCAGGACTTGGCACGCGTTTCGAGAAAAAGTGCAAACAGAGGCTAATTGGGGCATCTCAGTGGATTTCAGCGCCAAGACTTTCAACATGCATCATTCATCGAATCGAGGCACTGGCTCGCACGCCGCATGCCTTTCTTAGTTAATTTGATAATTAATTAGGAATTTGTATATTTATTCAGACTGTAATGTTTCGGACTGTATTATTCTTTTATTCGGACTGTATTATTTATTCGGACCCTCTGCGTGAGGGCATAATTGTAATAAGGGTGTGTGAGTGTGATATATGTCTTCCAACCCCCATTTCTTTCTCCCTTTTATTTACCCGCTTATGATGGTTAGATATAGGGCATATTTCAATTAGCATACAGTATGACAGCATGTTTGCATCATTCATCTGTTTTGCACGCACCGGGCTCGGCGCATCATACAAACTGCATCTGTATTTCAATTCCAAATTGAATACGTGATAGTTGTAGCATTCCACGTGCCATGTTTAGAATAGCCGAGCCTGCTATATTTGCATCTTCGCATGTGTTGCATTAGGCATTCTGTATACTTAGGATCATGCATGATTTCTAATCAGTTTTTGTTTTGGCTTGGAGTACTCGGTGAGTTTTATGCTTTAGCATCCTTGCACGCGTGTGAGTGTTGCCATGAATAGCATGCTTACCATGAGGCTATATGCTTATGTGATATAACTGCCTTGAATGCCTGTGGGTGGAGGTTGAGTTATTTGAATTGGGACAATTTCAAATGTTTGTTTTAAGCCCACTAGATAGTGGCAAAATCATGTTTTCTAAGCCCACCCGAGGGTGGCAAATCAGCGTCTTAGCCTACTTGCGAGTAGCTCCATCAAACCATTTTCAAACAAACAAACATGAAGTGTTTTGTTCCAATTCAGGCGATTCAGTCTATACTTGTATGCTGTGCGCATCACATAGTAACCTAGGCTAATAACCGGAATAAGAACGCACAAAGTTTTCAAAAACAGATATCATGGTTAGTAGAGGCCGGTCTTTGACCGGGTGAGAGGGGGTGCTCACGATGTGACCTTCCCTAATCGTACCCAAGTTCCCGAGCCAACTTTGGTGATGACGGACACGTGGCCTTTTGGCACCGAGTCAGGGTTTCCTAAATTTCCCATTTTAAAAATATTTAGGTGGCGACTCTGTTATCTGGCAAAGCAATCCATGTTTGGCACTTCTTTCAAAAAAATCTTTTCTCAAAACGATTTGCCGGATTTGGACTCTTTGGTTCAAGATTAAGAACCGCAACAAAATCGAGTCCGAACTGTAGCGAGGTCCCTCGCGGGCTTGTTACAGGGTGGAGTTTACTTTTTTACCCATTATGGCAGATTTTGGGGGATTCTGTTAAGTGATGTTTGGGTATCAATGTGGAAGGTAAGTTTTGACATTTCCATTTCACTCGCTCGATCATATCAACTACTCTCTCAACAAAACCTACAAAAACATGTATATATATATATATATTAAGTTCAACACTTGCAATTTGGTTTCCTAACTAGAAGATGCCATTTTCTGCTAAAATCAACAATGGTAATTTTACTTGGACATACAACTTCTTATTTTACTAAGAACCATCATATTAGCTACAGCACTCGGCCCCGACTACAATTCTGAACACCATACAAGTACAACCAAGTAAAATTTCTAAATCCATATGCCAAGACTCACTAGTAAAAAATTAACAATTTAAGTTCCAATAAAGTTTGGACCTCTAGAAAAAGAAAAAGAAAAAGAACAGATATCAAAAAAAAGTAATACATGAGTATATCTCAACCTCAAATCCCAAATTCATATATGGACCCAAAAAAAAGAAGAAAAGATTACATAAATTAAACATGGCAAGATTACATAAATCAAAGAAATGGAAGAATTTTTTTTAGAAAGGGGAAAAAAAAGTTTCAGAAGGCTCAGAATCAATCTTGAATGCTACTACCATGTGATATACTTGGCAAAAATTGGTAGATGACAAGAGGATCTATTTTGAATGTAAATATCACCCAATTCTCTTTTAGAAGGCGGATTGAAAGCATATATATTTTGCAAACATTGTTTTAGGGAGCATGGGTCAGACATCTCCACTAAGAAAATAGCATCTTGAATTTAATGTACAAAGACACTAATTGTGCAGATATTTGTCATGTAATTTTTTGATAAGTGCATTTGTCATCCATCCATGGGGCAAAACAAATCTAACACCCATCCATCAAAATGTTAACTTCCCTGTCAATCCCCATAGATTTTCCATCTCCACCTAAGTCATTCTCTACAAAGGTAGTAAAAATAACAAGTGCTATATCTAAACATCATTTTAAAGAAAGATACTAGTGAAAGTACAAAAAGCCAAAGGCGAAAATGGGATCACGTAGAAATGTGAACTGGAAAGAAATTATAAACATAAAAAAATAAAATAGGTGATAAAGGTGTCATGGTTAAGAATGAAACACAACTAGGACAAAACCTATGTGACAATGGAAGGAAACAATATGCCACATATTAAATGAAGTCATTTAAGTGCCTAACCTGGTTAGAAGAATAACCAGCATTGGCAGGCAGTTGCTGGGATGGATTAGAATCAACTGTGTTCTGTTCTGAACGTTAGAATGGCATGCCCAGGGAATGGTGTAACTGCTTAATGAATGATACTTCCAAAGCATCAAGATATGAATTGTGCTTCCCATCCGTCCATGCCGTGCACTGTCTCAGTATGAATTAACCAGTATAAGAAATTCAGAATTTTCAGGAAAATAAAGAAAGAAGATATGATGAACAACTTATGTAGCACACACAAATCAGTGTTCAGAATTTGTCAAACAAATTTATAAATAAATTTTTTTCGAACAATCATAAAACTTACTATTGTCTTGATAATAAATTTTTAACAAGGAACTTGCCATTTAGTTTTACCATTTTTCCCAATAATTTGTTTAATTATTTCAATCTAGCTGTGAGGGTGTTTAGAGCTCAAATATGACCTCCAAAGGAAATTACCTGTTAAGCTAGTACACAAAACATGGAGAGGACCTATAGGAAAATTGATAAGATAGTAATTAAAGCTCATTATATGAAATATAGTAATTTCATAAATAGCTATGAAGAGATCTCCATTGTGGAATTGGGCAAGAACCTGCATACCCACCTACAATGATGTCCACGTACTTCCAAGGGAAGGAGAAGAGGAGGGCGAAAATAGGGATAGACATTCTCCACTACAGAACCGCAGCATTGCCAATTGAAGGAAAAGCAAACCTCTGACACATTATATGTAACAAGGAAACACAAAGAAGTATATATATATATATATAAAGAGACAAACACATGTTAATATTAATCTTAGAAATGGAGACAAACTTTATAAGCATGAAAATTTATAAGCCTTGAGACTCAGAGTGACTTTATTTTGTTCTATACCATCTAAGTATTAAGCACCATGTCCATTGCTCTCATCCTAGCCCTTTTTAGTTCCCAAGATGTTCAAAATCCAACAAGCCACCTTAGTATACAGCAATAGAAGGGTAAGATGAAACGTTGGACTGAATGTACAAACCTTGAACTCTTTTTTCTCTTCTCTGGTTCATGGAAGGCTTACACCATGAGTTTTGGTCCCACTCATCTGCCACCTTCAAAAGAATGACAACATATGGTGTGTGTTTATGGACAACAAAATCAGGCACTTTCAAGTCAATTGTTTCAGCAAAGCTAGCATTGATAAACATGCAATTAGCTTTTCACTTAAGATATAAGCTATTAAAAAAGAAAGAAAGAAGAGCAGCTAATTAAGATGAATGTTATCATAGTAATAATACTCAAACCAAGTAAACTTTCTATAAGTCTCTCCAGACAACATTGGTTCAACCTTCCAATACAAATGCATTAGAAACCTGAAAAATCAAACAAGTACCTTTTAGTAAAAGTTCTAACTAGGGTAAGGCACTATTGCCCCCTTTTCTTCATGAATATATATATATATATGTGTGTGTGTGTGTGTGTTTGTGTGTGGGGGGTTAAAAATTTAATATTATTTTTAATGATTCATTTCCTTGTATTGAGAATAGGGTCTGAATTTTGTATGCTGGTTTAATTTCCATTTCTATTGCAATTTCTATCTAAGAAAAATTACTAAACAGATTTTGACAAAAACAAAGGGGTCTTGAACTATATACCAAGAGAAAGGAGTATCTGAAAACTCTAAGCTTTCTGCTTTGCTTTGTTTTAAACTTGATTTAAGCTTTCTCTGCTTCAATTTAACAAACCTGAACTGAAAATCCCAAAAGCACTAGAAGAACTATAAAGAGAGGAGGGTGAGAAAAACCCAAAAATAAAGAAAATGAATTCAGGATGGAGCCTAGGTTCTTAAATTACATGTCTGATATATTATATGTGTAATGCCTCGAAATAAACCCAATATGTATAATACATCAAGCCACATTCATTAATTAAATATAACCATTCTCCCACCTTTACATTATAAATCTCCAAGGTTTTATACAAAAGTTTCACATGCAGATATACATTCAATGATAAGAAAAACACATGAATCTATAGCATGTGAAGCATCTAGTCTCAAACAATTAAAATGCCCTTAAGGGCTTACATCTTCCAAAGCAATAGCCCGGTTACACAAAATGGTCTCTCGGATCCATACATGTTAAGCCCTTGGCTTACAAAAATTTACAACAAAAATAAGAGAGTAGTCTACTCTTCACAAAACATATCTACGCCCTTAGCTCGGCGGGAATCGGGATCACTACATCCTTACCTGCACCAAAATCCCATAGGGGTGAGCACATAGCCCAATAGAGAACCCTTAACAAAGTATATACATTTATGCAAGATCTTTGATATTTAATGTAAATGTAGATGCCATGTAATGCCATTTTGAAAATAACCTCATGTCATGTTTTTCTTGGAAATCACCATGTTTTCAATAATCTTTTTCAATCTCATCAATTCCAAACTTTCAATTTTAATCATTAGGGGTGGTAAATACGACTCAGGTAATCCCCTAGGTTGGTGTCTGCAAGTAGGCTTAACAAGCACTACTAATACCCCACTTTACCGGTTGCTAACCGGAAGGGAAGTGGTACCTCCTCCGCGCTTATTTTCGGTCTTTCACCCCGGACACTCAAGCCAACTTATCAAATCCATCTACACCTTCTAACCAAACTTACCAACGTATTTACCCCATAATATTCAATAGTTCTCATTCACAATATTCTTTTCTCAATGTAACATTCTTAACTCAATGTAAGATGCATTAATATCAATTGAAAGAATATATAATGCAAATGACGCTCAAAATTTCATAACTTCCTTCCGTTTTTTTTTTTTTTTAAGTATTCCATCAATGCTACAATGACAACTACATAACCCATTTTCCTTCTTTTAATAGAAATCAACAAAGCACCACTAGTTCAATTAAGTACAACAACATATGACAATTTGCACATTTTGTAACATCCTCAATACCTTAGCCATTTCAAGGCCTTATGCATTATCCTTGAACATTAAAGATTTCAACGTTCATAGTTCCTTAGACCCAACAAACAAATCAACTCAATCACTATGCATGTATAAGCATTTGTTAATAATTTCAAATATAGTTCCCAATTTCTCATACTCCAAGGGACCATTATATTTATAAAACAACTCAATATAGAATACTCACACTTTTCAAAGAAAATCCCAAATTTCTAGGTTTTCACTAAAAGCCCTAACATTTTCCATCTCTTTTGTAAAACACATTATACACTTCAACCTTAACCCATGTTGTCCCAAAATTTCAAGAAAAGTCTTTAAAAGAATGCAAAATAGAGTTTGTTCTACAAATCATCAATTTCTTGAGCCACCAAACCCATTTTCGAAATAGCAAGAGGAGCTCATCAAATCAACTAAAAACTTACATAAACACATATATAACTCAAAGGGAACCCTACCTCAATGTTTGATGAAGAAAAAAGAGATGAAACCCTTGCTTTGATGGTGTTGAAAGGGGATCTCCACCGTACACAATGTAGTTCTCAAGAGGCTCTACAATGTTGATAAAGAAGCTATGGACCGATCTCAAATGAATGATGAAGGATCAAAGATTTGGTCTTGTTTTGAGCTTGAAATATAGAGAGAGGGAAGAGTAATGTATTTTTAGAGAGAGAGACACAAGGAAAGTGATGTACACAGCCCCAAAAACAAAAGAAAACAGAGCCATCTTGGACTTGGGTCGACCGTACATATGGCACTTGCCCTCGCACGTGCGGAGCGTGCCTCCCGCATGTGCGGCTCATCTTGCACCTCCTTCACGCATGTGCATTTATTTTAGTATGCACTGCCCCAGCCTCTCTTGCTTTCCGCACGTGCGGCTTGGCCTCTTGCACGTGTAGCCCCCATCCCGCACGTGCAGCCCTAGGCCCCGCACGTGCGGCCCCAGCCCAGCAGCCCAGAAATTCAGGTTCATCCCCCGAGCACCCCGGACTCAACCGTGCACCCTTCGGAACAAGTGAAATTCAACATCGACGAAAACAAGAACAAGAACTTTAATTGAAAATAACTTCCGAACGTTTCAAACCTAATGAGAGCAAAAAGGAGAACGGAGTGAAGGAGAAAGAAAAGAAATAAAACAAGGACCCGGTCGTCACAACATGACTTTTCCAAATTATATCTAGAACTGGACTTACATGTAGAAGAGCATTTGCAATCATAGGCTTCAATACATTAAGCTCAAAATGGAAATTTCATCCACCCATTGTAGTGACAACATGGTTTCTCACTACTGAGTTCTCCAATTAATGTTTGTCATTCAAGCAAACTAGAATAAGGCAGTAAACCTTACCTGAGTGCAAACCACAGTAAAGGCCTCACACTGAGTAGGGTTCACTTTCCCTTGAAATAGAGTGCTCAAACAAAATAAGATTTTTCAAGTGAAGGAATAGGACTTCAATCCTGAAGCAGTGTGCAAACTATTGTCTTAATCTAACTTAACTTAAATTCTTTAGATTCTAAATTCTCTCCCCACAATACTAGATTAAATTTTGCTCCTCTTACGTCATCAACTAAAACTATACAGTCTACAAACAAAACGATATCCTCTTGAATGTTCCTAATTGATTCATTTATAATTTATAACTAACGCAAAAAGATAAGGACTTAGTATTGATTTTTTGATGTCAACAACTTCACTGCATATTTTTTTTCTTTAAAAGGCCTTTGAAGCCATTATCACTCATCCATTGACTTCATAAAAAGTGAAATATTCATTTAACAACACAAAACATGGTAATCAAACAACATACTCATACAATTTGATTAGGTTTATAAGAGATCCCATTCTCTTCTACCAATCAAATCACACTAAAAATAGAATCCTAAAATTGACATCCTTATTGGATATTCAAAACACAAAAAAAGAAAAAAATAGCCTAATTAGGTATCCAAAACACAAAACAAAGCACTAATTCAACATAAACAATAAACAATTCATCATAACCAACCACACACAAGCCTAATTTATACTAAATTGAAGAAAAGAAACATCAATGGAATGGCCAAAAACCTAATAGCCTAAATTGAAGGATACATATGCTGAGGCAATGTGTACTTTTCGAGAGATTGATTAAAAAGGCAAATGAGAAAGAGATGATGATGATCCTATTATTACTGTCAGGACCCCATTCCACCCCTAGTAGAATGGTGCCATGATGGCCAGTAATCCGAGATTATCAAAGGCCAACTTACAAAGTCACACAAAATCAGAGTATACATATGGGGCTTACATATGCGGAAGCAATAAATTTAAATCTAAATAGTCCATAAGAGTTGTGCATAGATCAAATGAAATGTCATACATCTTAACATGGTTTTACAACTTGGATACAAATAAAATAAGTACATGTTACATCTTGATCAAAAGGCTTTTCAAGCCGACATATACAAAAGAAATGAATTACAAAACTAAGAAGCATAATCTTCAAGATGCTAGCAAAACATGAATCCAAAACAACTTGCAAATAACATCTAGGCGTCACCATCTTCTTGCTCATCACCTACATATATATAAGGAAATGGTGAGCTTGGATACTCAGTGAATGATATTAGTAATAAAGGTTTGAATGAATGATATTCGAGATCTTTATCAAAACAATACATAGCATATCTTGTACAAAATCAAGGGATGAACCAAGTTCATCTATCAAGTCTTTCAAAGCTTCAAGGGATGCTTACTAGCATCAATATAGTACAAAGGATGACATTCCTGACAAAATAAGGGAATAATCGACCCGGAATCGATTAGACAAACCCACCCATACAAGACCGTCGGTGGCAAGGGAGATATCTCAAACAAGGGTACTAGTTGCATTATAGTCCCCTAGCACTAAGGACTTTCCAAGAATGTCATCAAAACAAGATAATAATTGATACAAAACTAGGAATAATCATTCATACTTGAACAAACACTTTTCCAAAACGGAACAAGCAAAGCCTTTATCAAAACATTAGAACATAGCTTTATTAAAAATACCACTCACATAGCTCTTCGGATGTGGGGATCAAAGCAAGGATCCAAGGCCTACAAGCATATAATAAATCCCATTGAATGCATTTCAAGAAGACAAGAAGAGATGCTCAAAGATGGATATGAAATGCATTCTCAAAATAAGCTTTACATGAGTGCAAATAATCCCGGTAGTTCTTTCAAAACTAAGTCAAGACAAAGCAAAACATGTACTGGGAGTAAAAACACTATTTTTCATCTCGGAAAAACATGCTGGGTACCAACTAGGTCTTGGCCGAGGTCCTACACCTCTTGGCCGAGGTGTGGTCCTAGTGACCACATTCAGGGAAATGAAGTTTGGAAAATCTGGGTTTCCTTTTGAAGAACATGAAGAACATGAATGCTAAAATCATAACTTCTTTATTCAAAATCTGAGATTTCATGAGATGAGTTCAAAAACATGGACCTGGATACCCGTACTTGAAGATTCCATGAAAACAAACACAAAAACATGAATCTTGATACAACTTTCGGATCAAAACGAGGCTTTTCTTCAAGAACACATGAACATCATTTTCTCTTTCTAAAACCAACTTCAAATCAATGCATGGCTCATGAATCATGTTAGATCATGCAATGTGATCAATAAACATAAAGAACAGCAAGAGTAAATCAAGAATCTAACCTCAAAACACAGATCAAACGGTTTAAACTCTAAGGATCAAGCTTGCAAATCTACCTCTCTCTCAAGAACTCCTTCTTCCTCTTCCTAGAGCTTCTCTCTCCTCAAGAACAAAGACATATAGCAAAAGATATGTTTTCTCAACAGCTCACTGACTTAACCCTCTGCTGGGACACGTGGCAACGCCTGGTTGGGTTTCCTCAAAAGGTGTCTGAATGACAAGACAAGAGCATGACAAAGGGTGTACAACAAGTAAGGTGACAAGGGCACTCTGACAAGGCAATGACCTCGGATCAAGACATAGGCTTCGAGCAAGAAGGTTTCAATGATCTCGGCTAGGAAGGATAACACTTGGCCTAGCTGTGCCACACCTCGGCCTAGATGTGCCACACCTCGGTCTAGGTCATACCAATCCAGGAACAAGATCAATGCTGGATGCCTAGATAGTAACATCTCGGCCTAGATGATGACATCTCGGCCAATATGCCAAGGTGGAAATGGAGGTCAATCGAAGTGGTTCCAAGATGGTCCTAGGTGTGAGAGGTTCAAAGGAGTGACCTAGGCTTAACACACATCACACAAGAAACAAAACATACAAGCAATACTCAAGCAAAATCACATAAGCACAAAACAAGACAGGGACCTTTACTTTAGGCAAAACAAGTCAAAATCTACAAATGCAAGCTTAACAAAACAAAATCATGCAGATGCACATGAACATGGCTAAGATGAGGATGAGGGTCATTACAATTACCTCTAATGAAAGATTCAGCAGTCTCATCAAAGACCTCGTGCAAAATGAGTAAGAGAGAAAAATCCACGAAACATCAGTCAACAAACCCTCTACTATTATTCCATCTTCTATTGATCTGTAACACACTCAAAAATCACCAAATTTATCAAATTAAAATCAACAGTGACTCAATGCTTAACACAAAAACACACACTCTCACACACACACATACATACATATATATATACACATTTCGAGAGTAGAGATTTAAAGCAAAATTGCAAACCAGAGAAATATGAGATTGTCAGAGTCGAAAAGTTCAAGATCTTGAGGAAGATGACTACTTCAATTCTTACTCGGACCTTAATAGAATAAATTCAATTTCAAACATTGATATTCACAACATATACATAATATATGTGTAGTAGAGGTGCTGATCTGAGAAGATCATTAAGGAGAGAGAGAACGAGATTGAGGAAGAGAGAGAGAGAGAGAGAGAGAGAGAGAGACAAAGAGAGAAAACAGTCAAGGGGTAGGCCAAATATAAAGAAAATGGAAAAATAAATAGAAGAAAATAAGGGATAATTGGTTATTTGCGAAGGCTAATCAGGTGGTCGCAAATTATATGGTAGTAAAAGGCCATTTTCCTATTAGTGTTTTCATCTTAGTTAACATTATTTCAATATAATATACGCAAAATAAGATGTTTACAAGTCATTTTTTTTATTGTTAAAATTGTTGTCTTATATCTAACCCGCTCCCAATTAAGTTAAGTGGTTTGGAATCTCAAAACATACAAACTCAAGGCACAATCGACTGGATTTGAGTGCATTGAGTACATGGAAATAGGAATTTTGGGTACAAATGATCATTTGTATTCATATCTATTACTTTAGATAATTAACGTTCTATTTGTTTCAATATGATTTTTTTTTTCCGTTTTCTATGAAAATATTTTTTAAAAATTATATTTTTTGTAAGAAATATTTTTTAGTTTGATTGCGACCTTGAAATTTAAGAACGAAATTCATTTTATCTCTATTTGGTTTGAGACGAGCACTTTACTTCCCTATGGTTTAAAAATATTAGGTAACACTATAACAAAATGCACCTTTGGTGACCAAAATTGGCAACTAAAAAAATTTAGTTGCCAAAATTTGTGGAATTGGCGACCAAAAATTTTTTAGTCGGCAAAAGTACAATATTTAGCTACTAATTTTTTTTAATTGGGGTATATTTATTATTGGCGACTAAAAAAAATTATTTTAGTCACCCTATATTGAGTTTTGGCTACTAAAACCATTTAGTCGCCGAATGTAAAATAAAAAATTATTTTTCATCTTTGGCGACCAAAAGTTTGGCCACCAAAAACATATTTTCAGCGACAAAAAAATATTTTAGTCGTCATATATTGAGTTTTGGCTACTAAAACCATTTAGTCGCCAAATGGAAAATAAAAAATTAATTTTTATCTTTGACGACCGAAAGTTTGGTTGCCAAAAACTTATTTTCAGCAACAAAAAAAATTTTAGTTGCCAAAAAACTAAAATATTTGGAGGGAGACATTTTAAATTTTGGAGGGATTTATAAAATTAATTGGCGACTAAAAATATTTAGTCACTAATGGTGTAATATATATATATATATATATATTTGGTTTCCAAACCACAAGCCAATGCCTCTATCTCTTTCTCTTCAGCATCTCTCTCTCTCTCTCTCTCTCCCCCTCTACCTCTACCTCTCCCTCTTCGCTACTCCTCTCGCCTCCTTCTCTTATTGTTGCGCCTCCTCCGCTCCCCCTCGCAGTCGCGAGCAACCGGAGCACCGATTCACCTAGATTTTCCCTATTTTCTCTCTCTAAAATCTCTCTATATTCATATATTTGTCTATCTATCAACAGCGAGATTGACGATGTGCTAGAGATTGCGACAACGATGAATCAAGAAAAGGCGAGGAAACTAAATGGAACGCTTCTCAGTATGAAGCTCTCCTCAAAGGAGGTGAATAGGTCACCTCTGTTCTTGAAGAGATTGCCAAGCTTGTAACTACTTCTCTCCCCAATTCTCTTGATATTTTTTGTTAATTTTTTGCCCTTAAAACCTTAAACCCTTTATTGTTTGCTAGAAACTGAGTCTGTTTACCTTCAAGTGTTTCTTGGTTGAATGATTTTTGTATTTTCTTTTATTTATATTCAATTAATTTTCAAGTTCCACAAATGCCTATTTCAGACTTTCTAGACTGTTGATTGGACAACTTGGTTTACTTGCAAACTATAGCATGGATAAACCCTAAACCCTTTTCTTTAATTGGGTGTTCCTTACACCTAATTTGCTTGTTTTTAAATATTGGAGGTTTTTCTTGAATAATCTAAAGTTTCTCCATGATAAGATGCATATTAATTTAAAATTGATTATTTGGAGTGATGTGGGTCACAGTTGGTAGTTGCTCGTTATCATCTACAAACACATTTTAGGTTGTACCTAAGATAACTAGAGGGCCAACAAACATGTAAGGAAATACAAGGTATAGTTGCCAAACAAAAATATGAATGCTTGCTTAAAGTTGTGCTCTTATACGCCGGTGGATTAGTTGCCAAGGATCGATGTGCAGCTCGAGCAATCGCAGCATGTGGTGGCCAAGTATTCGGCTCTTGGAAATGGTAATCAGCCTCTAGATGATAAGGACCTTGATCAATTCTTGGTGAGGCTCTTCACTTGGTTTATACTTGTATGTATGTCTGTATAATTTCTCTTTATGTGTATGATTATATGTAGGTTTTGTTCAAATTTGGTTGTTTTGTTATTGCAATATGATGTGATTTGTCAAATTAGAACAATAGTTTGATGTTTGGTTTATCATTCTCTATCTAATTTTAGTGAAAAAAAGGCTTTAAGGACTAAAATGAGAAAAGGGCCAAACATATAAAAATCCTCCATTAGATTTGGGTTACAAGGTGATGTTATTTTTATCACAGAGATGAAGAAATTTTATGTGGACTTCTGTAGTTAATTACTAAATAACATGTTTGTTTATTTACATATCTAAATTATGCAGTAAACCTTGAAAAATGGAGGGGACTGTATTTAGCCCTGTTGTGGAGGGAATGAAGAATGTCAAGTCTGACAGAGGAGAACTATTGACAGAGCCTTTCTTGGCTGTCTGCAAGCACATATTGCCTTTTCTAGGTGTGCTTTTCTTTCCCTTTTGGTAATTTTAGCTAGAGAATAGCTTCAATCAAGAAGAGTTTTCATAGTTTGTTCTATAGTTTCTCAAACCATATAGTTTTTAATTGGAATTTTCTAGATTTTCTATGAACTTGGAAGTAATTTTCACAAACCATATAGTTTTTAATTAGAATTTTCTAGATTTTGTGTGCACTTGGAAGTTATTTTCATAGTTTTATGAGTGTTTGGCGGAAATGCAAAACGGACTTCTGGGCAATAAAAGTCCTTCCAAAGATTTAATGGTCACTCGGTGAGTTTATGTACATGAGCTTTTCTAAAAAGTGCATGCTTCTAAAAGTCCATTCAGTGCACTATGCTAATTTATGATCGGCAAAAGATGGTAAAGGCACTGCTGGGTAGATATTGAATTTGTTCTTTGTTGTCCTAATAATGTTAGTTTAAAACATGGTCTTGAAGTCTTGTATTGGCTAGAAATTTGTCGAGCTCAATTTCGAAGATTTTGGATTTGGGTTTCTATATATTTTGTTTGATGAAGTCTAACTGGAAAACATAAATGCTAACCTACATTATATACATCTCTCTAGTCAAATAAAGTATAACGAAATTTCTGCATCCTCATATTATGTTTTCAATACTGAAAGTTGTGGAACTGTAGTGCCTTCAATGTTCAAGATTTGTGAAAATGCAGACTGCCAAAAGTAACAAAATTTGATAAAACTGCTAAAGGATTTTGATTTTGAAACATTTAGGATCATGTTGTATACTGGTGAGAAAAGAAAATTTTAGAAACATTGCATATAATTGTCAAACTAGAGTTTACTAGGCAAGCATGAGGTTCAATTTGGAGGTTGTATAAATTTTCAACAAAACAGAAACATTAAAATGATCTTGATGGGATTATATGCCGAGTATAATGTATCTAAATTATTAATTTTAATTGTAGAATTGTTATAATTTGCAGAGCATAATATATCTAAATTATTAATTTTATAATTGTTATAATATGAAACATCAATATTATTGAATAAGTGCTAATGGTTAATTTTTTTCTTTTTCTTTTTTTACAAATTGCTTTTGCATGGGCTATTGTGGATGTGTACGAAAAGCATTTGTTCTATATATGGAAGACATTTATTTTGGAACAATCCTCTGTTTTGGAAATCTAGTGTTTTTGTATGTAATATTTAATTTAGATGGATTATACTTGGTTTGTATGTATTTATATGATATTTGGAATATGATGTTACAAGTTAAAGTTTTTGAATAGTTGATAATGAAATGGATATTATTCATAATGGACTTAGATTATAATTGATAGATGTATTATTCTGTATACGTACAAGTTATAGGTTGCATTGATAATGAAATGCATATAATTTAGAAATTAATGAAAAATATTCAATTTGTGCATTTAAAAAATAATAATAAATAGAGCTTGAGCTTTGGTGACTAAACATGTAGTAGCCAAAAAATAAAAAGGAACTTATTGGTGACTAAACAGTTAGTAGCCAAAAAAAAAAAATGAAAGTTTTTGGTAACTAAAAAATTGGTAGCCAAAAAGGAGTCACGTTTTTAGCGACTAAAAAATTGATAGCTAAAAAACTAAAGATGGAAAATATTTTCTTTTTGGCGACTAAATTTTTTTTTTTTTTTTGAGCGACTAAATTTTTAGTTGCCAATGGGTGACTTTCGGCGACTAAAAAAAAATTAGTCGCCAATACCTTTCCCGACAATCATCTAGAGACAAAGCTAGTGACCAAAAAATTTAGTCGGCAAAAATATTCGATGACTAAAAATTAACTTTTGGCGACTAAAAATTTAGTCGCCAAAAGTGTAATTTGTTGTAGTGTAAATTATCATTAAGTCTTAATAATTGGACTTAATTCCTATCAAGTCCTATTAAAAATAAGTCCTAGTAAAATCGTCACTAAAAATAATTTTTTGTGATAGTTTTTTGCATGTCTCTAAAAATTGACAATTAGCGACTTTTTTTTGGTCACAATTTTTATAAATTGTCGTCAAAACTTACAATTAGTGACATTTTTCTGTAACGAATTTTTCAAACAGTCGTTGAAAGTTGAAAATTAATGACATTTTTTGTGACGATTTTTTTAAACTGTCACTAAAACTTATAACTAGTGACATTTTTTGTGACAATTTTTAAACTATTGTTGAAAATTAACAATTACTGACGTTTTTTAATAATGTTTGATGAAAGACGTAATTATTTATCATAGAATCTATTGGATAATAAGTCCACTTATTAGGACCTACTCGTAATTAAATCCCCCTTAAATATTGTCAAAAAGCTCCCATCTGGTTTTCGACAGTGCGCAACCGTTAATTCCGTTCACTATATATGTAAAATGACTATAATACCCACAGATCCTTTTTTTTTTTTTGTTATTTTCTTTTTGTTCTCCTATCTCATACACATAATTTTTAATATTAATTCAATTAAATCACAACTAATAATAAAATTTTAATTATATATTGTAATTCTTAACTTTTTAATTTAATAATATTTTAGAGCACATTTATTGTAAATCCTTAATTATTTATTGTAATTCCTCACATCTTAATCTAATTTTAATTTAATTATATTTTAGATCAATCCTTAACTATATTTTATATTTTAGATTAATTCTTAATTATAATTTTATTTTATTTTATTTTAATTAAAAGCTTAATCTAATTTTTTGTTTGGAGAAGCTAGGTAAAATTGTATTATTATTATGTTTCATTTTATTTTTTCAGAAAATCAAGTCAATTCTAAAAAAGGGTATGTGACACACTTTCCGTTAGTTTGGGTGAAAAGAAACTAATGGTTGTTACTTTAGTCTAAAACCACATAGGAACTTTATAGTTATATTTTAACCATAATAGGGTAATGTGCTTCGGGCTCAAACCATGAGGGGGACAAAATCAATTTTTTCTGAAATTTAATGTGATAGTAGTTATTGTAATGGTGGTGTTGATGTGGTAGTGATGGTAGGGCATTGGCAGGGGCGGAATTAGGATTTCATCATCGGAGAGACTAAAAGACGAAGACATTTTTTCACTATACACACAAACACACATGTGTATATACAATATGATATATAAATTATACATATACACACAAAAAAATCAAACACCATGAAAGTAATCTCTAATATGATGAATAAGCTCTCTTTTTTTTCTTTTTTTTTTTTTGTGCAAAATAAAATGAAAATGCAAATGGAAACAAAATCTATTTTTTTATATTGGGAGTCATTTTATATATAAAATGAGAGATATATTTTTTAAAGTACTATAACAAATAATATTGCTCACACAAGCAGGGGGGTCATGACCCCCGATAATCTTCTCCTAGTTTCATCCGTGAACGTTGGTGATGATAGGATGATGAAGACGATGGTGGGACAACAACAGCGATATATGATGGTGGTGGTAGTAGTAGTAGTAGTAGTAGTAATGGAGGGAGGGAATGAAGACAATGATGGGGCAACAACAGTGATATAGGATGGTGGAAGTAGCGATGGTGACAGCAGTGGGTGGTGATTGGATAGTGGAGTTGGTAGTTGTGTGGTGCGGTGGTGGAGTGGCAGTGGTAAGTGTTGTGGCGTTAGTAAGATTTTAATTTGAAAAATATTTTTTAGTCTTTAAAAGTGAAAAATATTTTTTGTTCAATTAAACTTGTTTTTATTGATCATATAAAATATCAAATACCATAAAATATAGGTTGTGTTCAATTTAGTTTTGAAAATAATTTTTTAGAGCTCAAAATTCAAAATTTGTTTGGTTTACAATTTTTTCAAAACTATTTTCAATTACTTTTTCTATCTCCTCTCTCATTCTCTCACATCATACAAATCAACGAATCACTTTTTTTTCTCTCCTCTCTCATTCTTCACATCCTACACATCAATTAATCATTTTTCTCTCGCACCCATCTATTCAAATATAAAAAAAATTGCAAATCATCACAAACTACAAAACTCCAAAATTATTTTCAAAATATACAACCAAAATTTTTTAAAAATTTTAAAAACTCTTTTCAAAAACTTATTTTTCAAAATTGATTTCAAAACTAAATCACACAGAGCCATATATATATATATATACATGAAAAACTGTCAAAACAAACAAAGCGTAAATGTTAGCTATATATATAGTTTTGTGACAAGTATTAGTTATAACACTACTACATGTACAGAATTTATGTACATAGAACTTCTCACATGAGGATGGGTCCTACAACATAAATCCCCCCATTGTAGGTGTAATAACCCGACCCTCGTACATGTTTCCTGATATACTCTCGATCTCTTATTCTGTGCATCTAAATACTTATTGTAAAATTGTATGTGAAAGTAAGTTTAATGAAGTGAATCTTATGCTTATGGATGTGTATCTGTTTAATATGAGAAATATCTGTTACAATCCTAGTGTTTGAATCAGAAATTAAAGGCCTTAGAAGCTTAATAATCTTAAATGGATTTTACATTTGGGATCAGCATGATTTTTAAGTCCTAATATGATTTTCTGTGAAATTTCAATTTGGAATGATTAAACTGATTAAGTTTTGTCCTATTCAACCTTATATATATATATATATATATATATGTGTGTGTGTGTGTGCCTCTTGAAGCTTTGACTTAGAGCCTTAAACAAAGAAATCTCCTGAGAGAGAGAAAAGAGAAGAGTTGAGAGGAAGAGGAAAGTTCTTCAAGGAAGAAATTGGGGAAAATTAAGAGGGTTGTAGGGAATTTAACTCAAGGTATGTCTAATCCTTTCTAATTGGCCCCTCTCTTTGAATTAAGTAGGAATTCCTCTATATTATTGTATCAAATGATTAATAGAGTGGTTGTCTCTTGTGTTGAATTGATTTGGAATTGAATTGAAGTATCTAGTGAGAAATTAACATCAAACTTGAGCTCATCTACATGAATAAATGGTTGTGTGTGTGTATGTGTGTGTGTATGAGTATGTGTGTGGAAGATGGAAATATTTTGGAATTAAGTTATGTTGTGAGTTTAAGATTAAAGATCTAATTCATATTTGGATTGATACATGTGTATAATTCCTATTTACATGATTTTTGAACGATGTTCTTGCCTTAAATGTACCTATTTTGGGCCTTGATATATATTTACCAAGTTGGGTGTGTATGTGAAATTCGGACTGCACAAACATGGCAGATCGTCGCACATGCGGGAGTCATGGCCGCACGTGCGGGAGCACTGCCGCACGTGCGGGAAAGGGGAAATTTCTGGGTTTTGGCTCTGCTAAAAAGGCACGTGCAGGGCTTCCCAGCCGCACGTGCGGCTCATGCTGGAAAAGTTGGATTGCTCTGTTTTGCGTGCTTGTCCCTCGGATATTTTTGAAATCCGTATTTGATACCTTTTAGATATCTGTAAATTCATGTGAAGTGAAATGAGTCAGAACATAAATTAAGAAGGAAAAAGAATTAATGTATAAGTTGTGCCTGTGTGTAGGTCATAACCCGGGAGGAGCAAGCACTTCACTACAGCACTGTGAGTAGTAGTACTGTCGTAATATGCTTTACTTATAGCTAACAATTACCATTAGCACTCTATTAATTGCAAGTTAACTATGTTAACGTATATGAACAATTAAACAAATGTGTATACCTCTGTATGATTCTAATTAATAGTTAATATTAGCATTCTATTCTCCGTAAGTAAATTATGTCGTTTCTTAGTGAATAAAAGGGAACTTATGTTCATTCTTGAATAACGGTTTCAATGTAAATATGAGAGCATACCGTTTTGCTACTAATGGGCCTGAGGTCGTTCAGTTATAAGTCATCGAGTATAGATATCTCCGAAGAATCAGAATAATTGGAAAAGCTATGTGTGTCCGTATGAATCTGAAATAATTCTGTTGTGTTACATATGGACCCGAGGTCGTTCAGAACCTACGAAATGAGTGCAAAGGTTTAACATTATTATGTGCTCTCTGTAATAGTTATTATTCTTATTCTGTTATACGCGGGACAACTGTGTTAATCTGTAACTAAACCATGAGAAACTTATGCGCACTATTGTATAATGGTATTCTTAGGAAACTGAGATTATTCTGTTCTGTTTATCCGTTTCGATTATGCTATGTTATGACATGATATGGATTGTTCGGTCTTTAAGACCTAATGATTTCTGGTATGGAACAAAGTGCTGCAATACGAGACACCTCTTGAGTCCATACATACATGAACTGGGCTTAAAGCCAATTTGGGCCAATGGCCATTCTGTATGATCTGTTAGGCCAAAGGCCATTCTTTGTGACTTGTTAGACCTGAGGCCAATCTGTGTTTTCTGGTAGGAAACAAAGTGCTGTACGAAACTAAGTGCTACAGTGTGAGTCACCTCTAGAATCCGTACGAGACATCTCTTGGGTTCATACATGCATGAACAGGGCTGAGGCAGTTCTGCATTCTGGGCTTAATGCTACTCTGTTTAAGGGCTTAATGCTACTCTGTTTAAGGGCTCAATGCCACTCTGTTCAGGGGCTTAAAGCCATTCTGTTTAAAAACTGGGCCTATGGCCATTCTGAAACAATTACAGGATAAGTTTAACTATAAGTTCTCTGCCTTTACATATCTTGTGATTCAAGTTAACCATTGGATTATTTACGTACTATTACTCACTGTGCTTGGTTCACTTTATGTTATGTCTGTTTCTGTAGGCACTCAACCTGGAGGTCAGTCTTATCCCGTGGCATTCGTTCCTCTTTTGTCAACCTCAGAGTGTCCAGGCACCTAGATGGAGGCCGCTTATTTTGTGGAGTTTTGTTAAACTATCGGTTTTGGTACCCTGAATGTCTATCTAAGGTTGAAGTGTATACAATCCTTCTACTTCCCAATGTGTTATACGCAAACGTAGGAGGCTGGGTCTGTATATGTATATGTGCATAACTAAATTCTCAGATGCATGTCACTGTATGTACATCTACCTTATGCAATGTTTGTGATCCTGGCATAGTAGTGATAGCTCAATGGATATAGTTTTATGTTCATTTTTTATATTAATGTTTCCGTTCAGGTCTCATATCTTATGTACATCGAGTTAAGTGCCCGTTTTGAAGTGGTCATGCCCAAACTTCTAGGGACAGGTTTGGGGGCATGACAGTAGGCTTCACTTTGATGTGAGAACTTTTATGCATTTTGTTGCACAAAAATTTTGTTTCGATGCAAATATTATTTCTCTATTAGTTATGGGTTCGTTTGGGATGTAGGTTGGTTTTTTGGCTTTTTGGCTATTTTAGTCTGAGGCTAAAAAGTCTCATTTGAGATAGACTTTTTGATTATTTGACTTTTGACTTGGTGATGATGTGTCCATATGTCAAATTATGAAAATGCCCTTGAGCATCACTTTATTTCTTTTTGAATTTTCTTTTTTTCATTTTTTCGCGTGTGCGTAATAGCCGTCCTAGGCTGCCACATTAGCCTATTCTTTTCGTAATACTTCGGTTTTTTTTTATTTGTTTTTTAATAATTATGTAAAAAGGGATAATTTTACCCTATATTAAAAAAAAAATTCCCTTCCAATCTATTTTTGGACACATCAACTCTGAACTTGTTTTACAATTTGTTAAAGAAAAGTCCATACAAATCATACTGCTAACTTTTAACCAACTTGTTAGACGCCCCAATATTTTAATTTTCGAGAAGTTTAGTTTGACGTAGTGGGTAGCCATTTTTTTATTATTTTATTTTATTTTTTTCTGTCACAGTCATCAAATCATAATCCTATCGTTTGCCATGGTGCTACCATGCTTAAACTTAACAAGTACATAACAAATTTCCCCTTTCTCCAACTCAATAAATTAACAAAATACGTCACGTAAGCCATAATAATTTTATTTTTTCGTGTAAACACATACATATTGTACAATATAATGCCATCACATACATCCCGACTGTAGCTGAACAATGTTTCACACATATGAATATTAGGTTGACTATATGTTTTCTAACAATCCGTTATTGTGCATGTACACTAACTTGTCTCAGATGCAAAGTTGCACCAATGCGATATGGGGGTCATCATCCCCAACCATTAAACTATCCTCATTATGTGCAACTTTAGGTATGTCATTTACTATTGTAATAGCCTCTTCCTCGTTTACGGTGGGATTAACAGTCGTTGGATTGCCAGTACTTCTACGTATATAGTTATGTAACGCCATTAATGCACCAACTAACTGCACTTGCACATTTACAAAATCATACCGAGGCATATTTTGAATAAACCACCATCGATTTTTCCATGCTCCGAATGTTCGTTCCACCACACTCCGTAACGACATGTGAACTTTGTTAAATAATTCCCTGGGGTTGTCTACTCTCCTATGTGTTTCATCGCAGAATTTTTGTTGGTGGTAGTGGTTGCCTTTGAATGGTGCTAGGTAACCTATGCGGTTCGGGTAGCCAGCATCGACAAGATAATATTTTCTTACACAAAAAAAAAATTTAAATAAATTCCGCAACAAGGCCTTTTGTTTTTTTGTGTGTGTTAATATAAGTACCCAAATGTGACATTCTTTTATGATACCTTCTTCAAGGTGTGGAAACAGAACATTGTCATTGGTGATTATCTCATTGAAGCTGCAACTATCGTGCATACTTCCTTCCCATCCAAGCAATACAAATGTGAAACACATGCCAAAATTGCACGCGGCCATGATATTTTGGGTGTGACAGTATTTTCTACCAAAATATGTTGTAGCCTCAGGCCCCGTAACCCGCACAGTAACATGCGTTCCATCTATTGCTCCGATACAGTCTTGCCAACAACGACATATGCGTTAATGGCTTTTACGAACCAAATTCATGTATGAACCAAATTTGCCTTAAATATGAACCCTATTATCTACACATTCACTTCAACATTGACATGACACTCATCAACCCTTTTTTTTTTTAGTTATGCCCTATTATACATTACTTGAAATTTTATCAAATAATTAATATGTTTCGAACACACATTGCAATTTTCGTAATTTTTTGTTGCACCACTTCCCGTTCGCATTTTGAATTTTGAACAAACATCTCATCAATGTCATTGACCAAAACTTATTAGTTCTATAGGTAAATGAAATGAATTGTTTTGCAATGTTGATGACACCAACAACCCAGTGTTTTCTACACATGAAAAGGATGCCCTGTTCGACAACTGTTACTAATTACATATTATTTTTTTATGTTCTCGTCAATATCATTTACAAACATTTAAATAAACTTATTAAACTGAGTCACGGTTTCGAAATAGTACCTTGAAAGGCAGGTATTTCCATTTTGACCGCACGTATGGATGTAGATGATGTTGACTATATGTTGGCCTGCAATGTGCAATAGTAAGCTCCTTCATCACTACTAACACATTATGCACGTGCCGTGACATAGTCTCCCTCAAATGTTGAAATCGATTCTTGGATTTCTTGATTCTGAAACCCTCTTAACATGTGGATAAACATTGCAATGCTTTCTTGCACAGCTAATCCATTTTCACGTTGGGGTACTTGTAACCTGAAATCATTGACTAACGTGTCACACCATGACGCAAAAATGTCCTTCGGCAAGCATATATTTTCTTTAAACTAACCGACATGGCCCGCATATAGTTCGGTTATCCGTGCTTGTCCAATCAAAATAGAAGTTCAACATGGCATTTTACACGTGTTTTTATAATACTCTTGCACATACCGATGTGCTTCGAGGAATGTCCAATTATTTTGTTGTTGAAGCTGTATGGCCATTTTGTTTAGCATTTCCATTAAATCGTCATTGTTGCTACCTTCCCCGTTGTTCATCACATCAAATGCAGCGACACCTACAACATATGAACTGTTCAAATCAGTTGACCTATGATGGATTGGGATAATGTAATAACAGTTGGCAAGACATTTTTTGACCATCATAGCCACTTTTATTTGTGACCATGTCAAATGAAAATTGTAATGTAATGCGGGAATAATAGATCAACAATGAAACTGCTGCTACTTGCTAACATAAACCATGAATTTTTCTCTTGCATTACCAACACAACGAAAAATACGATAGCCAAAGTTAGAAGGAAAAAAAAAAAAAACAAGCATCACATGGCATCCCACCGTTGTCTGTAAAGTTCCATAATAATAACCACGCATGGTTCATGTTCACGAAAAAACATAGCTAACGAGAACAAATAAAATAAAATAAAATAAAAACAAGACACACAACCATCCTAAAGGAAAAACTTCTCAATTGTTTTGTGTTTATTACAAGCACACATCCACTTTTATTCAACTGGTTCAATGCTTCGAAACCTAACCCAACGCTTACATCAACAACTATCAAACCCGTTGAGCGCTAAACATGTTCGCAAATGGCGCAGCAGCGCTACTTTGCATTTGTTTCTATGACAACCAGCTATAATGTGGTCAACATCGGGTTGGCACATCATCACCTCCCGGTAATCTGTGTTGTCCATCAGTGTTGATGCAAAGTGGAATAGTAGCGTATCGAGAAGGGAAGGAATGGATTTCAGCTGTTACATACACTCAGAAATTGTGAATAGTGATTCGTTAACAGTCAGGTGCCTCACAGTGACTTGCTAATTTTGGCTCCGAACCACGTCTGTCAAATTATTCATGCTTTTAGCTACAATTGACGCACCACTTGTTGCCTTCTTCGACTTTGCACAACTTGCGGATGACGTCTATTTCCTTTTTTCCCAAGCATCAACTGGTTCCATTGACGATTCTGTCTCCACATTGGCTGCACATGCGGGGATCAGATCAACGAATGGGCGCAATCCTATACTCTTAATAGAATCTGATGAAACAACTGCAGGTTCATTGCATTTCTCTCCTGGGGTCCAATGATTTTTACTCGTAGCAGCAGCCCTTGTGAATGTTGTCTCCATCAACTCGTAGTGTTCTAGAGTTTTTGTCCTAAACTTTGCACATGCCTTGTTTGTCTAAACAAAATGAAAAAAGTTATAGAATAAATAAATAAATAAAGGTGTTACTAAAAGCAATATGAGGGCGACGAACTACCAGAACCACCAACAACAAAAAAAAAAAGATGAAAAAAAAAACAATATGAAACAATTAAAACATGCGGAATTAAAAATTTACTTACTGATTCTATCTTATCCCACAAAAAAATAAATAAATAAATTACGTTGCACTATAGCAGTCATTAATGTAGCACCGAACTATTCATGAAACCATATGCCAAATTAAAGTCATTAAAGTCAACATCATTAGAACAGTCATGCATGCAAAACACCAAGTTTGTTTACATATGCAACAACAAAATGGCAACGACAATGCACAACATAGAGACAATGGTTTTTAGGAGACGTAGTGAGTGTTGAATGTGTATGACATCATCCCGCAAGTGCATGACAATGTCGTTTGTGGAGGACACATAGTCCGTGCTCTGTCTCCTTGGTTCTTCACACCAACCAATCCAACTGACACAGGGTTGATGAGTGAAAATGACAAAGTTATTAGTCAATTGGTCCGGAATGAATCCAAATTATGACTGGAAATGAATTGGGTACTCACCACAAGGCGGGGACAAGCAAAGTACGGACGCATTGGATTTTTGTTTGATCTCGATATCTTCACAACACATTGACCATAACCACAGGCACACATCCGACGTGACCATGTAGTGGAAGTTGCAGTTGATGTAAAAGAAGGCATGCTTTGTTTTGTGACGTGTAAATGACTACAACAACCACATTAACGTATAGATGCCACATAATTCAAAATTAATGAATGCTATTCTCATTCACAAAATTACAAATGTGAAAAATTCTTTCTAAAATGGAGTTTTTCAAAACAAAACAAAAATAGAATCACAAATAATTTGAGAAATAGTTTACCAAAAAAGTTTATCTTATTTTTAATTTATTTTTTTTATTATGGCTATTTTAAAACAGAAATAAGTTGTAAAAAATGACACCAAATGTGGAGCCAAAAAAATAGAAAGAATCCACAGAAATTGAGATAGAAAAATTTCGTAAGCCAATTGTTTTGCTAGCATAAATCAATTATCTTTTGTTTTAAATGGAAAATTGTGTGGATGGTTAGTCAAATTAATTTGTTCGACTTATTTTAATTTAATTATCAAATGAATAGTTGTAATTAGTTCATTCCATGCATAAAAATACAACTCTATTTTTGTTTTCTTTTTGTAGATTTCAATCAATAGTTGTTAAAATGTAAGGAAAAGCTTATTACACATACATGCAAAAATAATGAGATGATATCACTTGAAATTTTTCATTGAATTCTCAAATTAAACAGATTGTTATTAATTTTTGGATAGTTATTCTTTAACAGAGCACCAACAAATGTTAGAAAAATAATCGATAAGGACAGTTGTTTCTCTTCAAATTACAAACCAATCCTAACTTCAATTTACGTAACTATTGAATAATATCTTCCAAATGAATTCTTCCTCTGGACTGCATTGTTTCAATTTTACCCTTCAACAACATAAACAAATTGCAATAGATATATAGCCAACCCGACATTTTATTATGTTCTGGAATCGGGTTTCATGGTTCAATGCTGTTGTCCATTTCTTATTCTCCTTGTTGTTCCTTGGATTGGTCATTTGGATTGTAGTTTTGTTTTTGGAACAGGTTGGTTGAATGTTTTTCCAAACCTTTGTTGCCTAAATTTTTGCTCCTTCGCTCAAGCAGCCATTCTTAAACTCGAGCGGGCTTTGCAAACTCTTAGTATTTTTGCAGATCTATAAATACTAGAGGAGTGTATTCTACGCTCGAGCGGTGTTTCCTACGCTCGAGCGGGTGGACACTCGATTGTTCAATCTTGCGCTCGAGCAATGTCCTTCGCCTGCAAAACTTCGAGAAGTGTGTATTCTACGCTCGAGCGTCACTTCCTGCACTCGAGCGGAACAATGTGTCTGACGCTCAAGCGTCACTTTTCACACTCGAGCGGACTGCGTGTACAATAATCCGTGAAGAGGACATTTTATATCACTTCTTCATTCCTCTCTCTCTCTCTAAAACTTTCCAAAAGCCTAGATTTTGAGTTCCTCTCTCTAAAACTCATCTTCTCTCTACTATTTCACCTAGATCCATTGGGATCTTCACTCTAGTGCCTTTGAGAAAAAGGTAGAACGTCTCAAGAGCTCCATTTTGATCTGAGTAGAAGTGGGTTTTAGTGGCCTTGGAGTTTCACTCTTGCTTAGCTCATCTTCTCTCTTGAGGTAGGCATTTTCTATACCTTCATATGGTTTTTAGCTTAGTTATTTGTCATTGTGTAATAATAGTGGGATTTGGGAGTAATTTGAACAAACTTGGAGTTTGGGTGTGAGAAAAATAGAGGGGTTTTTGGTGAATGTGAAATAAATGGTTATGGGGATGAATACGAGATTATCTTGTGTTAAAATAGCTGATTTTGGCTTTGCATTGATATGTGAGAAAAATGGAGTTTTGACCTAAATGGGTCAAATTGTTATTTTGTACAGATAACTAAAATTGATAATGATAATGTGCAATTGGATGATTATTGATGTAAATGGTGGAGTTGGGCACATGTTGTCTCTCACCTATGGAAAATTTGAATAATTTATCTATTGAGAAGATTGTATATCTATTTAGAAATATCTGTATTGGGCTATCGATGGAGAATAGCTATGATCGTTGTAGAAATTACATGAGGATTAAGTAAATTGAAACTAATCTAATGTGGTTGTCATTGAATATGACTATGTTTTAAATACATTGTATATGTATGGTGTTTGGGAGTAGAAAGGGGATGTACTCCATTGTGTGAGAGAAGAAGAGGGATGTACTCCATTATTTAGGAGGAGATAGGGGATGGACTTCATTGAAATTAAGTTAGCCAGAGTGTCCAAGGTAAAAGTCCCGAAATCTCGTGTATACATGGGTGCCGATCCCGGAGACTAAATTTTCGTAAAATAGCATATTTGAAGTGTTTGTGTGGTAGTGTATTGAATTGGAAAAACCACTGAGTTATAGTCTCAGTTGGGTTGTTGAAAGATAATGAAATTGACTCATGAATTGAGAAGGATAAATGAACTTGAACTGAATTGAAGGAAAATGAATTGAAATATGAACTTTGATGCTTTACAGTTATATAAAATATGGATATTTTGTCATCAGCATTGTCTATGTACATTACACTTATATCTTTGTTAAATTTCATATATTGTGTTAGATTCCTATTGGGCATTGGCTCTCCCTATTTGGGAAAAACCATCTTCAGGTGTTGGTGACATGCCTCCGCCAAGGCAATAGCTTGAAGGGACCTTTGGGAGCAAGAGCTTCTTTATTTTGTTATATTCTTTTGTATAGCCAAGGGCATAAATTATATTGAGCTAGACTCACTTTTGTGTAACCAAGCAATGACTTGGAAAGATGTAAGCCTATAGGGCATATGACTATATGTTTAACTTTAATTCTCTTAACATTGCAACACATGCCGTAGATTCAGGATGAACATTTGTGAATGTATATCGCATGTGTTAACTTTTGTAAACGAGCTCTGATGAATGAAAGTATCTTATTTCTATTATTCTTTCGCTAATGAGTTGGTTTGATCGTATTATTTTGGGGGAGTTACAACTTGGTATCAGAGCGTACCAGGTTTGAATACTTTGGGTACATGGGAAGTGGTTATTACCACAATGGGTTTGTCTCGCTCAGCTGAGACATTAGTATATATTGTATGCTTATGTGATAACATGCTTATATGATCATATGGGTATGGGATTTATTTCCAAAGATATTGATTGGGTCTACGGGTTTCTGGAAGTCCTATTAGAAGAGTAATTGATCACTGCTGTTTCTAATTTGAACTTTAGCAATGCCGCAGGATGGTCATTATCTAAGAAGGAAATCCATATGTGTTTATGTGATTACATGGTTATATGGAATGATTTACTATTGTCCAACGCATTAGGACACGAGTGAGTTAGCTTTGGCACATTTCTATACGTGCTAACGTCTTGTGTTACCTTTATTAGGATGTCAGAATGTGGTAGTGGTAGGCGTGGTAGGCCTAGAAGGCACGAGGTGCCCATACCAGATGATATTCTGGTACAAGAAGAGGAAGTTGGTCAGGCCAATGTGGCCGAACCAATTGGTTAGCAGGCCATGTGTGCTTTAGCCCATGAAATGGCTAGAGCATTGTAGGAATCTATGGATATTCTGAGAGCTGAGAATCAAGTCGAGGCCCAAGTAACTGAGGTAGGGCCATATTTTCTGAAAAGAGAGTTCTTCCGGTCAAATCCGGATGAGTTTTGGGTGATCCCAAGGAGTCACTGAAGGCTGATAAGTAGCTAGAGCAGATAGTGAAGACGTTCGAGATGCTTGGCATCGAGGATGACCAGTTGAGGGTGACCTTGGCGTCTTTCCAGGTGAAGGGAGATGTAGGCCAGTGGTGGAAGTATGTGCGTAGGCGCATTGGGGTGACTTGGGAGGCATTCATCAACGCCTTCCAGGGCAAGTTTTTGCCTCCCACGGTCAGGGAGAAGTTGAGAGACCAGTTTTCCAAGCTGGTGCACTTGAACACACCAGTGGCTGAGTTTGAGGCCACATTTACTAGCCTCTCAAGGTTTACACCAGAGTTAGTGGCAACTGAGGAGCGTCGTTGTTTAGAGTTTGAGAAGTGATTGAGGACTGGGCTCATGTTTAGAGTGGTCGGGTCCATGATTAGAGACTGTGGATGCCTTGTGAAGGTGGCGGCTCATCTTGAGACTATTATGCAGGTAGAAGAAAAGAGGATGAGAGGTTTCAGGAGGAGTCAGGATAGTCAGGGGGATAGCAAGAGGCAAAGGGGTTCTAACCCCCAGCCGTCCAAGAGAGCTCAGTTGAGGTCCACTTTTTTAGTACCAAGTTCAGGTTCTGAGAGGGGTGGTCAAGGAGATGTGACTTATTTCAAATATGGTCAGTTGGGCCACAAGTCTCCAGCTTGTTCGCAGAGAGAATGAGGGCAATAGTCTGCACCATCTTCGGCTCGTTCTCAAGGCCGGAGTCAAGAGAGAGGGCAGCTGCTCACTTGTTATTAGTGTTGGCAAGCAAGGCATATGAAGAGATTTTGACCACAGTGGGGTGGCACATCTGGTGCATCTGGTTCGAGACAGACATAGAGTCACCGGCCAGCACAATTAGTACAAGCCTCGAGGGCCAATCAGGGAGCCTCTTCAATTCAATCAGTGCATCAAGCTTATGCTCCGAGGGGTGAACAGGTTGAGCAGAGACCTACGGGGCGTGTATATGCTGTTACAGCGCCAGATCTTGTACCTGCTCCTTCTGTAGTGAGAGGTGCCTTCTTGTTTTGCAATTCAGGTGCTAATGTATTAATTAATACCGGTGCATCCCATTCTTTTATCTCATCTACATTTGCATCAGTTTTGGGGTCGGAGTTGGCACAGTTAGCATCTCCTATTTGTGTAGAGTCACCTATTGGTATGAAGTTATCCTGAAATAGGAGTGTTAGGGTTGTGACATCGATGTTGCCGATCGCTGATTACCTTTTCCATTCATATTGCTTGATATGTCTAGTTTTGATGTTATTTTAGGTATGGACTGATTATCGTCATACTGGGTTGTTATAGATTGCTACCGTTAGAGGGTTACTATATGTACCTTGAGCGATGATTGCTTTTATTGCTTAGGGGACCAAGTGGATAGAGTCTTATGGCCGGTATATGATCCGCATAGGCGGAGTGAACTTAGTTGCCTTCTTGCTAGCTTTTTTAGTGGTGAGTGTGATGAAGCTCGGGCTAAGTTGCCAAGGGTGGTTTGTGAATATCCTGATGTCTTTCATTTCTTAGGAGACCAAGTGGATAGAGTCTTATCGCCGGTATATGATCCGCATGGACGGAGCGAACTTAGTTGCCTTCTTGAGTGGTGAGTGTGATGAAGCTCAGGCTGAGTTGCCAAGGGGGGTTTGTGAATACCCCGATGTCTTTCCCGGGGATCTTACTAGTTTACCGCCTCACCGAGAGATCGAGTTCTCTATTGATTTAGTGCCTGGCACGACACTAGTTTCTATGGCTCCGTATAGGTTTGCACCTGCTGAATTGAGTGAGTTAAAGATTCAACTCTAGGAATTATTAGATAAGGGTTTTATCCACCCTAGTATGTCACCATGGGGAGCATCGACTCTCTTTGCTAAAAAGAAAGATGGAGCGTTGTGACTTTGTATCGATTACGGGAAGTTAAACTGGGTAACTGTTAAGAACAAGTACCCAATGCCTCGTATAGATGATCTGTTTGATCAGTTGAAAGGGTCTTGTTGTTTCTCTAAAGTAGACTTAAGGTCGGGTTATAATCAATTGAGGGTAAGGGAGGAGGATACCCCGAAGATGGCATTCCGTACGTGGTATGGCCATCACAAGTTTCTAGTGATGCCTTTTGAGCTAACCAACGCTCTAGCTGTGTTTATGGCTTTGATGAACTGGATCTTCCGTCAGTTCCTAGACTGTTTTGTGGTCATCTTTGTGGACGAAATCCTGATTTACTCACCCTTTGAGGAGGAGCACGAGGAATACTTGCGAGTAGTACTTGAGTTGCTTAGAAGTATGCTAAGTTTGGAAAGTGTGAGTTCTGGTTGAGGGAAGTTAAGTTCTTAGGCCATATAGTATCCGGAGAAGGGGTGACTGTAGATTTATCCAAGATAGAGGCAGTGCAAGACTGGGCACAACCTAATCATGCTTTTGAAATTTGTAGTTTCTTGGGGTTGGCCGGGTATTACCGTCGATTTGTGAAGAATTTCTTTAGGCTAGCTTCACCTTTGACTAGGCTGATGAGGAAATGAATCAAATTTATGTGGAGTGAGACTTATGTGAAGTCATTTCAAGAGCTTAAGGTTAGACTCACCACTGCTCCAGTCTTCATTATTTCGGAGAGGGGTTTGGGCTATTCAGTATATTGTGATACCTCATGGGAAGGTTTGGGTTGTGTTTTGATGCAAGAAGGAAAGGTAGTAGCCTATGGCTCACAGCAGTTGAAAACATATGAAAGGAACTACCCTACTTATGACCTAGAGTCAACAGCGGTGATATTTTCCTCGAAGATTTAGAGGCATTATCTGTATAGTGAAAAGTTTGATGTGTTTTCCGATCACAAGAGTCTAAAATATCTGTTTACACAAAAAGACTTAAATTTAAGGCAGAGGAGGTGGATGGAGTTCATAGAAGATTACGATTTTGAGTTGCATTATCATCCAATGTTGTGGCTGATGCCTTGAGTAGGAAATCCATTAGTAGTGTGGCTTGTATTGCCATCCGGGAATGGGAAATGTTAAGTGCTATTGGGGAGTTTGACTTGCAGCTTGGCTAGTTGGTTGAGTCTGCAGCCTTATTTTCAGTGGTTGCACAACCTACACTTGTGAACCAAGTGTTAGAAGCACAAAGGGGTGACCTTGAGGTAGAATCCCTCCGAGAAAATGTTTCCAATGGGAAGGTAGAGAGAGGCTTAACTGTGTATCTCGATCAAAGTGTGAGATACCGTGACCGTTTGTTCGTGCCGAAGTCTTGCCGAGGGGATGTACTCTAAGAGTTTCACCATTCACGCCTTGTGGTGCATCCGGAAGGCACAAATATGTCTCATAACCTGAGTCACTAGTTTTGGTGGAGAGGTATGAAGAAAGATGTGGTCGTGTTTGTATCGAAGTGCCTTACTTGTCAACAAGTGAAGGCCGAGCACCAGAGGCTAGCGGGTTTGTTCCAACCCTTGCCTATAGCTGAATGGAAGTGGGAGCATGTCATGATGGATTTTGTTGTGGACCTTCTGAGGACTCAACGGGGCGGTGATACCATTTGGGTGGTAATTGACCGGTTGACTAAGTCGGTGCACTTTTTACCTATGTGTGTGACTGAGTCGGTAGACTATCTTACCGACCTTTACATTAGGGACATAGTGAGGTTGCACGAGGTCCCTGTGACGATTGTTTCACATAGAGATCCGCGTTCACAGCTCAGTTATAGCAGAGCTTGCAGAATGCCTTGGGCACTAGGTTGACCTTTAACACTGCATATCATCCTCAAACTGACGAGCAGTCCGAGCGTACTATTTAGATTCTTGAGGATATGCTTCGAGGTTGTGTCATTGACTTTAAGGGGTTGTGGGAGAGGCACTTGCCCTTAGTGGAGTTTGCCTATAATAATAGCTTCTAGTCGAGTATTGGCATGGCACCATTTGAGGCCTTGTATGGCCGACCGTGTAGATCCCCTGTGTGTTTGGTCAAGGTGGATGATGCACCTTTGTTGGGTCCAGAGTTGGTTTAGGAAATGATGGAGAAAGTGGCATTTATTCGTAAGAGGTTGATTACGGCTCAAATTCGCCAGAAAAGTTACGTCGATCGTAGGAGGTTTGTCTTTTGAGGTGGGAGATCATGTCTTTTTTTGAAGATATCACCTAGGAGGGGGTTTGATGAGATTTGGAAAGAGTGGGAAGTTGTCCCCTTAGTTTATTGGGCCTTTTGAGATCCTTGAACGGATTGGAGAGGTAGCTTACCGTTTAGCGTTACTGCCACAGCTTTCTGGGGTTCATGATATGTTTCATATTAGCATGCTTTAGAAGTATGAGCCGGATCCATCACACGTGTTGGATTGGATCAACTTAGAGGTAGAAGAGGATGCCTCATATGAGAGAGACCGGTGAAAGTCTTGGATACACAGGGCCAAGTCTTGCGAGGCAAGACGATTCCCTTGGTTAAGGTATTGTGGAAACATCACGGAGTCGAGGAAGCAACTTGGGAGTGTGAATTGGAAGTCCGTGAGAAATATCCGGACTTTTTGTTAGTGTTTGAATATATATTGAGATTTTAATTATGTTAATGGAGTGTAAAAGCATTGTATATGTTGTGGATGTTTTGGAAGCATGGATTCAATATAAACATTACATATGTTTTGAGAATATGACGTATTGTATATGTTGTATCACCTTTGAAAACATTGTATATGTTGTTTAAGTTTTGGGAAATACGAGTGTATTATAAACATTGAATATGTTGGAAATATGAAATGTATATTCATAATGTAATGGGATTGAATGACCGGTAGATGGGTCATGGTGTTGGAATTGAATTGTAATCATTGTGGTATTGGCTTAAAACATAGTTTTGAAACTTGAATTGTAATTTCGGGGATGAAATTTCTTAAGGGGGGAGGTTATAGCGACTCCAATTTTGACCTGACATTTTATTATGTTCCAAACTTGGGTTTCATGGTTCAATGTTGTTGTCCATGTCTTATTCTCCTTGTTGTTCCTTGGATTGGTCATTTGGATTGTAATTGTGTGTTTGAAATAGGTTGGTTGCTTGTTTTTCCAAACCTTTGTTGCCCAAATTTTTGCTCCTCTGCTTGAGCAGCCATTCTTGCACTCGAGCAGGCTTTGTAAACTCTCAGTATTTTTGCAGATCTGCAAATATTTGAGGAGTGTATTCTACGCTCGAGCGGTGGAGCTCCGTTTTGATCTGAGTAGAAGTGGGTTTCGGTGTCCTTGGAGTTTCACTCTTGCTTGGCTCATCTTCTTTCTTGAGGTAAGGATTTTCTACACCTTCATATGGTTTTTAGCTTAGTTATTTGTCATTGTGTAATAATAGTCGGATTTGAGAGTAGTTTGAACAAACCTAAGGTTTGGGTGTGAGAAAAATAGAGGGGTTTTTGGTGAATGTGAAATAAATGGTTATGGGGATGAATACAAGATTATCTTGTGTTAAAATAGCTGATTTTGGCTTTGCATTGATATGTGAGAAAAATAGAGTTTTGCCCTAAATGGGTCAAATTGTTATTTTGTACAGATAACTAAAATTGATAATGATAATGTGCAATTAGATGATTATTGATGTAAATGGTGGAGTTGGGCACATGTTGTCTCTCACCTATGGAAAATTTGAATAATTTATCTATTGAGAAGATTGTATATCTATTTAGAAATATCTGTATTGGGTTATCGGTGGAGAATAGCTATGATCGTTGTAGAAATTACATGAGGATTAAGTAAATTGAAACTAATCTAATGTGGTTGTCATTGAATATGACTATGTTTTAAATACATTGTATATGTATGGTGTTTGGGAGTAGAAAGGGGATGTACTCCATTGTGTGAGAGAAGAAGAGGGATGTACTCCATTATTTAGGAGGAGATAGGGGATGGACTTCATTGAAATTAAGTTAGCCAGAGTGTCCAAGGTAAAAGTCCCGAAATCTCGTGTATACATGGGTGCCGATCCCGGAGACTAAATTTTCGTAAAATAGCAGATTTGAAGTGTTTGTGTGGTAGTGTATTGAATTGGAAAAACCACTGAGTTATAGTCTCAGTTGGGTTGTTGAAAGATAATGAAATTGACTCATGAATTGAGAAGGATAAATGAACTTGAACTGAATTGAAGGAAAATGAATTGAAATATGAACTTTGATGCTTTACAGTTATACAAAATATGGATATTTTGTCATCGGCATTGTCTATGCACATTACACTTATATCTTTGTTAAATTTCATATATTGTGTTAGATTCCTACTGGGCATTGGCTCTCCCTATTTGGGAAAAACCATCTTCAGGTGTTGGTGACATGCCTCCGCCAAGGCAATAGCTTGGAGGGACCTTTGGGAGCAAGAGCTTCTTTATTTTGTTATATTCTTTTGTATAGCCAAGGGCATAAATTATATTGAGCTAGGCTCACTTTTGTGTAACCAAGCAATGACTTGGAAAGATGTAAGCCTATAGGGCATATGACTATATGTTTAACTTTAATTCTCTTAACATTGCAACACATGCCGTAGATTCAGGATGAACATTTGTGAATGTATATCGCATGTGTTAACTTTTGTAAACGAACTCTGATGAATGAAAGTATCTTATTTATATTATTCTTCCGCTAATGAGTTGGTTTGATCATATTATTTTGGGGGCTTTACAAGATAACATATATATCATGGACATAACACAACAGCAAATCCAAAAAATTTGCCATGAATAATTTATTTCATGATAAATACAAATTTTTTACCACTAACAATAAAAAAAAAAAAAATTCTTTGCGTTACCAACACAGCAGTTGTCAGGATTGGTACAGAATCGAAATAGAAAATAATTCACAGAAATTGGCAGAGCAAAGAATGTAGGAAAAAAATTTAACACATGCATATTTCAAAGGAAAATTTTTTCCAAACGTAATTAAAAAAAAAAAAACTACACATATATCACAATTTCTTTTGTAAACCGAAAGGATAACAAAGTGTTTTCCCAGATGTCCAACATACACAAAACATGGAGACAACAAAAAAAGGACAATTCAAAAAAAAAAAAAATTCTGTGTACCTCACAATCGACTATGGTGAGGACACGATGGTTGCTCTTCGATCAAAGGACAGCAGCCGATCTGCACTCCGATCAGCCTTCAATGGTTGCTCTTCAATGGTTGATCTGCACTCCGATTGACCTTAGATGTGTACAGCAACCGTGGTTCCTCTTCTTCGGCGAAGGTTTCACCAAAATCGCCTCCTTCTTTGTGTAATGGTGCCCTAGCTGAGGGAATGGGTGTGCCAGATTTGCTACTGTGTGTGATAGAAAAGGGAATCAAACTGGGGGTAGTTTGGTAATTTCAACATTGCCCAAAAGGTTTCAGGTAGCACATGAGGGAGCTTCTATTTACACATCCAACTTCCCCTCTTTGCACACACCTCATAAAAATTATTTTTATTATAATTTTTTTTAAGTGAAATTACTATTATAGACATCAAATAAACACATTCGGAAGTCTACTTCGAGCAATTTATATTTTAAGTCTACTTCGAGCAATTGTTTATTTTCGGAAATCTACTTCCGAACCAATTGCTTATTTTCGGAAATCTACTTCCGAACCAATTATTTATTGAAAAAGATGTGTAAAGAGGGGAATGGGTGTGTGTAATTAGAAGCTCCCAGCACATGATGGGTTTTGTCTCATATGGCTGAAATAGACTAATTTGTCCGCATATGGCTAAAATAGCCCCAACAAGGATCCCAAACGGGGGTTATATATATACTTTTAGGACAAAGATAAATATGAAGTGTATTTTTTTAAGATACAATGATGCTACATGCTAAATATATATATATATATGTATATATATATTAAAAAAAAAGTACTAAGAATAGTACATCTATGTAAGCCCAGACCTCACCAAGGTTAAATCAACACCATTGACCTTATTTTCAAAATAATTTTTGAAATAAACTTTCATGATCTTAGCATTTTTCTTTTAAGATAATGTGCATAAATAATATTTTTAAAAAAAAAAAAAAAAAAACCTTGATAAAGATGAAGGATTTTGTCATCCAAGGCCTTATGGTGTTTGATAACCCAATTCAGTTTTTAAAATTAAAAATATTAAGTGATTTCTTAATTAAGTTGGTTTGATTGTACATATATGATATCACTTAAAAAATTAAGCCCCACTTAAAAAAAGACTAAAATTTTCACTAAAAAAAAAAAATACTTTTTACTTATCACTTAAAACACTAAGTGATTTAGATCTAGAAAAATTATTTCTCAAAGCATCCTTACACACTTGTACTGCTCTTCTCTCATAGTTTTGCCTACTCTCCCAAGGAATCCATTTTCATCTATTGAGGCAAGCAAAGGTAAGTCTAGAAAACTGCTTGTTGGCACCATAAATAAAAATAAAAAATTTTATTTTTATTATTATTAATATAAGTGGGATACATGGCATGCTCCTATACTTGGAGGTTAAACAAAATTATGGAAAAAAGTAGAGAACATGGAGTATGAATGGGAGGTCGAAGGAAGTTACAGAGACATAGAGCACATATGGAAAAGTTGATAGATGAAATGGAGGATCATGGAGTATAAAATGGAGAAGATAGAGGATCATAAAGGAACACATGTGAACACAAGAATGAAGACGGGAAAATATGATAGTTATTAGGTAGTTATTTCTACACTTAAATAGCCATTCATGGCTACATTTGTAAGGATCCTCGAACAAATCTAGACTACGTTTTTGACATTTCATTTATCTGTAAGTTTCAACACTGCATTTACTTTTCATTGGAGTAGATTAAAGTAACATCTATATTTCCAGAATTCAACCTTCGAAGTTGCTTTTACTAAAGGTAGCATTTTGTGATTGTATTATTCAATTAATCAATTACATTTTTGCTATTCAGTCTCTCTCTTCCATTTTACTTCGAAATTCAAATAACATTACATTGGTTCTTACTAAAACACAACTAGTAAAATTCTCTTTATTGAGGTTTAAAGAACATATTCACTATAGCAATCCCGGTTTTGACCCATCTCGTGTTGTATTCCGGGCTCGGGTTTGTATGGTTTCGAATAGTGATTCATGTCTTGTTTCCATTTTCTCTCCTTTTATTTTGGTTATCAGGTTGTGGTTGTATGTTTGGAACAAGTTGGTAGCTTAGTTTTCAAACTTTGTGCTTTCCAGTATTTTGGTCCTCCGCTCGAGCGGGTGTTGCAAACTCTCAGCACTTTGCTTGTCTGCAAAAGCACTGGCGGAGTGTTTTTCACGCTGGAGTGCATTTTCTATGCTCGAGCAGGTTGGCGCTCAAGTGGTCTTTATTGTGCTCGAGCGGTTTTTCTATTGTCTGCAGAAGTTCTGGATGTGTGTATTCTACACTCGAGTAGGCCAATTTTACGCTTGAGCGGAACAAAATGTTGTGTTTGACGCTCGAGCGTCAACTCTTCTGCTCGAGCGGACTGCGCGTATATCAGATCGCAAAAATCACTTTTTACCTCACTTTTTCATATCTATTCTTCTAAAAACCCTAAAGTGTGACCATCTCTCTCTCTAAAATACTCTCTCTCTCTAGATTTCCACTTAGTTCTGGTGGTTTCTCAACCCTTGTGCCTTCATTAAAAAGGTGAAACTTCTCAAGATCTTCACTTTGATCCAAATAGGCTGGGATTTCGGCATCTTTGAGGTTTCTCTCTTTCTTGGTTCATCTGCTCTGTTTGAAGTAGGGACTTTCTACACTTTGTTATGATTTGTAACTTAGTTATTTGTGGTTGTGTAACAATGGTGGGTTTTGGGAGCATTTTGAACAAACCAAGGATTTGGGTGTAAATGGAAAAGAGTGGTTTTTGGTGGAAATGAAATAAATGAACTTGGGGTTTGAAAATGAAGTCTTGTTGTGTCAAAATGGGTGTTTTTGGTACTTGGATTGATATTTTGAAAAGAGGGATTTTTGCTCTAAAATGGCTATCATATTTATTTTGTGTAAATAATTGAAATTTTCGTGGTAAACATGGAATTGAGCGAGTATTGGAATGGATGGTGGAATTGAATATGAAATGCTTCATATCCTTGAAAATTTTGATTAAATTATCTGTCTTGAGATTGTATATCTGTTTAGAAATATCTGTATTGGGCTATTAGTAGAGGATAGCTTTAATTGTTGTAGATATTACATGTGGATTAGGTAAATTGAAACTAGTCCATGATTGATTATTATTGAATATGATCATGTTATGAATACATGGTATATGTATGATTATTTGGAAGAAGAAAGTGGATGTATTCCATATATGTTATTATGTGTTTAAATACATGGCATATGTATGATTGTTTGGGAGGAGAAAGGGGATGGACTCCATTATAATTAAGTTGATCGGAGTGTCCAAGGTGAAAATCCCGAAAGTATATATGGGTGTCAATCCCGCGGACGAAATATTCGCAAAATGGCAAATTGAAATTATACATGGGTGTCGATCCCAGGGACGAAATATTTGTAAAATGGCAGTTTGAAGTGTTTGTATGTTGATGATGTGATTAAAGCACCATTGAGTTGTAGTCTCATTTGGGTTGTTAAAGAAACAATGAAATTGACTTATATGTTGAAGTGAATTGGAGGAAAATGAAATGGAATATGAAATTGTATTCTATGACAATATAAAAGTATGAATGTTTTATCCCGAGCATTGTATATGCACATGCACTTATATCTTTGTTAAATCTCATATATTGTGTTAGATTGTTCCTACTAGGCTGTGGCTCACCCTACTTGGGAAAAACATTTTCAGGTATTGATGGCACACCTCTACCAAGGCAATAGTTGGGAGGGACTTTTGGAAGCACAAGCTTCTTGTTTTGATTTTATATTTCTGTATAGTCAAGGGCTTATTTGTAAGAGCTAGTCTCTCTTTTGTTGTAACCGAGTCAAGGCTTGGAAAGGTATAAGCCGATAGGGCCCTTATTTATGCTAAACTCTTTTGTATCATAAACCTTATGTAATGAAAGGACTATTTACTCTGATTTATGTTGTCATTTATATATGCTTTTGAGTGTATTTATTGTGTATTTTGAGGGCGTTACAACTTGGTATCAGAGCGTACCGGGTTTGAATACTTTGGGTACGTGGGAAGTGGTTACAACCACAATGGGTTTGTTTCGCTCGGTCAAGACTCTAATGTGCGTTATATGCTTATGTGATTATCTGGGTATGGGATTTAGTTCTTAAGATATTGATTGGGCCTACGGGTTTTTGGAAGTCCTATTAGAAGAGCACTTGATCATTGTTGTTTCTAATTGGAACTCTAGCAACGCAATCGGACGGTCATTATCTAGGAAAGAAATCCGTATGTGTTTATGTGACTATGTGCTTATATGGAGTGAATTATAGTTGTCCAATGCATTAGAACGCGAGTGAGTTAGCTTCGGCACATTTATGAATGTGCTAATCTCTTGTGTTACCTTTATTAGGATGTCAGGATGTGGCCGTAGTGGTAGGTATGGTAGGCCTAGAAGAGGTGCCTATACCTGATGAATTTCCAGTGCAGGAAGAAGAGGTTGGTTAGGCCAATGTAGACGAGCCAGTAGGTCAACAGGCCATGGGCTCCTTAGCCAGCGAAATGGCCGGGGCATTGAGGGAATCTATGGACATTCTCAAAGCTGAGAATCAAGTCCAGGCCCAGGTAGCTGAAGCAGGGCCATCTTTTCTGAAGAGAGAGTTCTTCCGGTCAAATCCAAATAAGTTTTTAGGTGATCCTAAGGAGCCACTGAAGGTAGATGAGTGGCTTGAACAGATAGTGAAGACGTTCGAGATGCTTGGCATCGAGGATGACCAGTTGAGGGTGACCTTGGTGTCTTTCCACTTGAAGGGGTATACGGGTCAATGGTGGAAGTATACGTGGGGACGCATTGGAGGGACTTGGGAGGCTTTTGTCAATACCTTCCAGGATAAGTTTTTGCCTCCCACTGTTAGGGAGAAATTGAGGGATCAGTTTTCCAAGCTGGTGTAGTTGAACACACCTGTGGCAGAGTTCGAAGCCATCTTTACTAGCTTGTCTAGGTTTGCACCCAAGCTTGTGGCGATAGAAGAGTGTCGGTGTTTGGAGTTTGAGAAGAGACTGAGGATCGGGCTCATGTTTCGAGTGGCCAGGTCTATGATTAAAGATTATGGACGCCTTGTGGAGGCAGTGGCCTATCTTGAGACTATTATGTAGGCAGAGGAGGAAAGGATGAGGGGCTCCAAGAGAAGCCAGGATAGTCAGGGGGATGGTAAGAGGCAGAGGAGTTTTAACCCTCAACAGTCCCATGGAGCTTAGTCGAGGTCTACCTTTCCAGTGCTGAGTTTGAGTTCTGGGAGAGGTGTTCAGGGGGATATGACTTGTTTCAAGTGTGGTCAGTTGGGCCACAAGTCTCTAACTTGCCTACAGAGAGGAGGAGGGCAGTGAGTAGCTTCATCTTCAGCTCGTTCTTAATGCTAGAGTCAGGGTAGAGGGCAACCGCTTACTTGTTATCAGTGTGGTTAGGCGGGGCACCTAAAGAGATTTTGCCCTCAGTTAGGTGGCACATCTGGTGCATCTAGTTCGAGGCAGACTCAGAGTCACCAGCCTACACAGTCAGTACAGGCCTCGAGGGCCAATCAAGGAGCTTCTTTGGCTCAATCTGTGCAGCAGGCTTATACTTCAAGGGGTGAACAGGTAGATCAGAGGCCAACAGGGCATGCGGATGCTGTTACCGTGCTAGATCTTGTACCGGCTCCATCTTTAGTGAGAGATATCTTTTTGTTTTGCAATTCAGTTGCTAATGTGTTAATTGATACGGGTGCATCCCATTCTTTTATCTCGTCTGCATTTGCATCGATTTTGGGGTTAGAGTCGACACAGTTAGCATCTCCTATTTGTGTACCTAGTGGTGGTGAGGTTGTTCTAAAATAGGGGTGTCGGGGTTGTGACATAGAGGTTGTTGATCGTCGACTTCCATTTGCATTTGTGTTAATTGATATGAGTAATTTTGATGTTATTTTGGGTATAGATTGGTTATCATCATACCGGGCTGTTATAGATTGCTACCATCGGAGGGTCACTGTATGTACCTTGAGCGGTGACTGCTTTTATTTCTTGGGGGACTGGGTGGATAGAGTCTTATCACCAATATATGATCCACGTGGGCGAAGTGAACTTAGCTGTCTCCGTGCTAGCTTGCAGAGTAATGAATATGATGAAGTCCGGGTTAAGTTGCCAAGAGTGGTTTGTGAGTATCCAGATGTCTTTCCTGAGGACCTTACCAGTTTGCCACCTTACCAAGAGATTGAGTTCTCTATTGATTTAGTGCATGGCACGACACCGATTTCTATGGCACCATATCAGTTTGCACCTGCTGAGTTGAGTGAGTTGAAGATTCAACTCCAGGAGTTGTTAGATAAGGGTTTTATCGGCCCTAGTACATCACCTTTGGGAGCACCAGCTCTCTTTGCTAAAAAGAAAGATGGAGCGTTGCGACTTATTGACTACCGGAAGTTGAACCGAGTAACTGTTAAGAACAAGTACCCAATGCCTCGTATAGATGATCTGTTCAATTAGTTAAATGGGTCTTGTTGTTTTTCTAAGATAGACCAGAGGATATCCCGAAGACGGCATTCCGTACACGGCATGGCCATTACGAATTCCTAGTGATGCCTTTTGGGCTAACCAATGCTCCAGCTGTATTTATGGATTTGATGAACCAGATCTTCCGTGAGTTCCTAGATCATTTTGTGGTCGTCTTTGTGGATGAGATTTTGATTTACTCACCTTCTGAGGAGGAACACGAGAAACACTTGCGAGTGGTGCTTGAATTGCTTAGAGTCCATAAGCTGTATGCTAAATTTGGGAAGTGTGAGTTCTAGCTGAAAGAGGTTAAATTCCTAGGTCATGTAGTGTCCAGAGAAGGGGTGACTGTAGATTCATCCAAGATAAAGGCAGTGCAAGACTGGACACAACCTAAGAATGCCTTCGAGATTAGTAGTTTTCTAGGGTTGGCCGGGGCATTATCAGAGATTTCTAAAGGATTTCTCTAAACTAGCTTCATCTTTAACTAGACTAACGAGGAAGGGAGTCAAATTTGTGTGGAATAAGACTTGTGAAAAGTTGTTCTAGGAACTTAAGATTAGACTAACCACTGCTCCAGTTTTGATTATTCCGGAGAGGGGTTTGGGTTATTCAGTATATTGTGATGCCTCACGGGAAGGTTTGGGTTGTGTTTTGATGCAAGAGGGAAAGTAGTAGCCTATGGCTCGCGACAGTTAAAAAAACACGAGAGGAACTACCTTACTCATGATCTAGAACTAGCAGCGATGATATTTGCCTTGAAAATTTGGAGGCATTATCTGTATGGTGAGAAATTGAGGTGTTTTCCGATCATAAGAGTCTGAAGTACCTGTTTACTCAGAAAGACTTAAATTTGAGGTAGAGAAGGTGGACGAAATTCATAGAGGATCATGATTTTGAGTTGTATTATCATCTGGGAAGGCCAATGTTGTGGCCAACGCCTTGAGTAGAAAATCTATTGGCAGCATAGCTTGTATTGCCATCTGGGAATGGGTGATGTTAGGTACTCTTAGGGAGTTTGACTTGCATCTTGGCGAGTCCGTTGAATCTGCGGCCTTATTTTCTGTAGTTGCACAACCTACACTTGTGAACTGAGTGTTGGAAGCGTAGAGGGGTGATCCTGAGGTAGAAACCATCAAGGAGAAGATCTCCAGTGGGAAAGTGGAAAAGGGCTTGAGTATGTATCCCGACCAGAGTGTGAGATACTGTGACCGTTTGTTCATGCCGGAGTCTTGCCGAAAGAAGGTACTCTGAGGTTTCATTATTCACGTCTTGCGGTGCATCCAGGAGGCACAAAGATGTATCATGATCTGAGTCACCAGTTTTGATGGAGAGGTATGAAGAAGGATATAGCCGTGTTTGTATCGAAGTGCCTTACTTGTCAGCAAGTGAAGGCTGAACATTAGAGGCCAACGGGTTTGTTATAACCCTTGCCTATAGCCGAGTGGAAATGGGAGCATGTCACGATGGATTTTGTGGTGGGCCTTCCGAGGACTCAAGGGGGTAGTGATATGATTTGGGTGATAGTTTACCGGTTAACCAAGTTTGCGCACTTCATACCTATGCACGTAAGTGATTCAGTAGGCTATCTTGCCGACTTGTACATCAGGGACATAGTGAGGTTGCACGGGGTCCCTGTGACGATTGTTTTGGATGAGATCCACGTTTCCTAACTTGGTTGTAGCAAAGCTTGCAGAGTGCCTTGGGCACTAGATTGACCTTTAGTACAGTGTATCGTCCTCAAACTGACAGGCATCCAAGTGTACTATTCGGATCCTTGAAGATATGCTTTGAGGGAGTGTCCTTGACTTCAAGGGTTCGTGGGAGAGACATCTTCCCTTAGTGGAGTTTGCCTATAATAACAGCTTCCAATTAAGTATTGGCATGGCACCGTTTGAGGCCTGGTGTGGTCGACCTTGTAGATCTCCAGTGTATTGGACCAAGGTGGGTGATGCACCTTTGTTGGGCCCAGAGTTGGTTTGGGAAACGACGGAGAAGGTGTCACTTATTCGTAAGAGGTTGGTTACGGCTCAGAGTTGCCAGAAAAGTTATGCCGACCGTAGGATGAGGCCCTTGTCTTTCGAGATGGGAGACCATGTGTTTTTGAAAATGTCACCTAGGCAGGGCTTGATGAGATTTGGGAAAAGTGGGAAGTTATCCCCTCGGTTTATTGGCCCTTTTGAGATCCTTGAGCTGATTGGAGAGGTCGCTTATCGTTGGCATTGCTGCCACAACTTTCCGGAGTGCATGACGTATATTAGTATGCTTCGGAAGTATGAGCTGGATCCATCGCATGTGTTGGATGGACCGACTTGGAGGTAGATGAAGATGCCTCGTATGAAGAGAGACCGATAAGAGTCTTGGATGGAAAGGATCAAGTCTTGCGAGGCAAGACAATTACCTTAGTACAAGTATTGTAGAAACATCACGGGGTCGAGGAAGTGACTTGGGAGTGTGAATTGGAAGTCCGAGAAAAATATCCAGACTTGTTTATTGATGCCTAAACATGTATTGAGATTTTACTATGATGATGAAAAGTATAAGCATTGTATATGTGTTACATTATGAGAACATTGTATATGTTATGAATATTTTGGAAACATGAATTCAGTATAAACATTGCATATGTTTTGAGAATATGGAATTTTGTGTGTTAAATCACTTTTAGAGGCATTGTATATGCTAGGTAAATCTTGAAAATGTAGATTAGACTTAACATTGTAAATGTTTTGAGAAATTGTAAATTTTATGTTAATATGGGACTTGTGTATCGAGTCGATGAGAATAGATGGCCAAAGGATGGGTCATGGTATTGAATTTGTGAGAATAACATTGTTATGAACGGTCTAATGCTATTTTTGAACTTGATTTAAAATTTCGGGAACAAAATTCTTTAAAGGGGGAGAGGTTATAGCGATCCTGATTTTGACCCATCTCGTGTTGTATTCCGAGCTCAGGTGTATATGGTTTCGAATAGTGATTCATATCTTGTTTCCCTTGTCTCCCATTTTATTTTGGTTATCGGGTTGTGGTTGTGCGTTTGGAATAGGTTGATAGCTTAGTTTTCAAACTTTGTGCTGCCCAGTATTTTGGTCCTCCGTTCGAGCAGGCCTTTTTGCGCTTGAGCGGGTGTTGCAAACTCTCAGTGTTTTGCATGTTTGCAAAAGTACTTGGAGAGTGTTTCTCACGCTCGAGCGGGTTGGTGCTCGAGCGATTTGTCTGTTGTCTACAGAAGTTCTAAATATGTGTATTCTACACTCGAGCAGGCCATTTTTGTGCTCCAGCGGAACAAAATGTTGTGTCTAACGCTCGAGCGTCAACTCTTCCGCTTAAGTAGACTGCACATATATCAAATCGCAAAAATCACTTTTTATCTCACTTTTTCAGATCTATTCTTCTAAAAACCATAAAGTGAGACCCTCTCTCTCTGAAATACTCTCTTTCTCTAGATTTCCACGTAGTTCTAGTGGTTTCTCAACCCTTGTGCCTTCATTAAAAATGTGGAACTTCTCAAGATCTTCACTTTGATCCGAATAGGGTGGGATTTCGGCATCTTTGAGGTTTCTCTCTCTTGGCTCGTCTTTTCTCTTTGAGGTAGAGACTTTCTACACTTTGTTATGATTTTTAACTTAGTTAATTGTGGTTATGTAACAACGGTGGGTTTTGAGAGCATTTTGAACAACCCAAGGGTTTGGATGTAAATGGAAAAGAGGGGTTTTTGGTGGAAATGAAATAAATGAACTTGGGGTTTGAAAATGAAGTCTTGTTGTGTCAAAATGGGTGTTTTTGGTACTTGGATTGATATTTTGAAAATGGGGGATTTTTGCCTTAAAATGACTATCATATCTATTTTGTGTAAATAATTGAAATTGGCATTGTAAACATGGAATTGAGCGAGTATTGGAATGGATGGTGGAATTGAATATGAAATGCTTTATATCCTTGGAAATTTTGATTAAATTATCTGTCTTGAGATTATATATCTGTTTAAAAATATCTGTATTGGGCTATCGGTAGAGGATAGTTTTGATTGTTGTAGAAATTGCATGTGAATTAAATAAATTGAAACTAGTCCATGATTGATTATTATTGAATATGATCATGTTATGAATACATGGTATATGTATGATTATTTGGGAGGAAAAAATGGATGTACTCCATATGTGTGATTATTTGTTTAAATACATGGCATATGTATGATTGTTTAGGAGGAGAAATGGGATGGACTCTATTATAATTAAGTTGGTGGGAGTGTCCTGGGTGAAAGTCCCGAAAGTATACATGGGTGCCAATCCTGCGAACGAAATATCCATAAAATGACAAATTGAAATTATACATGATTGTCGATCTTGCGGACGAAATATCCATAAAATGGCAAATTGAAATTATACATAGGTGCTGGGGGTCGGACGAAATATCTGTAAAATGGCAAATTGAAATTATACATAGGTGCCGATCCCGCGGACGAAATATCCGTAAAATGGCAGTTTGAAGTGTTTGTATGTTAATGATGTAATTATAGCACCATTGAGTTGTAGTCTCATTTGGGTTGTTAAAAAAACAATGAAATTGACTCATATATTGAAGTGAATTGGAGGAAAATGAAATGGAATATGAAATTGGTATTCTATGGCAATATAAAAGTATGAATGTTTTATCCCGAGCATTGTATTTGCACATGCACTTATATCTTTGTTAAATCTCATACACTGTGTTAGATTGTTCCTACTGGATTGTGGCTCACCCTACTTGGGAAAAACATTTCAGGTATTGATGGCACACCTCCACCAAGACAATAGCTGCGAGGGACTTTTGGAAGCATGAGCTTCTTGTTTTGATTGTATATTTTTGTATAGTCAAGGGCTTATTTGTAAGAGCTAGTCTCTCTTTTGTTGTAACTGAGTCAAGGCTTGGAAAGGTGTAAGCCGATAGGGCCCTTATTTATGCTAAACTCTTTTGTATCATAAACCTTATGTAATGAAAGGACTATTTACTCTGATTTATGATGTCATTTATATATGCTTTTGAGTGTATTTATTGTGTATTTTGAGGGCGTTACAATCACAATTGCATGATAAGTAAATTGACTTATAAAATTTTGTAAGCACTTTTAAATTTCTTACTGACACGCAACATTTACATTTTTATCCCTCGAAGTGATAAAAAAAGCTAGCATTGTTTTATTTGCATTCTCAAGGGATTGGCATAGTGGCTTCAGACCTGGGGCTTAGGATTTTGCTCCATTTAGGTCTTAGGTTCGATTTCCAACCAACATAAAACTCTTGAGGCAATGGACTGTAGGAAAACCTATTTTGGAAGGCTTGTTCAGGATTAAGGACTTAGTCTGGTGCACGAAACCTAACCCAGGACACCCTTTATAATAAAAAAACTAAAGCAAAAATCTTACATATATATATATATATATACATGAATACATTGTTTATGAGTTTTTTTTTTTTTTTTTTTAATGTATTAACTTGTGTATGTATATATATATACATACATATATATTTGTCGGAATTATTATTATGTCTTTATCTTGGTTCTTCATCTAATTTTTCTCTAGTAGATCTTTCAAAAGAAATTTATTGTTTCATTGAGTTTTTCGAATATATTTTTGAAAAAAAAAATCAAAAAAATGCTCATTGTTTTCATATGATTTTATGTTTCTTGTGTTTATTTTTGTTAAAATAGTTTTTATTTTTTAAAAAATAAACATAAAAATAAAAGCAATTTTTGAAAATTTAATCAATCATAATTATTGATCAATTTTACTTTGATAAAGAAGCACTATTGTATTTCAATTCCCAGCAACAAAGCCCACAGTCAACAACAAAAAAAAGATAATTATGATATAATGAGACTACTTCATAAGTTTTAAGGCTTTCATCCCATCTACGAGTGTGCGCAATGTGGTTTGGATAGTTTAAGAGTAAAATTATAAACCAAATAGCAGATTGACAAATAATCAAATCGTTGTTTGGGATGGATTGAATAATATTCTTAACCAATAACTATCAAGCATTTGCATAATATGTAACACTAATTTGCATAATATTTTTTACATATATAACACAAACTAATTTTACATAATATGTCAACTATTAATTTGTAACAAATTTCATATTTTAAATCTCTCTCACACTCATTTTAACTTTGATAATTTTTTTAGAGGTTAAAAAATATATATGAATTAACTATAGTGAAGCAGAGCAGTTAGCGCATAGAACAATATAGATTGGTGTGGATCGGTGCAATTTTAGCGAATTGAGCGGTATTCCGCACAATCCTAATTCCATCTATGAGTTTACATTTTACTTATTTTAGTTACATAAGTAGTATTTATTCTTTTGTATTGTTTAAACAAAAAAAATATCATGCACATGTTAAATTTATTTTAATGAAGTATAATGACATTTTATGTATAGGAATGGCTTCTGATGATGGTGCTAATGGAAAAGATCTAGAATTGTCTAAAATTTTCATAGATTTGTGTCTAGAAGAAGTTTCTAAATTGGTAAAAATGGTGGTAGTTTTAAAAAAGAATCTTGGGATAGGATAAGGGTAGCTTTTATGCAACAGAAGAATGGCGACCTTGCTCAAAAATAGTTGAAAAATCAAAGGGAATATCTAGAAAAAAAATGTTGAATGTGGTCAAAAATAATCTCCAAAATTGGGAATGGTCATGATTTAGTGACTAATACAATAAATTGGAGTCCACAAGAATGGGATGAATACATAGAGGTATCACTATCTTTAATATTTACATATTTATTTGAAAAACATAAAGGCATTCAATATATATGTGTGTAATTTTTAAATTTGTAATGTTACAGGCTAATCCAAAGGAAAAACAATTTTGATATGTTGGTTTATAACATGCAAATGAGATAAAAGCATTATTTCAATTTCAATATGTTGGTTTACAACATGCAAATGAGATAAAAGCATTATTTGATGGTATTAGAGCAAATAGAATTAAGGATCGATTATCACAACGGCTGGAGAGATTGGAACGAATGTGGTCTATAGCAATAAGGCGGGGTGACTTATGTGGAGGAGTGCGTCTGGGGTACTGTACGATAAACAAGTATCCACTAGACTAAAAAGGGAAGTTCTATAGAATAACTATTAGACCAACGATGTTGTATGGATCAAAATGTTAGGCAACTAAGAAACAACATGTAGATAAGATGAGTGTTGTTGAGATGAGGACGTTAAGGTATGTATGGCAAGACTAGAAAAGATAGAGTTATGAATGAGTATATTTGAGAATGGGTATGAGTAGCACTGATAGAAGATAAGTTGAGAGAGTATAATTGAGATGAATTGGTTATATACAACGAAGACCAACAGAGGCAATAGTGAAGAGAGGCGATCCAGTGATGGTAGATGGAAGCGTTAGGGAAAGGGGCAGACCTAGATTGACGTTGGCTAGTGTAGTAAATAGATATATGAACTTCCTCAATTTGAGTAACGAAATGGCCTTGGATAGAGTCGAGTGGAGGAAAAGGATTCATATAGCCAACCCCATTTGAAGGGACTTAAGTCTTGGTTTGGTTTGATTTGGTTTGGTTTATTAGAGCAATTGGAAAGTTTCATGGGGTCCGTCAAAAAGAAGGGTTGCCTACCAATGGCTTTGGAACACAATCAGAAATATGCATTAATTTTGATGATGAATTTCTTAAAACACCTTTTTCACCAAAGGATGTGGCAAAATCGGACAATAAAATTTAAAAGAAAAACAAATATGGTGATTTTAATGAACAAACTCCTTGAAATGCTTAAAACATTACAGAACTCTAAAGGTTAGTATAGAAGAATGCAATCGGATTTTGAATGAGATGCAACTTTTTGAAATGTCGAACGGATTATATATAATTGCATGCAGTATTTTTTTTTTTTTTTTGCGAGAGTAAGGCACATAGGGAGCAATGAATGTACGTTAGAAACCATAACTGGTTAGAAAGACTTGGATACAAGTAAACGGCAAAAAAATAGGACTACTTTGAATTTAGGAATACGATAATGTTTAGAGTATTGTGAAGACATTGTTTAAGATTATTTTTATAATAGTTTGGTTAGAACTTTATTTTTCAATTAATATATTTATCATTGATGGATTTGTTTGCAATGTATTAAGTATAACGTCTTTGCCATGTTTTAATTTTGATGTCTATTTTTAATTGATTTTTTGTTTTATGTTAATCTAACTGGATATTATTAAAATACTAGCAATATGTTTGCAGAAGAGTGCATTAAAGATTATTGAGATTATTTTGATAATAAAAATATTGAGAAAAAATGTACTAGAAGAAAAAAAAGAAAAAAAAAAGGGTCAGATACTGATTCCTTGTTGAGAGGAGTCGAATATTTGAAAGAAATTCTGGCTGGAAATGAATCACATTGTCAAAAAATGATAAGGATGAAAAAAGAAGCATTTGTACATATATGCGGTCATTTTTGGGCTAGAGGCTGGCTTAAAAATAGTCGTTATATATCTATAGAAGAAAAGGTGGCCATGTTTCTCATAGTATTGAGTCAGAATATACGAAAACATTTTTTTAAGCAGAAATTCAATCATTCAACACAAATAATACATAAGTGCTTCTATGAAATATTATGTGTTATGCTCAATTTCTCAAAAGAAATTATTGTTTCCACTTCATACAATCCCCTACAAATCAAATTTGACATAATCGTCATCTAAGAGAAATATTTAATAGTTATGAAAATTTTCATTTATTAAAATTATATAAAATATGCAATTCTCTCTAGCTTATTAGAAATTTTAAAGTTTTCACATTGATAAATTTATACTTTTAAAGGGTGTTATAGGTTCACTTGATGGAACACTTATTTCTGCTGCCATATCACCTGACCAACAAGTTCTTTATAGAGGAAGAGGAAGGGGCTATTGTTACCAAATTGTACTTGCTATATGTGAGTTTGATATGGTGTTCACATTTGTTTGGGTTGGTTGGGAAGGGGTAGCACTTGACTCTAGAGTGATAAAAAAAGGCCATGAGTGATCCAACTAACGACTTTCTGGTTCTTCCTCCAAGTTAAGTGATTATTTATATTAATTGCTCATTTTATATATTATGATTATTTTTTTATTGTTTTGTGCAAAGAATTATTTTTTCTGCGATGCAGCATATACACATACTTATGGATTTATGGCACCTTACCGTAATATGCGATATTGGTTATCTAAATTTCGAAATAGTTGTCGTCCTAGAACAAAAGAAGAGCGATTCAACCAAGTACATGCTAAGTTCAAGAATGTAATTGAACTTGCTTTTGGAGTACTGAAGACTCATTTTCCAATATTAAAGAAGATGCCAGAATATACGTTTACTACACAAAGGAATATTGTAATTGTTTATCTAACCACAAACAATTTTTTTAAGAGAATTTGCATAAGGTAATTTATGATAATTTTTTATGGTTTCTACATGTAAAATGATTCTATGGACATTTGATATTGGTGATACCATTAGCAAAATGATGAAATACGAAGTAAGTTTTTAATTGATTACCTTTGCAATTATTATTTTATTGCATGAATGATTACCTATGCAAGAGAGAAAAATCCTAATAATCATAATTTTTCAAAATTTTAAAACATAATATTATAATTGTGATTACAATAACTTTTTTTTACCAATTATATTAGTGTGATAAAATAATCTAATTAAATATTTTAATGTAAAAGGTAAAGAGACAAAATTGAAATTTTAATTATTTTTCAAACTTCAACTGCTTGAATAAATCAAAAAGCTTAATTGAATAAGTACTTAAAGTTCAATACATAACAAACAACTTTTTAGATTAAAAAATTCAGCATTCAATTTTTCATACTTACTTTTAGGATAAATTACACTTAAACCCCTTGAGATTTGGGTTTAATTGATATCATCCCTTGACGTTTGGGAAATTACACTAACCCCCCCAACTCATTGTAATTATTTAGACGGAATGAAAATATTGAACTCATATGCTCTATCTTTTCTTGCTTTGCTTTACTTTCTTTGAATTTTTTTTTCCCCTTTCCTTTGCTTTACTTTTTTTTTTTTTTTTTCCAATGTAATTTCTTATGTTTTTCTATTAAAAGTTGTTACTTTTTATACAAGTAAGGAGGTTTGTGAAATGAAACTATTAATCATAGGAATGAGAATGTAATTTCCAGAACATCAATGAGTGGGGATGTAAGTGGACCAAATCTCAAGAAGTGTTATTAATTTACCCTAATTTTTAATTTTATCAAACAACATCTAAGTAAAAATCTTATTAAAGCCTCAATTTCATAAAAGAACTTTTGTCTGTAGCGCTAATAAAAAATAAAAGGAAAATGTTTTAGAACTATTTTTTCCCACTATGATTTGTGTCACGCCCCCCCAAAATAATATAAATAATCCAACTCATAAGAGAAGTAAGTATAATAGAATTGGTATACTTTCATTCATCAGAGTTCGTATTACAAAAGATATTACATGCATCATACATTCATAACTATTCATCCTGAATCTATAGCATGTAACGTCAGTTAATAACGACAAAATAAATGCCCTCTGGGCTTATATCTTTCCAAGACATTAACTTGGTTATAATAAAAGAGAGTCATCAGCTCCACACATATAAAACCCTTGGCTTGAATAAACACTTAAACACAAAATAACAAAATAGAGCCTCCAGCTCCTAAGTCCTCCTAAGCTACGTCCTTGGAGGAAGCATGTCACCGATACCTGAAAATGGTCTCCCAAGTAGGGTGTCAAAGCCCAGTAGAAACAGTCTATCACAATATATGAGGTTTAACTAAAATATAAGTATCAGGTATATGTTCAATATTTATGACAAAATGCACCTTCTTCACATGACTATACAGTCCCCATATTCACATCTCAATCCATTCCCATTTATTTATTTCAAGTTAATTCATTTCATTTCAGTTCATAGGCCAAATTTATAATTCTCAGAATAACCCAATTGAGAATACAACTCAGTGGTTTTCAATCAACATAACTATCATATAAGCACTTCAATCTTGCCATTTTACAAAAGTTTCATCCGCGAGATCGGCACCCATGTATACACATGATTTCGGGACTTTCACTCTGGACACTCCGGCTAACTTAGTTTCAATGGAGTCCATCCCCTATCTCCTCCCAAAACATGGAGTACATCCCCTTTCTCCTCCCACAACGTTATACATATACAATGTATTTAAATACCGTCATATTCAATGACTATCACTTATGCACATTCAATGCCTTAACACACCGTCATATTCAATGACATAATTAAATGATTAGTTTCAATTCACGTAATCCTCATGCAATTTCTACAACAATCCTAGCTATCCTCCACCGATAGCCCAATACAGTTATTTCTAACAGATATACAATCTTTATAATAGACAATTCATCAAATTTTCATAGGTGAGTGATTTAACAAATCCAACTACACCATTCATTCATACATCCTCCGAATTTCACATTTCCCATACCTATTCCATTATTTCTACAAAATAATTATTTAACACATATTGGAGCAAATTTTCCCATTTTTCAAATATCAATCCAAAGGCTAAAATCCACCATTCTTACACAAGATAACCTCATATTGAAAACCCCATATTCATTTATAGAACACAACATAGAAATCTCTCTTTTCAATTTGAATCCAAACCCTAGGCTTACTCAAAATGCCCCCAAATCTCACCATTTATTCATAACAACAAATAACTAGGTTAAAGATTATATTAAGGTGTAGAATATTCTTACCTCAAGTGTAGAAGACCAAATGAGAAGTGGAGGAACTTAAAAATGTCCAAACTCAACTTTATTCGAATGTAATGGCAGCCCTTGAGGTGCTCTTCATTTTTCTCAAAGGGAGTAGGGTAGAGACCCTTAGATCCTAGGGGATTTGTAGAGAGAAGTTGGATTTTAGAGAGAGAATGAGTCGATTTAGTGTTTTTGAGTGAAACGATAACAAAAAGGGAAATAAAAATGAGCTGCTGCGAACTGATATACATGAGGCTCGCTCGAGCGACCAGACACAATAAGTGACTTCACTCTAGCGCAAGAAGCGTCGCTTGAGCACAGAATACATACCTTCAGAAGTTTTACAGACGCACACCGTCGCTCGAGTACAAGAAGCTTCGCTCAAGCGAAGAACATTACCCTTCCAGAATCTCTGCAGGCCTGCAAAAATGCTGGGAGCTCATAAAGCTCGCTCGAGCGAAGAAGCAAATTTATGGACAATAACAACTTGAACAACTAGCAACCAACCTGTCCCGAACATACCCAAGACATTCCAATACTCAAATAGAAAGGGGAAAAGAGGGGAAAAGGCATGAATAACAATATTAAACCACGAAATCCAAGTCCGAAATACAACAAAGGTCGGGTCAAAATTGGAATCACTATAATTTGACTGTTCCCCTTTTTTTTTTCTTTTTTTTTTTTTCACTACCAATTGTATAGAGCTCCATTTATAGCTATATACTTAGAGCTCTCTATCACTGTCGAAAATAAAAATTTTCTTACTTAAAGATCTATTATTTAAAAAAAATCTTCCTACACAAAAACCCTTAACCGACATGAATTGGTTGAAATTAAATCATGTCAGAGCATCTTTAATCTTTTACAAATTTTTTTTATTAAATTTGATTATAAATTTGAGTAAAAAATTTAATTTGATATGAACTACTTCAATTTTTTATTCAAATATTTTTAATTTTTTTTCTCTTATTTTAAATTTTTATTTTTATCAAATTTGATGAAAAAAAATAAAATCTCAACGTTTCATCTTTTAAAATTTTCATCAAATTTAAAATTTGTTAAGTATTCAATATGATGAAAACAAAAATAACTTCCTCTTGATTTGACCCTCCCTTGAAGATGATTTTTGAACACCTTTTTGTCAAATTTAACTTTGATGAAATAATATATTAAGAATTAGAAATGCTCTCACTGGCCAATCATTTAAGTAAAGCTATGTAGTTTTGATTACAAATATCAGTCACCCTATTTGATTGAGTTTTCAATTTATATTTTTCATATCTCCTACATGATTTTATTTTATTTTTTTACAAAATTGATTTTTTGTTTTTTCAATGAAAAAAAAAAATTGAAAATCCAACCAAAAGGGGTGGTCGATAAGAAGGTAAGTTAGCTAATGACATGGATTAATTTTAGCCTATGGAAAAGGTAATATCATGCTACCGGTATGACCTTAAAAAGATTAAGTTCAAATCAATTATTTTTATGCATAATATTGTTTAGCAAATATTAGTTTTGTCAAATTTAATTTGTGGAGAAAATCTTTAATTTTTAATTTTTTCATACATTTCATATTTTTAGTTTAAGATGAAATTTTTTGACATGACACGTTAACACCGCACCAACCAAATACAAATCAAACATGACATAACATGAAAACATAAAAAGTTAGGGACAAATTCAAAATTTAACGACTCGACATTGAGTACAACCGATCATGAAAAGCTAAAAGTTGTGCCAAAACTAAAAAGAAGAAAATAGGCAATTAATGTCTTTCTAGCTTTCCAATCAACCATCAGCTTGAAGTTAAAAGCCCAAGGGACAAATCAACAAACAAATTTCCTCTGAACTATAACACAAACACAAGGCTTATTTGACTCATTCTAAAGCACCTAAAAATGATCTATCCAATTAATCAATTAAATTAGTTTCCAAAAAATATATATATATTAATCCATTAAATGAGGGAAAATTGATCACTGCAAAGTAAAAAAAAAAAAAAAAAAAAAAAAAAAAAAAGAAACTCTCTACATGGTTGCCAGAAGGTCTCTCATTTCAGCTACAGATGGAATAGTCTCTGTGGGGTATATTTTGGCAACAAGTTGTGCAAAGCTATCATACTTGTCCAAAAATTCCTTCTGTCAAGAAAAAATAAAATAAAAGACAGCCTTTGTTAGATGTTGTAAACAAGTAACCTCTGATTTGTTCTATTTTATTTCTACTTATAATGCATCACAAAATTATCCACCATGGAATCAAACCCAACAGCAAAATTATTCTCAACCTCACTACTAGATATATTTTTTTTAAGGAAAAGAAAAGTGGTTAAAATTGATATAGAGCCAGTCAGAAAGTAGCCTCCAAGGCATAGCTCAAGCTTCATAATTTTCCATTTTACTATTGAAAGTACCATCCAAAAAATAATAGCATATTGGAATTTTGTGTCATTTAAATAATGTTTCTGCTTACTTAACCACATTTCACCAAAGGAAAAATGACCCACCACCACAATTTGGTCCATCTGATTGATGTTCTTGTCCTAGATTCTTAAGACTAGTTCTCCTCTCTTCTTCTCTATTTTCAATAATCAAAATAAAAGAAATCTCTCCTACTGGAAACTCAACTCTCAAAAGAAACTTCATCCTATGAGATGATGAAACAGGATCAAGAAAATAAAAAACAAAAAGAAAAAAATATCACGGCAGTGTAAGAGAGGAGAGCTAATGTAATGCAAAATCAAAACTTAGGGCGCTACACAATCACCCACATCAGATACATGATAGCATAACTACAATAATCATCAGTCTACAGATGTTTTTATTTATGCATACAATTTGAACTTTTCTCTTTTCCCGATTATTTCTTAGTTTAGGTTCAACCTATTCCTTTTGGTGGTCTAATGCACACTCAGATTTACTGTAGGATTCCCCCCAAATTTCTGACTTCTTTTACTTTCTTCCATTTTTAGTTAGGTTCATCAATCATTACAGCAAAAGTAGATTAAAATATGACACCACTTCAGATAGCTGTTTGTCATATGGTATGTTTCAACATCAAGCAAACCTTACAAGAGCGAGAACAAGAAGTCAGAGAAAACCATACATACCTTGCATTTATCCCATAAAGATGGCAATAACTCCTCTGAGGTTAAGTTCTTTTGCAATTTCTTATACATTGCACTGATGGACTTGTCAACCTGTACAACACTAGTATTTGCATTACTGAAGCATCTTTGTAACTTAAGATGGGATATGCTATAGGGTATATAGTTACTTACCCCAGATAAACTAGATTTCACCACCTTCCGTAGATCCACTTTTGACAATCCAAGCTGGAATGGTATCTGAAATTTTTACAGGGAAAGAAACACTCTATGGGCAATTAATCGTAATGAATAGAGATTGAATAAAAATCTGAAGGTGAGTACTGATAATGACATCATAGCAACAATAACCACAGTACTAATGCAATATCCAATATCCATAAAATTTATTATCTGGACATGCTAAATAAAATTCATTATCAAGACACACTTATACTTGAGACTTGGTTGTGAGAATCTTCGTTGCATGAAGCGGGGGTTGGAGAGGCGGCATATATAAGTTTCTGAAGTTTGGAAGCACCTGTGGTAGATTGTATATATTTTATATATACATATATGAATATATTCTAACAATCATTTTTATCTGCTTAGTTGTAATATATATGTGAAAATATGAATTAATATTTGAAATTGATGTTAACTACAAAATGTCTTTGTTAAGTATATATAAATATTTGTGTAAATATAAAGTATTAGAATAAGTTTGAGTTGAGTTTCTTTTGTTTCTTTGAGGTTTGTATGTTTGAGAGGTTCTATCTCAGTTAAGATTAAGTTTCTTATAGGTTTCTTACTTGGGAGCGCGGATTCGTGTTTCTGAGTAAGAAATATCACCCAAGTAAGAGTTTCGTGCTTCCAAGGTTAGAATGCCTAGGAAAACAGGGAATTGCCCTTAGACAACTAGGTAGTGGCCCTGCTGCATTGCAAGGGCATTGTCTCTAGTGAAAATTATCAGTAAGCCAGTGTTAAATTTATCCTTGTCTTCTGAAAATAAGATGTAAAAAGTTTTCAACTCTTTTCTTTTTTGATAAATAAAATTTATTGAAGAAAAAGCATCAAGGGGATGCTAAAGATTACAAAACAGGAAAACAAAAACAAAACTAGCCAATGACATCACCAAGGAAATCTAAAAAAGTAAACAAATCAGAATCCACACTCTCTGACACTCAACTGCACAGAACTTGCAAAAATCTATCTTCTAACCAAGAAACAGGATGAACAACTCCCTGGAAAACACGCCAATTCCGCTCCAACCAAAGCAAACACATTAAGCATAAAGGAGCCAAAGCCCAAGCCTTGCGACGCCGCTTCCCAACCCGACCCCCACCCCAACTCCGAAGCACCTCCATCACCCCTTTCTATTGCACCCACATCACTCCAAAAGTAGAGAAAACAAGCACCCCCAAACCAAAACATCATCTCCCCGCTCCTCTACATGCACCCTATGAAGGAAGGTCAACAAATCCAACATATAATCCAACTCCCAATCTTGAACTTGCCGACGCAGCCCAAGATTCCAAACCACCCCATTCCCAATCCCACCCCCTCCCAAATAAGAAGCCACCATAGCATCTGGGTCAACAGCAAGACAAAAAATCATCGAAAACTGAATTTCCAGAGGCACCTCACCACACCATCAATCCCTCCAAAACCTCACCCTATATCCCACATACATCCGAAACTGAGTCTGCTCCCAAAACTCCCCCTTACCGAGCCAAATACCCTTCCACAACCCAAATCCATGAGACTCGCCCACTTTTCTCAGACTCTACTCCCCCCAACCCGTCCCATATTTCACAGCTATCACCCAATGCCACAAACGATCTCTTTCCCAAGCCAACCGCCACAACCACTTCCCTAACAAAGCGGAATTTACAAACCGCAACCTCCGTACCCCCAAAGCCACCACCTCCTTTGGACGACAAAGCCCATCCCAGCTGACTAGATGATACCTAAACTCACCTTCACCACTACTCCATAGAAAGTCCCACCGCAAATTCTCCAACCGACAAGCCACAGATGCTGGAATAACATGCACCGACATGAAATAAGTTGGAATACTACCCAAAACACTCCTTAGCAAAGTCAATCTCCCACCCTTTGATAAATATTGCCTCTTCCACCCCACCACCAACGTTGGACCCTTTCTAAAACACCATCCCACACCACCTTAGCCTTAAAAGAAGCCCCCAAAGGCAGCCCTAAATAAGACATAGGCAAAGTCGACACTCTGCAACCTAAAATAGCCGCCAAGGACTGAAGCTCGTCCATTGCTCCAACCGAAATCAACTCCGATTTTGTAAGATTCACCTTCAGCCTAGACACTGCTTCAAAACATAACAGAAGACATTGAAGATGACCCAATTGTTCCGGCTTTGCCCCACATAAAATCAAAGCATCATTTGCATACAAAAGACGAGAAACAAACAAGCAGATTAAACCCCACAGAACCAACCCAAAAACCTTCCACCAAACCACCACACACCGCCCTAGACACCAATCTACCAAACGCCTCCACCACCAAAACAAAAAGAAGCAGAGACAGCGGATCACCCTAACGTAAACCACGGAAGGTCTGGAAAAAATCGGCCAGCGCCCCATTAATAAGCACCGATATCCTTACCGTTGAGATATAGAAATTCATCCACCTTCTCCATTTAAGCCCAAAACCCATAAGCTCCAGAACAGACATTAAGAAACCCCAGCAAACATTATTATATACGTTTTCAATATTCAACTTGCAGATCACCCCTGGCCTTCCTTGTCGAAGACGGGAATCAACATACTCATTAACCACCAACACTGCATCCAAAATTTGCTGACCTCCCACAAGCATTCAGAGACTCAGACACCACAGAACTCAACACCGTCCTAAGCTTGTTGGCCAGAACTTTAGCCAAAATCTTGTACACACTCCCCAATAAACTAATAGGCTTGAACTATCGGATATCTTTAACCCTTACCACCTTTGGGATCAAAGCAAGAAAAGTCGTGTCAAAACTCTTCTCAAACTGGCCTGATTGATAAAACTACTCCATCAAAGCCATCACATCCCCTTTCACTATATCCTAGCAACGCTGAAAAAAACCCATCGAAAAAAAATCCGGACCAGGAGCCTTATCACCACTCATCCCTCTCAAAGCTCCCAACACCTCCTCTTCAAAAAAACGGCCTCTCTAAAATAGATGCATCCACCTCAGGAAGCACACTAAACTCCAAATCCTCAACCCAAGGCCGCCACTGATCTCCCGGAGACCTGAATAAATTCTAATAGAAGCCCACAATCCCTACCCTCACCTCCTCCTTGGAAGACACTCTACCCCATTCACCCTAACCTTCCTAATTTGATTCCCCCACCGATGAATTAGCCATTCCATGGAAAATTTTCGTATTATGATCTCCCTTCTTTAGCAACAAACACCTAGATTTCTGCCAAAAACTAACCTCCTCCATTCTAGCAAGGGAAATTTAGTCAAAACCCATCCATTGGACCCTTGTTTGATGAAAAGGATAGCCTAATTTATTTTGTTTCATAAACCCATAAGGAGGCGCATAATTGAGCAAGAACAAATTAAAATATCCTTTTTTTTTTCTTGGACAATATTGCTACAGTAACATGTTACTGTGAGACAGAGTAACATGTTACTGTTTGCATCAATTTCGACGGTAATAAATTTTTTTTTTTATTTTTTTTTTTCATAGTCAACATGGATCGTATTTAATATTCTAAAAATATTAATTTTATTAAAAATCGACATTTAGAGCAGAAGTTATATTATTTTAAAGTCTAATATTTTGGTAATAGTGGTATGTGTTGAACTTTTGAAGGTGAACTTTATGTACTTGTCCTTAATGCATTTAAGTTTTATTATGATAGGACTTTGACCAAATCCCCTTTCTAGCAATACGAGCGTAAGTGCTCCTGACCACTTTTTGCCGAGAAACATCCTCCAAAGAGAAACCACCATTAGCCTCCATAGCATCCAAAACCTGCAACTGTGCTAACACCTCTACCTTTTGCCTCTCCAAAAGCCCAAACACCTCCTTACTCCAACCTTTTAGATATGCTTTCAATAACTTCAACTTTTGAGCTAAACAACAACTAGGAGTACTAGAAACCACATAACTCGACCACCAACCACGCACCTTGTCCATGAAATTATCAGATTGCAACCACATATTCTTAAAATGAAATGGCGTGGGACCACTCTAAATACCCCCACTGTAAAGTAAGACGGGCCAATGATTAGACACTGGACGACATTGAGTCATACCCAGAAAATGCTCCTCCCAAGCCCTCGACACCAAAAATTGATCAATACGAGATAAAGCCCGGCCCCCAAACCAAGTATAACTCCCACCTTGTATCGGCATGTTCACCAACTGCAACTCATCAATAAAAGAGGAAAACGCCTGTATAGCTCCCGAGATCCGACCACCACCAAATCTCTCAGTCGGCCACTACACCACATTAAAATCACCTCCCACACACCATGGAGCAATCCAACAAAATGTTACACTGTCCAACTCCTCCCAAAACAACCCCTTCTCCACCTCACGAATTGGTCGATACACCCCCCATGAAAACCCATCGAAAATCATTCTCCACACATCTAAACAAACAAGACACCAAATAAGCCCCTATCCCCTCCTCCTCCTCCTCCTCCTCCTCCTCTTTCACCACCACCTTGCTATCCCAACAAAGAACCCCTCCCGCCATGACCAAAGTCGGCAAGTGAGTCCACGCAACAAATCTCCCTCCCTCCCCCCTCCCCAAATATCTTTTATAATGCCCCCCTTCCACACTCCATTTTAGTCTATTAAAGACACACTACATCCCCCTTAGCACTGCGCATTGCCGCCCTCACCACACCACACTTCCCTACATCATTTAACCCCCGCACATTTCATGAAAAGATCTTCAACCTCATTTTAAAACTAGTTGTCTATCTCGCTTTCCTTGGGCTCCCCGCACCTCTTTCCCTGACCTCCAATCATAATTGACTGAACATTCCAGATTTCGCAATTCCCGACTAACTTTCTGACACGGGGCAACTGGCTACCCCACCTCCGTCAAAGGAACACCACTTCGCCAAGATGCCTCTATTGCTGAAAACAAAGTAAAAGCCCTCATGACCTTCAAAAGACACGCCCAACAAACGGCTAACCTCACTAACACGAGACAAAACCCACTCCAAAAACTTCTCCGTCGTTGGCACAGTATCCCCAAAGGCCATTCCCCAATACACAAAACAACAATCACATGTGATCATGTATGTGACACTGGAGATACAGAAGGGTGACTTCTATCTAGGGTAGTTGAATCAGGATAGTGAATGTAAGAGAAGAGGGTCACACCCTTAGACAAGTGGGTGATAGAAAAAAGATACATAGGGCAAATGACTGAAAGTAACTCCGGCAACATTTTCGATCATCAAATTACGGCCAACATCGCGAAATCCACTGAAGAGGAGGATCACTTGATCCGAAGCACTAAGAAAATCAAGAGCTCAGACACATCGGAACCTCGTACGATGGCCACTGAAGAGATAATGGCATCCATAGCAGGGGCGGAAGAACCTAGATCGCAAATCTCGCCTTCTCAGGCTACCCTTCCTGCTAAATCCTTTAAGGAAGCCTTGACTACGGCCAGAAACTATGATTACACGTTTGATAATCGAGTGGAGGTTTTATCATCAGATGAAGAAGATGATGACCAAGAGGGACTCTCCTCAATTGAGCACTCTGCTTCGGAACACACGGGCATACCCAAGGTCTCTCTCCCTAAAAAGCTGCTCCAGAAGATCCGACAACCATGGGTAAGCTCTCTAATCATACGACTTTTGGGGAAGAGTATTGGCTACAAAATGCTCTGCACTCGAGTTAAAAATCTCTGGGGACTCCAAGAAGGTTTTAGTGCAATCGATCTAGGGTGTAATTTTTTCCTTTTTAAGTTCTCCAATCCTGATGATTTTACTAAAGTCTATACTGGAGGTCCTTGGGTGATCATGGATCACTATCTTACAGTTCGAAGATGGGAACCAAATTTTAAGCCCTCGGAAGCTCTTGAAACCACAACTGCGATCTGGGTTCGGTTTCCGGAGCTTCCGATAGAATATTATCATGATAAGGTCCTTTTCGCAATAGCTAAAATCATTGGTAAACCTCTGAAGATTGACTGGACAACCGCAATGGCAACTAGGGGCAAGTTTGCCAGAATTTGTGTGGAAATGGACCTCACAAAGCCTTTGATCCCCAAGTTTGTTCTGGAGGATAAATGTTATAGTATTGAATATGAATCCCTGCACTCCTTCTGTTTTCTTTGTGGACGAATTAATCACAGGAGGGAAGCTTGCAGATTCAGAACTCACATTGCACAACCGGCCGGGGAAAAGCTAGCCGTTACCGGTGAAACTAGTCGCGGCACATCTACCACGGATGCCAACGGTAACCTGCAACCTCAGGAAGGCATGCAGGATGAATTTGGGCCTTGGATGCTGGTAACAAAACGTGGGCGCAGGCCAATTCAACTCAGGAAAAATCAAGTCTCTTTGGGCCTAGCTACAAAGCCCAATAAATTCACACATTTAGATGATGGCCAGGATGGGCAGGAAGATTACCCAAGGGGAAGAAAACATAACAGAGCTGGTGCTGAGAAAGCTCTAAATACTCAGTCCAACCAATTGAGCCCCCGCCAAAACCAAGACCCTAAAGGTAAAGGCAAAATTGATCAGATTCAAAATTCAACCCAGGCGCAAAACAAAAATCCCCACCATCCTCTGACTCCACCAACTGGTGCCAGCTTATCAAATCAGGAGAAGGCATCTTTTACAGACACTGAGCATATTGGAATAGACAACTTCACCAGTATGGAGCAGACACAGCTTGGTGTGACTGACATGGTTTGTGTCTTGGAAACCAACACACGGCATGAAGACTCAACCATGGTGGTAACTCAGGCAATTCAAACCCATCCCAGTAACTCTAGTACATCTTCCAATATAAGATCTGCTCCAGAGGACCAATGTATGAAAGATAAAGAACCTCCAGATCCAGGAGATCCCCACAATGGAGAAGGAAGAAGAATCGGAGTTAGAAAATCTGAAGCTCAGTGTGGAGGAACATCTGAGACAGACCAGTTCGATGGGCCTGTTGTTAGAACCGAAGCGAAGCTCTTCACCTAGTCGCTTTCGTCTGGTGGATAGAACAAATTCGTTTGAACATAGAACCCAGCTGGAAGGACAATCCAACCCAGCCATTCCATTCAATCCAGATGGCTTCCCTCAGATCAGTGGAGGACGATCATCGGAGGATCCGTAGCATAGTAGATCTTGAAGGTAATACTCCCCCTATTTTCCCCTCTATGGATTTATTACGAATCTTGTTTTGGAATTGCCGTGGTGCCGGCAACAACAAGTTTAAACGTAACCTTGTGGAGCTCATTAAGCTGCATAAACCTGAGATCCTGATCCTCATGGAGACTAAAGTGGCTTTTAGCACACTGAGCAATTTTTTCAACCGCATTGGATTTACAGCTGCATCAACTGTTGATCCTGTGGGTAGAATGGGAGGAATATGGATTGTGTGGGACCCCACTCAAGTTAATGTTAGAGCATCTTCAGTTAGCCCACAAGCCATACATGCTACGGTCCACAAGGAGGATTACGAGGAATGGGTGTTGGCTGCTGTTTATGCTAGCCCCAACCCTACCCTTCGAGACCAGATGTGGCAAGACCTGACTGAGGTAGCTGAGAATATGAAGAAACCTTGGTTAGTTGCCGGAGATTTTAATGATTATGCAAATCAAGGGGAAAGAAGGAGCTACTCGGCTAATCAAAATACTAGAAGGACCCAGAAATTCCTTGACCGAATTAACAGCTGCAACTTGATTGACTTGGGTAGTTCCGGGCCTCGAATGACTTGGACAAACAACAGGCAAGGACTGGCCAACACTATGGAAAGACTAGACAGGGCAATGTGTAATGCCGAATGGAGGACCATGTTTCCAGAAGCCACTGTTAGAGTTCTCCCTAGAACTTATTCAGATCATTCTCCACTTGTGGTCTACAACCAAGGTATGCACTCCCTCAACCCTCGTAATCGACCTTTTAGATTTGAGGCCGCTTGGATGTCTCATCCCGATCTTATTGAAGTTGTTAGATCATCTTGGCATTCTATGAACAATAAACTTATTGATGCTCTTCGAATTTACCCATAGAGTTAATGACTGGAATAGAGAGGTGTTTGGGAATATTTTTAAACGAAAAAGGAGGCTCCTTGCGAGGATTGAGGGTATTCAAAAAACCCTTGCTGAGCAATTTTCACACAACCTCCAACATCTTGAGAATGAACTCATTAAGGAATATAATGAGACCCTGTTTCAGGAAGAAATGCTCTGGTTCCAGAAGTCTAGATCTAAACACATTATTCTAGGTGATAAAAACACTAGATATTTCCACATATCTACTATTAACAAGAGGAGAAAGTTAAAAATTAATGCTCTTAAAAATGATGATGGCATTTGGATTAGTGACACTGAGGGGGTGAAGAATGTCATTCTAGATTATTTTAAGAACCTCTTTGGTAAAGGGGATTACCAGCATCTAGACCATTGGAAGAATACCACTCCTGTTAAATTCACTAAGGAGGACAATGATGGCTTCTTGAAACCTCTATCTAAACTTGAAATTTTCCAAGCTGTGAAGGATATTGGAGCTTTTAAAGCCCCAGGGAAGGATGGTATCCCGGCTATATTCTATCATAAATATTGGAGCCTTGTTGGTAAGTCTGTCTGTGACTTTATCAATTGTTGCTTTCACACTAAATCTGTCCCTGATGAGATTAATGAGACTATCATTGTCCTCATCCCTAAGATTGACAATCCTGAAAACATTAAGCAATTTAGGCCCATTAGCCTCTGTAATGTCACATATAAAATTATTTCGAAAATTATTGTGGGTAGAATTAGACCACTTTTGGATAGTTTGGTGAGCCACAACCAATGTAGTTTCATTCCTGGGAGAAGCACAACCGATAACATCATCATTACTCAGGAGATACTTCATACTCTTAGACATAAAAAAGGTAGAAGGGGTGGTATGATTTTCAAAATAGATTTGGAGAAGGCTTATGACCGCTTGTCTTGGGAGTTCATTAGGGACACACTCATTGAGTTTAATATGAATGAAAATTGGATAAACCTTATCATGAGCTGTGTCACTAACAGCAAATCTGTTGTCTTATGGAATGGGGAGATTATTGATGGAATCAAAAATGAGAGAGGGCTGCGACAAGGAGACCCTCTCTCGCCATATCTCTTTGTACTTTGCATGGAAAGGTTGTCTAATATGATTAATGCTAAGGTGGATAGTGGACAGTGGCAAGGTATTAAAGCTGCCCGCAACTGTCCTCCCATCTCACACTTATTCTTCGCAGATGATCTTATCTTATTTGCCACAGCGGACCAACCTAACTGTGAAACTATAATGGGAGTTCTATCTGAATTTTGTGCTATATCCGGACAAAAAGTCAACTATCTTAAGTCTAAACTGTTTGTCTCACCCAATGTCTCTCACAATAGGGCATCATCTTTAAGCTTCCAAAGTGGAATTCCTTTAACTCAAAACCTTGGGAAGTACTTGGGTTCCCCAATGCTCCATGATAGAGTCAATAGAACCTTATTTAGGGATACTATGGAGAAGTTAAAATGTAGGCTGTCAGGCTGGAAGGCTAGAAATCTCTCCCTTGCTGGCAGAACCACCCTTATCCAATCTGTAACATCTGCAATTCCTAGCTACAATATGCAGACCATGGAGCTCCCAATGAGGATTTGTGATGATATAGATAGACTGAATAGGAATTTCCTTTGGGGGGAGACTGAGAGTCATAAGAAAGTCCATCTTGTCAATTGGGACAGCGTCTGTAGAAGCAAGGCAGAAGGGGGGCTGGGAATAAGGAAAGCTAGGGAACATAACGCAGCCTTATTGACTAAACTCGGGTGGAACATGATGAGAGATAAGAACAGATTATGGTGTAAAGTGCTTCACTCCAAGTATTTGCGGAAGGATACCTTTTTTAATTGGCCTCTCCACAAGAGATCATCACATGTTTGGAAGAGTATCTGTAAAAATAGAGAGATTTTGAAGCAAGGAGTCAAATGGAATGTGGGTACTGGTGAGACTATATCCTTATGGTGCGACTGGTGGTGTGGTAAGCAACCATTAGCTAACACTTACATTTCCCAACAAGGTAATGTTCTCCAAAAAGTTAGCTCAGTCCTTGATGATGAGGGCAATTGGGACACTGCTGCCTTGGAAAATCTGTTAACTCCTCAAGATGTCCAGGAAATACTCAAAGTTCACAGGCCTAGATTTGTCACATATTCTGATGCACCTGTTTGGGTTGGTTCCAATAGTGGCAATTTCACTACCTCATCTGCGTATAAGCTCATTACAGGCCAGGAGGGTGATGGCAGAGATTGGACTTGGCTGTGGAAAATCAGGGTCCCTCAGAAATTAAAATGCTTTCTCTGGCTCATTCTTAAAGGGAAGCTGCTTACTAACCACATGAGGCGTGTGAGGAACATGACCACATCTGAGTTATGTCCTCGTTGTGGTCTAACTAGCGAAGATCTGAATCACCTCCTCAGAGAGTGTATCACATCCAAAAATATTTGGACTGAAATTAAAGACTTCACCTGGTGGGAGGATGGCTGTGGTAGGCCTCTACTTGAATGGATTACTTTTAATTTAAAAAACATTAGTGAGTTTTTTGGAACAAAATGGCAAACTGTGTTTATTACTACCCTTTGGCAAATATGGACAGATCGGAATAAACTTGTGTTTGACAATCTAAATCCCTCCATTCAAGTTAGTCTCAAGAGCATAAAAAACTATGCTCAGGAGATTGATGAAGCTTACCAGTCAGACCTCCACCCCAGGCCTTATCACCCTCGACTAATACATTGGCTTGGTCCCTCTGCAGGTACACTTAAACTGAATGTTGATGGCTGCTCCAAAGGTGATCCGGGACAAGCGGGATATGGAGGGCTGTTGCGAGACGAAGCTGGCACATGGATCTGGGGCTACTACGGCAATTTGGGTCATTGTTCAAGCCTTGAAGCTGAATTGTGGGCTATATATAGAGGCCTCACTATACTATATCAAAAAGGCACGAAAGGAGCAGAAATTGAATCTGATTCTGAGCTTGCAATCAGCCAAATACAGAATGGTCCAAATGCCAACTCTCCATACAAAGCTCTGATCGAAGATGCAAGGTTCCTTCTGAAGAGATGTGATTGTCTTCTGCGACACACACCAAGGGAAGGTAACAGATGTGCTGATAAGCTTGCAAACCTTGGGGTGGAGCAAAGTGATCATGTTGTACTGCTTGAGAACCCTCCTGAAGCAGTGAAGAATCTGATCATTGAGGATATGACTGGAGTTAGTGTTCTTAGAGGCTAGATCCTATTCTAGCTGGTGTATTGTTCTTTTTGCTTCTTTCTGTTTGTTGAATTTCCTTTGAATCTAAAAAAAAAAAGGCCATTCCCCAATTGTTCCCCCCTATCCCTACGTTCACCATTGCCAAAGGCTGTAACATCAACAGCACTCCCAACTCCTCCCAAACAACCTCCTCTGAGCCTGACGATGACCCCATAACAACAGAACCCTCACCCTGAACCTGAATCTTTTCCACACCTAACACCTTATCAACGCAATCCTCCCAACGATCAGGCACTACCGTCTCCCAACCACCTTTGACCCCTCCAACATCTACATCTTGCTATAACAAATCCGCACCAGTCCCCTGCGGAGGCATCGAAACAAGAGCACATGCCCTTTTAGCACCAGAACAAGATAACACTTAAGTACTTGGAAGCCGAGACTCCTAACCTTAAGCAGCATTGTTAATGGCACTGAACTAGCATTGCAACGACCCAAATCAGGTATGACAGCATATTTGGCCTCATCCCAGCTCAAAACAAAACCATTAGACTGATTGAAAGTTTCGCGCGGTAGCCCAGTAGCCTTGGCAACATCCCGACCTAGAACAAGACCATCAGATTGACTCGAATTTCATCGCGGAGCATGTCGCAATTGAACCGCCACTTGCATTGGACCTCCATTCGGTGCCTGAGCTGTCCACTCCCGATGAGCAACACCTGACTCAGCATTTGTGCTTCTCGAAAGACCCAACGAGTCTCTAAAAGACCCAAAGACCGTTTGACATATGGGTTTAAACCACGCCCAACTCCCCCACAAGCCTAGGTCTGATTAAACCAATGCTTTTGACCCAACAAATGAGGCCCATCCTGCTTACTAAAATGTTGTAATCGGCCCATTTGAAAAGGCCCACCAAACCTATTAACTCCACGATTGACAGAACCCCTTGGACCCAGCACCGATTGGCCCACTCTAGCATGAAGCCCAGACCTCAAATGAAGGCCAACTAGGCGACCTGCATTAGATCTTGTCCAACCCAACTTTTGCCATGGACCAACTTCATCCCCCATTCGCAAGTCACCCTGCGAATAACGCAGCGACCCTTCCGAAAAATTCTAACCATGATCACGAACCGAGATCGTCGAAAGATTTGCTGGCCTGCCAAGACAGTTCTGAACCCCCGTCAACGTCAACCTCTGCCTCTCCGGCGACATAGCATCACAACCCTTCGGCTCTTGCCTAAAACTAATGGCTTGCGACGCACCTCCGTAACCTCCTATCTGATTCAACAGCAACCGTCAACAACGAACCCACCCACGTCTTGGATCGAAAACCTCCAGAACTAACGCAAGACCTTCCCAACCATCATCGGCCTCTGGAATGAAGATTTGACTACGCCAATCACCCATTGCCACAACTACCTGGACCACTTGACCTTCAACTTCATCCCTCACCCAAACACCCATGCTTCTATGACCTCTCCACACTCACCCCAGGAAACCATCATGACGATCACATACATCAACCACTCGCAATTGAGACACCAACCACAATACCTCCGCACCACGCAAATCAATCTCCTACCGTAAACCTTGCCCTCACTCCACTATTGACAACCAAACACGACCTATTGAATCCACCGCTTGTTTCTCAATCTCAAACGAGCATGGACGTAGAAACAACAACTGTCTTCTCTGACCCCTGTCCGACACCATCAATGGATTGTCAACCATCATCCTTCAACATGTTTCTTGGCTGCCTAGCATTCCTTGCAAGAATGACTTCTTACCAACCACTATCAACCTCTTTTAGATATGTTCAGTTAGAGTCATCTAGTGTCTAACACACACACACACACAGAGTCTATCATGATAAACATAATCAACTCTTCAAACTTATTCTAAGCCTTCGCAAGTATCAATTATGTTTATCATGACCTGAAGATATGAATCGACAAACCATATATAAAGCTGCAAGGTACAAAGACATAGTTAAGGTCAAACCCAATATCACAAGACAATATGCAGCCACATAAATGCAGACAAAAGTACATCATCAATGAAGAAACAAACACTATACTGGATATTGCACTTGTGATCATATTCATATTAGGACAAACTTCACATTTGTTGATAAAACAATAAGCTCTAGATAAAATATGAAGTTCATCACATAAGAGTGGAAATGATTGTCACAGGATCAAAATGCATCACAGCCATGACAATTTTAGCAAGCACTTCATAATGGGACACACTTCACATGCGTTGATAAAACAATAATCTCCAGATAAAATATGAAGTTCAGACCAAAATAGTAGTCACATAAAGGTGGACATGATTTCTCAGTGATCAAAATGCATCACAAACATGACATATTCAATGGACTTCAAGGTGTAATCTTTCTAAATAAACCCTCAAATGACCACAGAAACATCAAATTTACAATTTGTACTCTTATAAATCTTATATCCAATCAAAATAGCTGTGAATTTCCAGTGAAGTGAACTTTAAAATCCAGAATTTTATGTGGTTAAAAGCAAGAAACGGTGCACATGAATTGTTCTGAAACACAAGCAAAAATGGATGGGGTTGGAGTTTGACGTAGATTTAAGAGTACAGCAAGTCTGAGTTGCAAAAATATTCAGCACTCAAAACTAGTTCCTCTCAAATCAATGCTAATTCTATCAAAACTTCAAGAAGACAAGGTGTGGCACAACAATATCCTTGCTGAAGAGGCCAGAGAGATGCTGAGTAGCTGTCTAGCAGGACATGCATCCAGACTAGGAATAAGGAATTATATGCATCATTCCGAACACTAACCTCTTCTGGCGCGAGTGTGTACATGAAATCCTCAATTCTTCGAGCAAACTGGAAAAGTCGTTCAAATTGCTGCAACCAAATTCAATTAAAATGTGAAACATAAAAAACATACCATTGAAGGATACATTATTAAAAGAAAAACTTGCTAAACACAAAATAAAAACAGTAAACTTTAAAGGTGGATTACTTACATAATATATGATCATGCTGATATGACGTGTGCAAGCTAGTTCATAATTTTCACTTGCCTGGTGATAAAATTTTGCTAAAGTGGGCACAACATTGGCTAGGTCATACAGACTGCATGCAGCTGCTTCTAATTAGTATGTTGAAGGTGATAATGGTTAACAAACACAAATGCTGCTCAAAAGAAAAACTGATATAACGACCAATTTAGAAAATCCTCGAGGCTTTGATGCCCATCCAATGCCTTAGGAATAGGATTTCCGTTTGGGCTTATCATCTGATGCAGAAGAACTGACGCGAGAGGGAGAATAAATATGTATACACTATACATGTTCATGAATACCTATTATGGCATGCTGCACAGTTCTCTAAAAGCAATAAATACATATTCATGAATACCTATTCTGGAATGCAGCATAATTCTCTAAAAGCAAAATATCAGCATATTTTGGGTCCTGTGCTGCAATTTTCTCCAAAGTCACAAACATTATAGTAACCTGTCAAACAAATGTTCCAATAATTTAAGCAATCTGACAAACACATAAAACGGTTAAACAAAACTGGATAGAGAAGAAAAGAAACTCTATAGAAACTCAAAATATCTTTCTTCACAGCCAGCAGTAAACTTGAATGGTATCTGCTACTTGCGGGGGTACTTGTGTGGGTAGATGTTACATACCCCAACCAAAATACAAACAAAAAAAGAGCTTAATGTGATACCTCACTACTCACACCATATTAAAAGTAAAATATAAAACGTTTACATCTCTATCTATTAATCCTATGGTTTGATTTTGATGATATCTAAAATATTATGGGATACATATTTTACAACCATTTGACAAAAAATATGAAAATGTATTTTATCATTTTGATATATGTTGCACCGATTTAAAATTAACTGAATTTATTGTGCAATAAAATATAATATAATATAAAAGAAAAGAGAGACACACCCAAACATGTGTTGTCTCATGCGAAACCTTTCCATTTCGATTCTTATTCATTTCTTTTTCTTTGTTGATTTGAGCAGTATTCTTGGACAATTCAAATGGAAGAAAAATATGGAAGGAAAGAGGAAACCTCAAACGGTCACATTTATAAAAGAAACACTTTTGAGAAAAAGAAATGCAAGAGACAAGTGGTGAACATTTTGTGATATTCAAGAGTTCAAAATATTGCGTGGTGTTCTTTCATTGAGTTATGATTTCTTCTGAGAGAAAATTTATTGATAATTTGAGCTTTTATTGTAAAAGGATTTTCTATCTCTTATTCTTTTTCTCGTAAAAGAGTTATATTTTTGTGAGTGGTTTTTAGGATAAAATCACTTGGGTTAGGTATGACTAGCACCTAATTCACAAATATTGGTTGGAGTGATTAGGGTTGATCAATTGTTAAGGTTCACTAGCACCTATGAAGCTAAGGGTGTCACTACTATTTGACGAATACTGAAGAAATCTTGAGGAGGATCTTGAGGAGTGGACGTTGGTTTGGTTTGAGCGGAACCACTATAAATTCTATGTTTGCTCTTTCTTTCCTTTCATTCAATTTATTTTTTATTATATCTATCTATATTGCTTCATATTTTTATTTATTTATTGTTAGGATCAAACACTTACCATCTTACCAAAACTCATAGGTAGTGGTGAAGGAGTAACTTTATTTCCTTATATGCTTGGCATCACAAAGCCTGGCACTAAGTGGTAGGTGGGCATGAGGGGCTGCACCATAAGCGCCACCAGGATGGGCTGTCAAGCACCAATGCCACGCCCATACGTGATAGCAAGTCCATTAGGTGATTGCTGACCCCATAACCAACACTATCCAAACCAAGGTCCCCATTGATGTAAATTTTCTGACTGGGCAGCAGTAAAAGATATAGCCCCAATTAATCCCTCGTAAGGTAAGGATCAAAAATAGCCATTTCCAGACTGAGGTCCTTCCCCTTGATGTAAATTTTCCGGAATGGGATCTGTAAAAGATATAGCCCCATGCTGTATCCCATCCTAGTTAAGCATCATCATTTGTCATTTCCTTTAAATAACCCAAAATATTCCAAATTTATTTATTTATTTATTTCAGTGGATAGTTAGTTATTATTCAGAAACTGAGTGGAAGCTCCTGGTTAAAATGGTTTATGCAACATAGAGGGCTCATTAATATACTTCAGGGAAAATTTTCTAAGGAAGCATCACTAGATGAAGTATGTTAAAAAATGGAAGAATAAAAATTGAAACAGGCATCACAGCACAAGGCCAGTTTTTGAAAAGGGTTTTTTATTCTGAAATTTTACTTCTAAGTAGATTCTGTGGCTTCTACTAGAAGGGTACAGTGCCCAATTTAAGCACAATCCAATATAAACCTTTCAGGAGATGAAAGAAAAAAGGGTGACCCAATGCACAAGATTAGCACTAAAGCAGGGCCTGGAGATGAATTACAACTTTTAATCTATGGTCAAGTAATCATTCCACAAGTCTGAGGAAAGTATGTGGCTGTAGTCAGTTGCATATCGTTCTTGTGAAAGCCTTCAAGAGACGAAATAAAAAAAGATGACCCAGGGCACAAGACTCTTGTTAAAGCAGGGTCTGGAGATGAAATACAACTTTTAATCTGTGGTCAAGTATATTATCATTTCGCAAGTCTGAGCAACTGCAGTCAGTAGCACATCAAAATGTAATCAGATTTTTTAGGTACCAAAGTCCAAAATAATACAAGGATAAGAATAATTAAATTGAACTCTATCAAGCTTTCTCCAAACTTTGGTTTAAATGGTTAATGCTACCTAGAGGGCTCAAGCATCACTGGATGAAGTATTTTATAGAATGAAAGAATTGCAATTTAAAACATGCACCACAGCACAAGGCCAGTTTTCAAATAGGCTTTTATTGAAATACTTCCAAGTATATTATGTTGTTTCTACTAAACGGGTGCAGTGCCCAATGTAAGCACCATGCAATATAAATGTGCGTGTTTAATGAGTGCACAAAAAGGGTGAACCAGTGCAGAAGGTCCCCTGCTAAAGTCGGCCTGGAAATGAAATACAACTTTTAATCTAGGGAAATTCTATACGCTCACCACAAGAAATCTCAACACACACACTATTTGTATCGTTCGGATATGAATTTCTGAATAGAACTCAAATGTTCAGACATAAACTTATTGTTAAGTGTTTGAGGTTACAGGTATTTGTGTACTTTAGACTATTCTAATATAAATAAGAGTGCTTATGAGAGTTAACCCAAATCAATTCTTTTTGGGTCTCTCTCTCAACATGGTATGTTGTTCATCTTCATCTCTCATTCTTCTCTCAATTATATCTTGTAACTTGGTATCAAAGCAACACTCTATTATCATACACAAGTTTTAACCTCTAGTTCTTTGTTTTTCTTTTCCTTTTTTGTTTATCGACATGTTTAAACAAAATAAAATAAAATAAAAAAAAATTCATCGATAGGCTCATTTAATGAGGGGATTGCACTGATAATTTTTCCCAAATTTTTTAGTTCATCTTCTATTTTTTTCCTATTTTTCTTTATTTTTTAAGTAAATAGTCCAGTTTTTTACGATATACGATTTGGGACTGTTTTTGATTGAACAAATGCTTGGAACTTCTCCTATGGGTACCGACTAGAGGTTCTACATGCTGCCCAGGCTTGTTTTTTGCATTTTGATGAGTTTCTTGGCACCACAAGGGCTCGACAGTGCTATTTCCATATAGCCAGCACTTCGTTTTTCCTGTTTTTGATCTGGTCCGAGACTATTGGTGTGATTTATGACCTGATAAGCAGTTTTCTGGTGTTTTTATCTGCTTGTGTGTGAACTTCTTGAGGTTTGTGGGATTATTAAGTGCTTGAATCAATTTGGTGATCGTGGCAGACGGTAAGAAGGCTTCCCCTGGTAGTGAAGAGAGCGGGTTGAACTCTATTGGGACTCCTAGTGATAGTCTATCTCGTAGCTTGACTGGTTATATTAATGGGACTCTTAAGGATCCTGTTACGGATGGGCCAGCACACAAAAGTGGCTTTCTGAGAATGCCTTAATCATGACCTGGCTTATTAATTCTATGCAACCTACTATCAGTCGTACCTTCTTGTTGATGGATACTGCACATAAAATTTGGACATCAGCAACTTGGACATTTTCTCAAAAAGGCAATGATGAACAAGCATATGAACTGAGGAAGAAAATTCGTGGGTTGGATCAGAAAGATCGATCTTTGGCAGTATACTGCTTGATTATTATCAGAATTTTCAAGCTGTTTGTTCTGAGGATGCTAGCAAGTTTCAACAGATGGTGAAGAAAGACCGGGTTTATGATTTTCTCGCCAGCCGTAATTTGAAGCATGATCAAATTCGTGTTCAAGTGCTGGGTCGAGAGCCTTCTCCTACTTTGAGAGAGGCTTATGCCATTGTTCAGCAAGAGGAGAGTCAACGTCATGCTATGGTGCATTCAGTTGGTCAGGATCACTCTGCTTTGGCTGTTGTTCGTACCATACTTGACAGTAAACCAATCCAGCCTAAGTTTGGCGGTAAAGGTAGCTCTATTGATCAAGATTTGCTGAAATGTGATTATTGTAGGAAAGAGCGACATGACAAAGAGCATTGTTGGAAGCTGAATGGTCGCCCTACTCGGAGGCGTCATGGTGGTCGTGTTGGTACTGTTTGTTCTCAATTGCACGTGTCTAAGACTGTGAGTGGTCCTTCTAGTGATTCTAGAGCTCTTTCTCAAGATGAGGCGTTAGCTCTCAGGCGTTTGGTTGCTCGGCTTGATACCTCCACTCCCCTAGCTTCTTCCTCTACATCTTCTTCTCACTTTGCTTATGTTGGTACTCTTTACTAGTGCGCTTAGTGCCACTTCTTTTCCTTTGATTATCGATTTTGGAGCTACTAATCATATGACAGGTTCTTCTACCCCTTTTTCTTCTTACATCCCTTGTTCTGGTAAGGATAAGGTTCTAGTTGCTGATGGTTCTTTATCTTCGATCTCTGGCAAGGGTTCCATCCATTGCTCTTCCTCCCTTTCTTTATCCTCTGTTCTTCGTGTTCCCAATTTTTCTACTAATTTACTCTTTGTTAGCAGAATTACTAATGTTTTAACTGCCCTGTAACCTTTTTTCCTACCCATTGTGTTTTTCAGGAACTAGGCACAAGGAGAACGATTGGCAGTAGCAAAGCACCTGGTGGCCTGTATTTTTTAGATAATGCACCAACACTTTCTTCTCCTTTTTTCCTTTGATTGGGCTCTTCAAGCTACTAGTGGTTCTCCTTTACATGTCTTACATTAGTGGCATCGTCGTTTGGGACACCCCTCTTTTAATATTTTAGAGAAGCTTTTTCCTTAATTAGTGAAAAATTGTCCTAGGAATAACTTTATTTGTGATGCTCGTGAACTTGCCAAGCATAAAAGAGCTTGTTATTCTTCAATTAATAAAAGAAGCCTTGTTCCTTTTATGTTTATTCATACTGATGTTGTGTGGGGTCTTTCTCCTATCATTTCTCTTTTTTGGATATCAATGGTTTGTTACTTTTATTAATTGCTACTCTTGTATTACCTAGGTTTTACCCTCTTTCATAAGATGGTGACTACTCAATTTGATGCAAAGAATAAAATTTTGCATAGTGACAGAGGCACTGAATTCATTGATGAGGAGTTTCGGGCATATCTTGCAGAGCATGGTATTTTCTACCAAACTAGTTATGTCAACACTTCCGAGCAAAATGGGGTTTCTGAAAGGAAAAACTGCCATCTCCTTGAGGTTGCTCGCTCTCTCCAGTTTACCATGAATGTTCCTAAGTCTTTTTGGGGTGATGTCATTCTTATGGCTTGTTATCTGATCAATTAGATGTCGTCTAGTGTCCTTCAATTCAAAATTCCCCTTGAGCTTCTTCCCTTGGCTTCGTCTACTTCCTCTATTCCTCCCAAGACATTTGGGTACGTGCGCTTTGTTCGTGTTCACAAACACAATCGTGGGAAGCTTGAACCTAAGGCTGTGAAGTGTGTCTTCATTGGGTATTCTCTTTCTCAAAAGGGCTATAAGTGCTATGATCCTCAGTCTCATAAGGTGTATGTTAGTATGGATGTCACCTTTCCTGAATCTGAGTCATTTTTTGTTTCCTCTCCGTCATCTCTTCAGGGGTAGAATAACATAGAGGAAGAGATGACTTCTCAACTTCAACAGGAGCAGTTATCCTCCTTCCATCTTACCTAGAGGGCTATCATTTGCGGTGAGGGGGAGGAGGAAGTGACATGTGTTGACGTTGATGGACGGTTGGATAGGATGGATCTCAAGACTTATTTGCGGCATTCAAAAGAACAGACCTCTAATGTGCTACCAAGCCAAGTGTCATCCCCACTGCCAGATCCAGATCCAGATCCTCCTACTCAACTTTCAGGTAATGGATCTCCTATTAATACTTCTGTTAGAGAACCTCATGATGATAGTAACTCTAATCTTCCTATTGCTCTTCGAAAGGGGGTTATGACTTGTACTCAGCATCCAATATCTAAATTATCTATCTTCTTCATATGTGCCTTTGTTTCATCTCTATCTTCTGTTGTGTTCCACAGGGTTGGAAGGAAGCAATCAATGATCCTAAGTGGACAAAGGTTGTGGTAAAGGAGATGAAAGCTTTGAGCAAAAATGATACTTGGGAGTTAGTTCCCCTTCCTGACAAAAAGAAACCATTAGGCTGCCATTAAGCAAAAAGCAGACGGGACGATTGAGAGATACAAGGCCAGGCTTGTATGGCATTGACTATCAAGAGACCTTTGCTCCTATAGCAAAGATGAATTCTATTTGTACCCTTCTTTCCTGTGCTGCTAATCTAGGATAGCAGCCACATTACATATTCAATTATCTCTTTCCGGCTTAAGGCATCAGCGACTAGGTTATGTCGTCCAGGCTTGTGTCGCCACTCAAAGTCATACTCTTCAAGGAATTCCTGCCAACGGGCCTGCCTTGGAGACAACTTTTTCTGAGTTTTGAAGAATGTATTAGCCACATTATCAGTAAGAACCAAAAACTTCGATCCCAACAGATAAACCCTCCAGGTGAGTAGGCAATGCACTACTGCTGTCATTTCCTTCTCATGGGCTGAATAATTCTTCTCAGCAGCGTTTAGTTTCCTGCTTTCAAAGGCCACCGGGTGTCCTTCCTGCACCAATACTCCTCCGAGTGCTTTGTTTGAGGCATCCGTGTGTACTTGAAGGCAACTTCGAAACTAAGCGTCCAAAGATGGTTCACTGCCTTGCACTTTTCAGTTTGTCAAAGGCCTCTTGACAATTAATGGACCAATTCCATTTTTGATCTTTCTTCAGCAAATCAGTGAGGGGAGCAGCCTTCTTTGAATATCCCTCAATGAATTTCCGATAGTAATTTGCCAAGCCCAAGAAGGATCGCAACTCCGCAACATTTTTGGGTGAAGTCCATTCCATAATAGCCAGCACCTTCCTTCCATCCATTTTAACATGGCCTTGGCAAATGATATACCCAAGAAACTTAATCTCCCGCTGGGCAAACTCACATTTTTCCTTCTTGACATACAACTGGTGTTCCTTTAACCGAGTGAACACCATCCGAAGATGGGATAAGTGATCCTCTAGGGACTCACTATATATTACAATATCATCCAAAGATTTGTCCTTTGCCATGGCTGCGGCAGATGGTTTGCTTGACTACAGGTTAAGTAAGGAACCCACTACAGAAACCAGCAAACCCAAGAAGAAAGGAAAGGAGAAGACGGGAGAGAAGAAGTTTGGTTTCAAGAAGGGGAAGGAGGGTTCCAAGTATAAACAGAAGGGGGATTCTTCTCAGACCAACGGTGGGAAATCTAACAAAGGGTGTTTCATTTGTAATGGACCCCATAGAGCGAAAGACTGTCCCAAGCGTGAGAAACTCAACGCTATGGTTACGGAAGATGGCAAAGGGGAGTCGGATTCTGAGGGACCGACTAGGGTAAATCCTTTACAATTGCTCAATGCAATTCATGCGGACAAAGCCCCTACTACTGGTTTAATGTACATCAAAGTGAAGTTGGCGGGTACCGACATTGCGGCGATGGTAGACACCGGTGCCACGCATAACTTTCTATCAGAAAAAGTTGTGCAGACCCTCGGATTACAAGTTACCCAAAGCACCAGTCGAATCAAGGCAGTAAACTCAGTGGCTCAATCGGTACAAGGAATGGCTTCCAAAGTATCAATCACAGTTGGAGATTGGACTGGACGGGTTAACTTGATGGTGGTTCCTTTGGATGATTTCGACGTCATCTTAGGAATTGATTTCTTTGTGATTGCAAAAGTGGCTTTGATGCCATATTTGGGTGGGATACTTATTTCGGATGAAGACAAGCCTTGCTTTGTCGCTAGTTGCAGTAAATCAGACAAAGGCAAGGGCGCAAAGAGGAAGACGGAGACCCTCTCAGCCATTCAAGTGCACAACGGTTTGAAAAAGGGCGCAAAAACATATCTTGCTGCCTTGGTGGAAATCAAACCTGATCTACTAGTAGATGTGCCAGATGAAGTGGTAGAAGTATTGAGGGAATTTGAGGATGTGATGCCTCCAGAGTTGCCAAAGTCCCTTCCTCCTCGGCGTGCAACTGATCACAAAATAGAGTTGGTTCCGGGTGCTAAGCCTCCAGAGGCACCCTACAGAATGTCCCCAATGGAACTCACGGAGTTGCGAACGCAATTGACTGACTTATTGGATGCTGGACTGGTTCAGCCATCCAAAGCCCCTTACGGTGCTCTAGTGCTTTTTCAAAAGAAGCAAGATGGAAGTATGCGCATGTGTGTGGATTATCGGGCTCTCAACAAAGTGACTATAAAGAACAAATATCCAGTCCCTTTGGTGGCAGACCTATTCGATCGATTGTGCAAAGCCACTTACTTCACAAAATTGGACTTACGTGCTGGTTATTGGCAAGTTCGAGTGGCTGAAGGAGATGAGTCAAAGACAACTTGTGTTACAAGGTATGGGTCTTTGAGTTCCTAGTAATGCCGTTTGGGTTAACTAATGCCCCGGCTACATTCTGTAATCTTATGAATGATGTGTTCAATGATTATGTCGATCAGTTTGTTGTTGTTTATTTGGATGATATTGTAATATATAGTGAGTCCCTAGAGGATCACTTATCCCATCTTCGGATGGTGTTCACTCGGTTAAAGGAACACCAGTTGTATGTCAAGAAGGAAAAATGTGAGTTTGCCCAGCGGGAGATTAAGTTTCTTGGGCATATCATTTGCCAAGGCCATGTTAAAATGGATGGAAAGAAGGTGCTGGCTATTATGGAATGGACTTCACCCAAAAATGTTGCGGAGTTGCGATCCTTCTTGGGCTTGGCAAATTACTATCGGAAATTCATTGAGGGATATTCAAAGAAGGCTGCTCCCCTCACTGATTTGCTGAAGAAAGATCAAAAATGGAATTGGTCCATTAATTGTCAAGAGGCCTTTGACAAACTGAAAAGTGCAGTGGCAAGTGAACCAGTCTTGCGACTGCCTAGTTTCGAGTTGCCTTTCGAAGTACACACGGATGCCTCAAACAAAGCACTCGGAGGAGTATTGGTGCAGGAAGGACACCCGGTGGCCTTTGAAAGCAGGAAACTAAACGCTGCTGAGAAGAATTATTCAGCCCATGAGAAGGAAATGACAGCAGTAGTGCATTGCCTACTCACCTGGAGGGTTTATCTGTTGGGATCGAAGTTTTTGGTTCTTACTGATAATGTGGCTAATACATTCTTCAAAACTCAGAAAAAGTTGTCTCCAAGGCAGGCCCGTTGGCAGGAATTCCTTGAAGAGTATGACTTTGAGTGGCGACACAAGCCTGGACGACATAACCTAGTCGCTGATGCCTTAAGCCGGAAAGAGATAATTGAATATGTGGCTGCTATCTCCAACATTGAATCACAGTTGCTGGAAAGGATCAGGGATAGTGCTGCCATTGACTCAGAATATCAACGGTTGGTTCAGCAAGTAAAGGATGGAATTGCTCGTCGGTATTGGCTTGAAGATGGTCTTCTCCATGGCAAAGGAGATAGGCTATATGTCCCAAGTGTTGGGGGACTACGAATGGAACTTCTTAGAGAAACACATGACCCGCAGTGGGCTGGTCATCCAGGGCAACAGCGCATGATGGCTCTTTTGTCACGTTCATATGTTTGGCCAAAAATGGAAGAAGACATAGAGGCTTATGTCAAAACATGCATGGTGTGCCAATTGGACAAGACCGAAAGAAAGAAGGCGGCTGGATTACTACAACCACTACCTGTCCCTGACAAGCCTTGGGTTTCCATATCCATGGACTTTATCTCCGGATTTCCCAAAGTCAATGGGATGCGCTCCATCATGGTAATTGTTGACCGTTTCTCTAAGTATGCTGTTTTTATCCCTACTCCTCATGCTTGTCCTGCAGATGTTGCTGCTGATTTATTTCATAAGTATGTTGTAAAATACTTTGGTTTACCTGAGGACATAATAAGCGACAGGGATACCCGGTTTACAGGAAGGTTTTGGACTGTGCTCTTCAATTTGTTGGGTTCCGAATTGAAGTTCTCCACAACAAATCACCCTCAGACGGATGGTCAGACTGAGAGGATGAATGGATTGCTAGAGGAGTATCTTCGACATTATGTGACCGCAAGTCAAAAGAATTGGGTCGAATTGTTGGACAGCGCACAATTTTGCTACAATCTGCATAGATCATCTGCAACTAGGATGAGCCCGTTCGAATTAGCCATGGGGCAGCAACCCCTAACTCCTCATGAAGTGGCTAAAACAGGCTCCGGTGGTAGATGTCCAGCAGCATACCGCTTTGCAAGGACCAAACAGGAACTGTTGGAGGAAGCACAAGACAGTTTGGCCAAAGCAAGGAAATGAATGAAGAAGTATGCTGACAAAGGGCGAAGACCCTTAGAGTTCAAAGTGGGTGACCAAGTGCTACTGAAACTTACTCCACAGATTTGGAAGAAGATAAGCAGTAAGACAGTGCACCGTGGCTTAATTCCAAAGTATGATGGACCCTTTGAAGTCTTAAAACGCGTAGGCAATGTTGCATCTGAGCTAGTCTTTGCTGATCGGTTAAAAATCCACCCAACTTTCCATGTCAGTTTTTTGAAACCATTTCATGAGGATCAAACAAACTTGACAAGGAAACAAGCTCAGAGAGCTCCCCCGATGATTAGAAAGCAGTTTGACAAAGAGGTGGAACAGATTCTTGATCACAAGACCGAGGGTCAAAGCAAAAAGAATCGAAGAACCCATTACTTGGTAAAGTGGAAGGCTATGAAACGCATGCGCGGAAAGGTTGCCGTCGGAGATGCACGCGTGCAGTGCGACCAAAGTGCATCTGCGTCGTGCACATTTGGGTACGGCATGGGTACGGAGGGGTTACGGAGGGGGTACGCCGAACACGGAAGAGAAGAAACAGATATAGATAGACCTTCGATCGACGACGATCGACGACCTTCGACGGCTATAGAAACAGATATAGAAGAAACAGATACAGATATAGAAACAGAAACAGAGAAGAGAGGAGAGAAGAGACGAGTACCTGGTTTGAAGCTTCGATCGACCTCGACGACTTGGTTTGAAGCTTCGATCGACCTCGACGACCTGGTTTGAAGCTTCGATCGACCTCCGACGACCTTCGCCTTCTCTTTCTCTCTCTCTCTCTCTCTCACTTCGCCCTCGCCTGTCTCTCCTCTCTCTTCGACTCTGTCTCTTACTGATATAACCTAGATATAGATATTATATATTATATATATATATATAGTATAAATTATAAATTATAATGTATTATTATCATTATAACTTTTTATTTTTTATTTTTTTATTACATATTTTTATTTATGTTTTTATAAATTATACTTATATATGTGTATGATTTGTTTTTATTTATATATTATATATATAGTCTTTATAAATTATTTAAAAAAATAAATCAAAAAATTTAATAAATTAGAACATAAAAATTAATAATCAATCATAATAATCAAAAAAATTAATTAGAACAAAATTATAAAAATTAATTAGAACAAAATTAATAATCAAATCATACTTTTTAGTTTTGATATTTAATTTCAATTTGTAGATTGAATCTTTTAATCATAATTATAAAAAATAAAAAAAATAAAAAAATATCGGCGTACCGCAGCCGTACCCGTATCCTACTTTTTTGAGATTTTGCCGTATCGACGTACCCGTACTCGTACCCGTACCGTACTCGTACCCGCACCCGTGCTTCTTAGGTGGAAGGGTTTCTCAGAATCAGATGCTAGTTGGAAAAAGGATGTGACATTGTGGCAATTTGAAAAACAAGTTCAGGAATACTTGAAGACCCTACCAACGAGGACGTTGGCTTCTTCTGGTGGGGGTGGTCTGTTAGCACCTTCTACTTGATGGCTGCATTGGTTGACATTGGCAGCACCTTGCGCCCATGTCCAACCAAGACCAAGGCATGATGATGGCATGCCAAGACAGCAAGGTGAAATATTGTCCAGCCGAGGCAAAGAAGACAACCCTTACAAAAGTATGTGCGGCCGTTACGCAGATGCAAGGCATTAACATGACCGAATGTGGGCTGCGGATGCTTGGGGTTCAAAGCAATCAAGATGCGAAAACTTGGTCTCGGGGCTAAGACAACCAGATTCATGTCTGACTTGAGAAGGCAGACAACCTGGGCGATTAATAGCGATTATGTTGGTCTGCGGCAGCGATTACTCATGTGGGCGAAGACAAGGCAAAGGCAGACTTGAGAAGCATGGTGAAAGATAGCAGCGATTCTTTGGCGATTATGTCGAAATGATCCTAAGTCCCTAGGCAGTTGGGGGTGTCAACTGCCATGCCACTTGGCATGCTTTCCTTGTAATGCTGGTTGTAATTTGAAAACTGATTGTAAGCCTATTTAGGCATCAGCCATGGAACTCGAAAATTAACGAAGTGTTGGTAAGAGTTCCATAGGCATCCTTTGTATTGTTGGTGCAATTAATAAAGGTTGGGAGTTATTTCCTGTAAACACTTGTTGCCTATTCTCTTACTTGTTTATAGCACTTTGTGTGTGTGTGTATTCATACTTGGCTGAGACTAAGTGTCCAACTTAGTGCCATTGCAAGCTGGAATTTTGAAACAAAAATTGACCCTGTAACAGTCCAATCTCCAACTGTGATCGATACTTTGGAAGCCATTCCTTGTACCGATTGAGCCACTGAGTTTACTGCCTTGATTCAACTGGTGCTTTGGGTAACTTGTAATTCGAGGGTCTGCACAACTTTTTCTGACAGAAAGTTATGCGTGGCACCGGTGTCTACCATCGCCGCAATGTCGGTACCCGCCAACGTCACTTTGATGTACATTAAACCAGTAGTAGGGGCTTTGTCCGCATGAATTGCATTGAGCAATTGTAAAGGATTTACCCTAGTCGGTCCCTCAGAATCCGACTCCCCTTTGCCATCTTCCGCAACCATAGCGTTGAGTTTCTCACGCTTGGGACAGTCTTTCGCTCTATGGGGTCCATCACAAATGAAACACCCTTTGTTAGATTTCTCACCGTTGGTCTGAGAAGAATCCCCCTTCTGTTTATACTTGGAACCCTCCTTCCCCTTCTTGAAACCAAACTTCTTCTCTCCCGTCTTCTCCTTTCCTTTCTTCTTGGGTTTGCTAGTTTCTGTAGTGGGTTCCTTACTTAACCTGTAGTCAAGCAAACCATCTGCCGCAGCCATGGCAGAGGACAAATCTTTGACACCGAGTCGTCGAAGTTCTAACTGGGCCCAATTCTGCAACCCAGACATGAAATTGAAGAGTTTATCTTCCTCCGACATGTTCTTGATGTCCAACATCAAAGAACTAAATTCCTTCACATAGTCCCTCACCGATCCAGCATGCTTCAACTGTTTTAAGGCGTCCCTTGCAACCCAAGATGTGTTGCACGGAAGGAATTGTTCCTTCATTTCCTTCTTAAGAGCATCCCAAGTTGAGATCTCTGCCCGAGCATCATCCCCGACATGAGTACGCCACCAAAGTTTAGCATCACCAGTAAGGTACATGCTTGTGATTGTAACCTTTTCTCCTTCAGGCACATGAGCAGCCTTGAAGTACTGCTCCATGTCCCACAGAAAATTCTCAAGTTCCTTCGCACTCCGATTTCCGCCAAAAGCTTTAGGGTCTGGAACTTTGATTTTTGAAGGAGTCTTTTCGTAATCAGATGCCCACAGATGGCCTTCTTGAAGGCGGTTCATCCACAACTTCCTGAAACTTGTCTTTCCAAGAATCTGAAATGGCTAGCACATCCGTCAGCATTTCCTTGAACCGATCTGCTGTCGAGGTCTCAAGGGCAAGAAACCTTGAGGCCACAGCATCCAATCGATCCGACAGCGAGATATTCTCATCAGCAGGGTCACCAACAAGAGTTTCCAACCGCGTCACTCTATCTCGTATGGCATCCATGCCAGAAACCATTAGAGCAAAACTGTGCTCTGATTCCAATTGTTACAGGGTCAATTTTTGTTTCAAAATTCCAGCCTGCAATGGCACTAAGTTGGACACTTAGTCTCAGCCAAGTATGAATACACACACACACAAAGTGCTATAAACAAGTAAGAGAATAGGCAACAAGTGTTTACAGGAAATAACTCCCAACCTTTATTAATTGCACCAACAATACAAAGGATGCCTATGGAACTCTTACCAACACTTCGTTAATTTTTGAGTTCCATGGCTGATGCCTAAATAGGCTTACAATCAGTTTTCAAATTACAACCAGCATTACAAGGAAAGCATGCCAAGTGGCATGGCAGTTGACACCCCCAACTGCCTAGGGACTTAGGATCATTTCTGGGACATAACTGCCAGCAACTGTTGCTATCTTTCAGCCATGCTTCCTGAAGTCCTGCCTTGCCTTGTCTCTGCCCACATGAGTAACTGCTGCCAACAGACCAACATAACTGCTATTAACTGCCCATGTTGTTTGCCTTCTCAAGTCAGCCACGAATTTGGTTGTCTTAGGCCCCAGACCAAGTTTTGCCTACTGATTGCTTTGAACCCCCAAGCGTGCTGCAGCCCACATTCGGGTCATGTTAATGCCTTGCATCTGTGCAACGGCTGCACATACTTTGGCCAAGGGTTGTGCTGCTGCCTCAGCACTTGGACAATATTTCACCTTGCTGTCTTGGCATGCCACCATCATGCCTTGGTCTTGGTTGGACATGGGCGCAAGGTGCTGCCAATGTCAACCAATGCAGCCTTCAAGTAGAAGGTGCTAACAGATGGCTATTACAACAACTAGATGCAAAAAATGCATTTCTCCATGGTGACTTAGAGGAAGAAGTATATATGGATGTTCCATCAGGATTCTCATCTCTTTCCACTATTGGAAAGGTTTGCAGGTTGAAAAAGGCTCTTTATGGGTTGAAACAATCTCCTAGAGCCTGGTTTGATAGATTTCTATCATGCTAATGTTTGGGTATAAGTAGAGCAATGCAAATCACACTATGTTTGTTAAACGAGACAAGGATAAGATTATTGTTCTTATAGTTTATGTGGATGACATAGTGGTAACTGGCAATGACATGATGGAGTTGACTCAACTCAAGGCAAGATTGGCTAAAGAATTATAGATAAAGAGCTTGGTTTGAGATACTTTCTTAGGATTGAAGTTGCTAGATCAGACAAGGGCATCTTCATTGCTTAAAGGAAGTACATTCTTGATCTTCTTAGTGAGATAGGTTTGTTGGGTTGTAGACCGATACATTCTCGAATTAAAGCTAATCATCATCTTAGTAGTGTTGTAGGTGATCCTATAGATGAGGAAAGATACCAGAGACTCGTGGGGCGACTCATATATTTATCTCACACTAGACCGGACATTGCATAAATAGTTGGAGTTGCTAGTCAGTTTATGCATGATCCTCATTCGATGCATCTAGATGTAGTACATCGAATTTTGAGGAACCTTAAGTCAACTCCAAATTTTTTTTTCTCTAATCATGGTCACTTGAGATTGGAGGCGTTCACTGATGTAGATTGGGCAGGCTCAGTTGATGACCAGCGGTCTACTTTAGGCTATTGTACCTTTGTGAGAAGAAATTTAGTTACTTGGTGTAGCAAGAAGTAGACAGTTGTGGCTAGATCCAACGCACAGGCAGAATACAGAGCTATGACTCATGGTACTTGTGAGCTTATGTGGATCCAAAGGTTACTAGGGGACCTAGAATGTGTGGTAGTGAGCTCATGAAGTTGTATTGTGACAATAAAGCTGCCATTAATATTGCCCATAATCTAGTTCAACATAACAAGGCCAAGCATATAGAGATTGGCAAACACTTCATCAAAGAGAAGCTGAATAAAGGATTGATTTGTATGCCTTTTGTGAAATTAGAAGATCAGTTGGCCAATATTTTCACTAAAGGTCTTAGTAGTAAGATTTTTCACCCCATTGTTTACAAGTTGGGCATGAGAGATATATTTACACCAACTTGAGAGGGAGTGGTGAGTGTTTGAGGTTAGGGGTATTTGTGTAAATCAGGCTGTTTATGAGACTTAACCCAAATCAATTCCTTTTGGGTCTTACTCTCAACATCATATATTGTTCTTAATCTTCATCTCATTCTTCTCTCAACTATATCCTCTAACTCTTATAAACAAAAATGAATTGTTTAGATATACATGCCATTCAACTGTTTATATCTGAACAACTACTTCTTTTTTTTTTCATAAGTTTGTCCGAACACTTGATTTCTGTGTTTGGAAGTTCATATTCGAATGACATAAGTGGTATGTACTGAGATTTTCTTTTGTGCAAATAGAATTACCCATTAATCTGTGGTGAAGTACACTATCATTTCACAAGTTTGGGGGATGTATACCACTGTAATTAGTTGTATGTCGTTCTTGTGAATATTGTTGTCAAAATTGTATGATATACACTACATATCGTATTGTATGAAAAAAGATGCATATCGTGGACTCGTTTTGTTGTGACTTGAATTGTGAGATGCATTTCTGTATGTACAATTTCATGTTATAGTGTTTCAATGCATATCACATGTTTAGTTAATTTTGCCTTATTCTTCACATTTGGCCCTCTTAAAAACCTTTTTCACTATCAACACCAACATGGACACTCATAGAACAATCATGAACCATATATTGGGAAAATTCCATACAAAGGAGACCTAAATTCAAACAAGTTGACAAGAAAAATGGCTTCCATGTTTCCGTTGACACAAGAAATTGAACTACTACGGATCTAATTTGGGTGAAAGAGACAAAGAGTTTACACACACAGACTGTTTGATTTGAGTTTGGACGCGAGATTTAAGCCAAAAGACTTGTTTTAACCATGACAATAAACCACATAACAAGTACAAATGTCTTTGGATGGAAATCATGAGCCATACGGACTCGCGATCAAATCAACTAGGCATCATTGGGAGAAAAAATATACATAAAACTTTTGCCTTGATTTTTATACATGCAATGAAAGATTATTTGATCTTTTGTTAATAAATTTTCAATTTTCTTCCTAATTTCTTACGAGTATGCTTGGGGTTTTTAATGAATGTAGATTTATTTCTTTGACCAATTTGTAAGTTTCTTAGAGATGATTTTTCATGTCATTGGTTATAAAATTTCATAATTTATTCATGCAATATATTTATACTTAAATACTTAAAAAAAAAAGTTGTCTATATTCATATATGTTAATCTATCTTAAGATACACGATACGGTACGCAATACATAAAAGTGATACATGATACATATCACGGTTCAACAACACAGATTGCAAAAGCTTTTAGAAGATAAAATAATAATAATATTAATAAATAAAAAAAAGACACGATCCACTGCACAACGCTCTCACTAAAGTGGGGGCCGTAGCTAAGATATAACTTGTAATGTGGTCAAGCTTTCTCTAAACTTCTTGCACTGTGACTCTGTACTTGGGTTTGAGTTGGAATGTTACAAAAATAATTATAAACAATAATTTCATGTTAGTAGGTGAGAGTACTCACAAATTTAGTGTATGCTTGATCAACCAAATCCCTTGATTGTCCCTGGATGTACTGCTCCATGCGGGTTGCAAGAATTGAAAATCTATGCAGGTGATAGAAACCATATTTGGAATGATGTATAACCAAGATTGAAATTACTAATTATAGAACAATAAACTAACAAATAACATTGAAGCAACATGCGAAGGAGATAAGTGTCTTGTTTGGTATGAGACAAGAAGAGAAGAGAAGAGAAGATAAGAGTTTTCTTCTATTTTCTCTTGTTGGCTTAATAGAGGACAAAAATGACCCATTTCGGCATTCAAAGTAGGGGTGTAACTTGGATGGGTTGAATCTGAGCAACCTAAGCTCAACCTCAAAATTTTTTGAGCCTTGGGCAGCATAAACCCGATTTGTATTATTACTGTTGTTTGAATTTAATCAATAAAATCTTTTATGTATTTTGGGTGCCAAAAATCCGAGGACATAAGGAAAAAAAATAATAGCCCGCAAAAATTAACCAGCCCAAAAGAAAGGGTGAACCACATAGTACAGTAATTTGTGGGCAACACAAGCCTAACCCAAGCTAAATATTGAGCTCAGGTTAAGGACTTTGAGCTGAGAGGTTGGGCCAGGACAAGTCTCAATGCAATCTGTGTTGAGCCTCAATAAGCCATCAGCTTGACCAAACCTGCCCAAGTAGGACCCGTAATTCAAAGTCCATGATTCTTTAGATTCTAAAGGAATTGAATGAAATGTTTTTAAACTTTCATTTTTCCCACAAAAACTCTTGCTCAAATATAAAAGAGATTTGAACAAAGTTTTAAAAAGAAGTTGGGCACAAGCACAACAAATCACATACAAGATATACAACTACCTAAAATAAGATTTAAAATAATCCTCTTCCCTTCGCTTTCTCTCTCACCAAACATAGCCTAAAACTAAGGATGGTTTGCAACTGAAATTTGTGACATTAAAACCAAAATACTGTTTCTGCATAAATTTAAACTGTGAAAACAGAAAGCCAAAGTTGCACATGCATAAATGATCAATGTACTCCAATAAATCAAATACTAAGAAGCATGTATAATGTTAAGAAGTCTTAGACAGTCCAAACTTCCAGCAACAACCCCTTCAAAGTTTGCTGATAAAAAAATTCAGTGACATGAGATAGAATAGCTTGAATTGAAGAAAATTATACTTTTAACCATCACTAGGAAGAACTACAATAAGGAAGCATGGCAAGAAACACATCTTTAGTCTTCCATGTTGCTACTGAATTAATCTAATTTTCCCAACAAAAATATTACCAACATTTCAAGAACCACCATAAAATGCTTTCTTCATCTGAAAACCAGCTCAAGCCACAGATTGATGCAGAACGGGCACACACTGATTTTGGGTGGAGATTTTATTTATAATTTTATAAATTATGATATTTATACTAATTTATTTTATTTATAAGTTAATTAGGAATATTATTAATATTTAGTGTTCTATTTTATTAGCAATTTAGTTTACTTTTTCTATTAGCGTATACTTCCCAATAATATTAGTAAGTTTCCTATTTTGAATTAGGGTCTAAACCCCATAAATATTAGGTATTTCCATTGTAATAGTTAACTTTGAATAATTGATATTGAGTTAAGGTTGTGGCCATTGTTGTGTGTTAGGGTTGTAACCCTTATTCGCCTTCTTTCTCTATTCCTATTATTCTCCATATTTTTTATCTTCTCTTTTGCATCAATTCTCCATTTATTCTGGTTTTGTGATCAATTAAATTGTTGAATGAATTTCTTAATAATCATTCTGCATCACAAATGTACTTGCAACACCGCATTTAATTTGTTGAACTAACAGGTATTTCCAATATTCAACAAACCAGATTTCTCAATAACATTAAATTCACACTCCTTAGCAAATATTGCTAATCAAACACAGTTTTATGATTCCATGTCAGGTTGCAATGTTGCATGGGTAGCCTTTCTTCAATTAAATGAATAAATAAACATTGGCTACAAAGTTAGAACAATTAACAAACTTATAAAATAACCGTTATAATAAAACTACCGTCATGTGATCTGGGGTCCACAACAAAAGATTTTCATGCAACACATTTCTCCCAATTCCTTTGTCTCAAAAAGTGATGAGCCCCAACCATCCATCAAAAATATTGTTATGTGTTTGAGGGTAATATTGCCTTTGTACCCATTCCCTTATTATTATAAATACATTTGTTTAGTGAGGTAAGAAACCTAGCTAGGTTTTCAGCCTCCTATTCCAGCAAATCTCTTCTCTTTAAACTCTTATGCTTCAATTTTAACTTGGTATCGGAGCAAAGAACTTGATTTATATTCTATTCTTTTATTTTTTCTCTTACTCTTTTCTCCGTTCTATTCGTTTGTTCTTTGTTTTTTTTTTTTTTTTTAAATCAACAACAAAGGACTTTATTGATAAATCAAAAAAGTAAGCGAGGATGAGGCATCCTCTTACAAAAGAAAAGGAGAAAACACAAAGCAAAACCCTAACAAGATACTCTTAAGCAAAAGCCTACATATCACACACCGCCAATCAATCTCAAGCTAACAAAAAAAGTGGGACCCCCTTAAATAGAGGATTTCCCAAAACCCAAAAAGAAGTTAAATGGCAAACACTATTCCACAAACAATCCACCTCATGGAACTTATCTTCTGTGACAACCCTCACTACTGTTTACTAATAAGACCACTGCTTACTGCTAAACTGTGACTGAACTGGATAAGTAACTGATTAGACTGAAATTCCGAATTAATTGCATGAATATATTGTGTTATTTGCATTTCTATCTGTTGACTGTTAAAGTATCTGTTCATGTTTCATGCTTTAAACTGCAAATTAAAGGCCTTATCGGCGGCCGAATCTGAAATTGATTAGTGCTTTGTGTTAATTAGAATTAATGTGATTTTATGGTATATTTATTTGAAATGTGATTTGGTATGATTAAATTAGATTAAATAAAGCTAAATTATAAGAGTTAGCCTTATTTACCATCTTGCCATGCTAGTGGGCCACTATGTTAACACACTTGAAGCCTTATCACACTTAGACATAATTTCCTCAGCCATTTCCTTGAGCTTAACCGACTAGAGGGAGTGAGAGAGAGGAAAAAACTTGTTTTCAACCAAATTGGCTTGGAGGCTTAGGAAAATTGAAGGTTGATTTCATAGTTGAGCTTCCTACACTTAAAATTCAAAGTCTAAGGTAGAGAATCCACCTTCTTAAACTTGTCTTTAAGTTAGTTCTTGCTTGATTCTTGTTATATTGAAGATTGAAGTCAAAATTAGCTTAATACATTGAATTGAGTAGGAATTCATGCATGCATGTTGCCATTCTTGAGTTTTGAAGAGTATTATCCATGAAATTGTACATGCATGTTCATATTTTTGCATTGGACCATGAATTCATCTTGTTTATGGAGAAATTGGCTCATTTGAGCATGTATTTGAAGTTTGAATTGGTTTAAATTCATGCATGTTATGTTTTACATCATGTTCATGAAATTGGTTTGAAATTGTGTTTAATTGAACTACCCTTGGGCTTTGATTTTACAAATTGAGCTTTGAAACATGTTATATTATGAGTTTTGAAGCATTTTCCAAAAAATTAGCCCAAAAGCATCAAATTTGATGCATTGGAACTTGGTTTTGAACTTGAGGTTCAAATCTGGAATTTTCAGAATTTGGACTCACGCTCGAGCGGGGAAAGTGGCGCACGAGCGTGAAATGCGTGCTCCCAGCACTTTGCATCGTTTTGCAGTCCGCTCGAGCGTGGGAATGCACGCTCGAGCAGGGACTTGTGTCACACGCTCGAACGGGTGTCGAGCGCCCATCGAGCGTGATTTTCACACATCCAGTACTTTTGCCATGTTTTGCAGTCCGCTCAAGCGAGGGAAATGACGCTCGAGCGGGGAACCATTGTTTGCAAATCCGCTCGAGCGTAAAAAGCCACGCTCAAGCGTGACCCCTGTTTTTTGAAAATTTGGTAAAGTGTTTAAAAGTGCATCTTTGCATCCTCATTTCATCCTAGGCATTCCTATGCCTAGTTTAAGGCATCTTAATGAGGATATTGATGTAGAACCACACCGAGGCAAATTAGGGATTAAGTTATTATTTCCCAACTGTGTAGCTTAGTGTGTGTTCGTTCTGTAACTGTGTAGGGTTGGCATCCGGAGACGCGTACTAGCTTATCCGTAGCCCAGAACTCTGTGAGTAACAATGTTGTAAAGATGTGTTCAATAATGATTATCTTCTGAACAATTGAACTGTACTGTTTTCTGAAATGATACTGTTACTGAATGAATGATGTCCTATTTGTGAACTGTCTTCGTGGCATCCATAGCAACCTCATCATATCAGATCGCATTACCATCTTATTAGAGATCTCTCGCCGTTCCCACGTTGGAACCACTATCAGCATCGATATGATGGCCATCAATGCATCGATGCATTTAGACCTCTTTATCTTGTTTTGCTATTGGATGTACCACATATGACTGCTATGACTGAATAACTGATATACTGATTCAATTGACTGTTTTCAATACTGAAAGGACATTCATTCTTAACCTCTTTACGCATATGTTATTCACTGGGCTTTAGCTCACTACTCATATATATATGTAGGTGTACAGGCACCAGACCGTTGCTAGAGGCGTCAGGATAGGCTCATGTTTTGTCAAGCCAACCTTTGTGCCTCACTTTGAGGTTCCAGAACTGTTCAAGCTGCGGCTGCTTGGGGTGTTTTAGTTTTTCCCCCCTTTTTGCATATGTCCTGTATAAACTAAACGAGGTTGTACTGTACTGTTCTAATAGGGATTAAGTCCCTATCCTGAATGATTGTAAATATTGTGCATACTGTTTGGTACTGATTGTATATATGTTATGAAAAGTCTTTTTGCATACAGACTATCACAGCTCATTGGACATCTTTTATTTCTTGTTTGGCTTCGCCACTGTGATTCTCGTATTCTTGTTTCTATCATAGCGGGCCTTGTAATCTCGAATTACTAGCGATTCTGATTGCTAAACCCATAGGGGCGGGTTTGGGTCGTGACATCTTCAAACACCCTCGCAATTCTTTCCATCCATAGAATCCAAAAAGTTGCAAAGACCACACAAGACTATAGCATTTTGGCTCTCTTCAATACTCCGAAAGTGCGAAAGTCAACTTGGAGCATATGCACAGTCCCTTTTGGGGCTACCCACATGACATTCCCCAACAAAAACAATTTGTACCATAAATTCAAAGTAATTGGGCAATGTAGAAATAAATGATCCACGGATTCCCCATTCTTACAATACATAATGCACCACTAAGGATATAGAAAGCGATTAGGTCTCCGTTTTTGCAATGTATCATTTGTCAAAATGCCTTCATGAACCAAGGCCCACATAAACACCTTCACCTTTAGAGGAACACAAGCCTTCCAAATTCTTTTGCGAAAAGGAAACTAAGGAACATAAGGAGTATCGATGATTTTGTCGAAACTAGACTTACAAGAAAATATCCCAGCTGAATGAAGAGCCCAAACCCTTTCGTCCTCCAAAAGAAGAGCCAAAGAAAAATTATCAATTCTGGACAACAAAGACGTCAACTGTGAAGCCTCCCCATTATTAAGATTCCTAAAAAAATCAAAATTCCAGGAAATTGGAGCCAAAAGTGAACAAGCCATGGAAGCAATAGAAGAATTATGAGATCGAGCCACTCTCTAGAGATGTGGAAAATCAGAAGCAAAAGAAGATTGACCCATCCAAACATCTTTCCAAAAACAAACAAGTTCCCTGTTGCCCACCCTTACAGAAAGATGACGAGACCAACATGTGTAGATATGAGAAATTGATTTCCAAGGAGCACAACAGTTACCCCTCAGAACCACCCTTGAATCCCTACCATTGTCTTGAATCCCATACTTGCTTCTAATAACCGAATGCCATAGTGAATCACTCTCAAGTGGAAATCTCCATAATCATTTGCCAAGAAGGGCCATGTTCCTAGCCAAAATATTACCAATGGCCAAACCCCCCTTGTCCTTAGGCAACGAAACTAAATCTCAATTCACCAGGTGTAGACACCCCATTTTTGACCGACCTCAAGACTTGAACGTTATCGTTTGTGCACTCGATGATTGTGCTTGTTTTGAGCACCCGAAGTTCTTGGCGGAACGCCTTGTCTTTGAGCCTCTAAACCCATTTTGTTTTGTGCTTGTTTTTGGGCCAAACCTTGTTGCCTCTTGCCTGGAAGGGGGAAGGGCCTTGTCGGCCACCTTTTGTTCTTGTCGACCACTTGAAGTGGCTGGTCGGCTACTTAGAGTGGCCGATGGCCATTTGTCTCTTTTTTCAGATATTTGTTTGTCAGCTATGCCAGCTGCTGCTCAGTGAAGGCTATCTCCATATACGTGTATGGAGGGATGGATACAAGCTCTAAGCTTGATTTTCTATATATAGGGGATGCTCTCCCCCATTTTGAGAGATTGAAAATTTTGAATCAAAATTCACCCTCTCTCTCTAGAATTCTCTCTCTCTTCTTGCTTTGTGCTTGATAGTTGATTTTCTCTACACCTTTGCACACTAACCCCTAACCAACTTTGACCACCTTGGAGCCTAATTTGAGCTTTTGGAAGGAGGTTTGAGCCTAAAAGAGTGGCTGTTTTGTGCTGAGCTTCAAGAGGTTTGAGACTTACCTTGTAGGCTTTGTTTTAATCAATTGCTTTGCCTCTTTTTACACTGTTTTTGGCCCAGTTTTCAACTACAAAAAGCTCTGATTTTTTAGCCTTAACATGTTGGTTTGAAGTCATTTTGTGTTAAGGGGTGGTCCACCCTTCTTGTTGCTTATTCGTGAGTTTTTGCACCATCTTTTAGCATATTTAAATCAAATTTTTTGGGCCTTTAAACCACTGAAATTCAGAGTTATTTCAGTGGTGGAAAGCATGTTTTGAAGTCAAAAAATGGAGGGGTTGGCCCCCCCTCCTTGTGTCTCATTTGCATGTCTAGTTAGCATCACATGGTAGCATGTTTTTGTGGCTTAACCTAGCTTAATTCAAGCATGTTTTAGGCTCTGATTTGGAATGATTTAACTCTGTTTTGGACTGCTTTGGTCATATGAGCTTTATTTTGCATAGTTGTAGTGCAATTATGCTTAAGGGTCTAGCTTGTGCTATGTTTTGGCCTCTTATTCTAGCCATTTTTAGCTTATTTCAAGCATGTTTTAGGACTTCTTTTAGGCTGTTTTAGGACTGTTTTGAAGTGTTTGTGCTTTTTGAGCTTTGTATTGCATGCTCATAGTGTAATGGTCTTCACTAGCTCTTTGTTTGCTTTGAGCATGAAATGCTTGAATTGTTTGCATGTTGTGGTGTTATTTTGCATATAATCTCAGCATCATACTCTCTATCACATTTTCAATTGTCTCACTTTCAATCGCTTTCGAGAGTTGTTTCAAGTTTGGAATTCTTTAAGCTTGAGATAGAGTTCATACTTAATGGTTTTAATCCTCTTTTGAGGGTTTCTACCAACCAACAGCATGACCTCTCTCTTGCCTTAAATCATTCCTCGGTTGACACTTCTTTCTCTTTAGAAGACTCTCACCTTGGGCTTAATCGATTAAAGGACTAATCGGTAATGTAAAATGAGTAAACAAAATGAACAAAGTAAAAGAGGGAAGATTAAGCATCTTTGTGTTGCATTGCATGTGTTCGGATCGGACGTTAATCCGAACACAAGAAATTTGGGACGTTTCATACTCGAAGTGATGAAACGTGCCACTTTTCTTAGTCACCGTCACCCTTGATCATGCATGATAGGGTGGTGGTCCTTCAAGTCTTATTTGTGCATTCATTAAGCTCGTACAAGCTTGGTTTTCTAGTCATCATGCATTGAAAATGCTTGGTTAATGGCTCGAAGGCCAAGAGTTTCCTTCTTTTGAGTTTGCGTAATGATAAGGAGGGTAGCAGTACACACATTCCTTGAAAATACATTGCTTTGCCTTTGTTTGCTCTCTATTACAACAAAAGGAGAAGTCCAAGAAGTGGTGGTCGACCGGCCAGTTTTAGTGGCTAACAGCCACTTTTTGTGGCCAACCGGCAAGCTGGAGTGGCCGACCGGCCAGCTGGAGTGGCCGACAGCCACTTTTTGTAGCCGACCGGCCACCAGTCAATTTTTGCACAAATGTGCTCTTGAGTTGGAGCAAAGGCACTCTGGAGTTGGTACAATTTTCAGTGATCAAAACAAGTGCAAACAGAAGCATCCGATGGCAAGGCAATGGCATTTTTGGGAGGATCAACCGAGCATGCATGCGTCCCTCGCCTTCGAGGCCATTTAATTGCTTTAATTAGTTAGCATAGCTAATTATTCCATTCAAGTGTTGTACTTAACTAGCTTAGTGTAGCTAGTTCCTCAATTTTGGTTTGTAATAATTAGCTTAGAATAGTTAATTAGTTTCAATTGTGTTGTAATAATTAGCGTAGCTAGTTAGTTAGCTTATTCATTCGGACCTTCCTTCGCGAGGGTATAATACTGTAATAAGTATGCGTGTGTGTGTGCGTGTCTTCCAACCCCACTTCTTTCTCCATTTTATTTATCCGCTTTCGATGGTTAAATTAGGGACATTTTCGATTAGCATACCTTATGCTTGCATGTTTGCATCATTCATTTGTACTGCGTGCACCGAGGCTCGGCGCATCATTCAAACTGCATTGTCAATTCAATACTTCTTTGAATATGTGTTTCAAAGCATGCTATCAGAGTGTTGCAATCATATGCCATATTAGTAGCCAAGCCTATTAATCGCATTATTGCATGTGTTGCATTAGACACTTAACATAGTTAGGATCATGCATTCTTTCTAACTAGTTTTTGTTTTGGCTTGGAGTACTCGGTAAGTTTTTATGCTTTAGCATACTTGTATGAGTGTGATTGCCATATTGTCATGTTTTGCATGCTTGCCATGAGGCTATGTGCTTACTTGCTAAACTGTATGAATGCCTGTGGATGGAGGTTTTGTTGTTTAAATTGGAACAATTCAACGAGTGTGAGTTTTAAGCCCACTTTGCGAAGTGGCAAATCATGTTTTAAGCCCACTTGAGGTAGCAAATCCGCATTTCTAAGCCCACTTGAGGGTGGCAAATTCAAACCATTTTCGAAAACAAACATGAGTTGAATTCGTTCCAATTCTTGCGATCTTAGTCTATACTTGCTTGTGTGCGCCACATAGTAATGTTAGCTAATAACCGGAATAAGAACACATGAGGTTTATAAAACAACATATCATGATAGTAGAGGCCGATCTTTGATCGGGCGAGCGGGGGTGCTCATTTCAGGACCTTCTCCTCTCGTACCCAAGTTCTCGAGCCGAGACAACTTTGGTGATGACGGACACATGGCCTTTGGCACGAGTCAGGGTTTCCAAAATTTCCCAAAAACAAAATATTTAGGTAGCGACTCTGTAATTAGGCAAAGCAGTCCAGTTTTGACATTATTTGATTTAAAATCGATTTTCCAAAATGATTTGCCGAATTGGACTCTTGAATGTTTATTAGTTTCACATTGCACTTTGTGAGATTAGATTCAGAACCGTGACAAGAGTCCGAACTGTAGGACCAATTCGAGCTCTCTGAAAGGGGGGCGCGAAAAAGTCGAGTTACACCAGGTGATCTTTCTTCCTCTCATCCTTGCCTTTCCAAAGAAAATCCCTTATCAACTTTTCTAATGCCCTTGCCACCTTAACCAGTATCTTGAGCAAAGATAAGAAATAAATAGGAATACCACTCAAAACCATCTTAACCAAAGTGTATCTACCCCCGCTTGACAATAAAGCCTTACTCCATCCTTCCTACCTCTTACCAATCTTTTCCACAAATGAATTCCAAAAAGCTTCACTTCTAGGATTACCCCCCAATGGAAGACCTAAATACTTAAACGGAAGTGCCTCTATACCACATCCTAAAAGTGCCACACTATTCTAAAGAAAGTCTTGCTGCATATTAATGCCCACCACACTACTTTTCTCCAAATTAACCTTAAGCCTTGAGATTACCCCAAAAAGTCCCAAAATCGAATAAAGGTTAACTATCTGACTTTCATCCCCTGAAGAGAAAAATATGGTATCATTCACATACTATAAATGTGTCACACTAACTCTATACCCCCCTCACCTCCAATCCCCACAAAAAGACCTTCTTCTCTAGCTCTATCAACCATCCTTCCCAGTACATCCGCCACCAAAATAAAAAGAGAAGGAGATAGTGGGTCCCCTTGTCATTAGCCTCGTGAAGCCCTGAAAACACTCATTTGGTTTACTATTAACTAGAACTAACATATTGCACGTTGACAAACATCCTCTAATCCAAGATCTCCACCACAACCCTTGTTGTCCATTACAAAATCCAAAAACCGCCAATACACATGGTCATATGCCTTCTCAAATTCCACCTTAAAAATAAGTCCCTCCTTTTCTAGACTTCTATATTCCTCCACTACCTCATTTGCCACTAAGGCTACATCTAGGATTTGTCTTCCTTTCACAAAAGCCCCTTGCGCCATAGACACAGTCTACCCCAGTGAAATCCTTAGTCTATTTGATAAAACCTTCCCCAAAATCTTATAAAGTGATCTGACCAAACCGATGGGCCTAAAATCTCCAATTCTTATAGCATTTACTTTCTTAGGAATTAAACAAATAAATGTGGCATTTGAGCTCATATTAATAACCCCCGACCCATGAAATTTCGAAAATACTCCCAACAATTCCCTTTCCTGAAAGACGGCCATGAAAAACCGTCTAGATCTGGAGCTTTGTCTATCTCACAATCAAAAACTACCTCCCGAACTTCCATTTCATCAAATGGCCTTTCAAGCCACGCTGCAACTGTCTGATCAATGGGTCCCCATTCAAGTCCTTCAATTCCCGGTCTATTCACCTCCTCCTTTGAATAAAGCTTAGAATAAAAGTCATAATTCCACTGGCAATCTGATTCTCACTTTCCACCACTATCCCTGGGCTCACTTCTAATCTCTTGATGAACTTCTTTCTTTTCCCATTTGCCACCTTGTGAAAAATTTTTGAATTCACATCCCCTTCCTTCAACCATATAACCTTTGCTTTTTGAGCCCAAGAAATTTGCTCCCTAAAAACCAACTCTTCAAATTTCAATCTCAACTGAGATCTCTCCCTCCTAAATGACTCAACTAAAGCCCCCTGCAACTCCAATACATCTAACTCTTCGATTCTGCTCATCACTTTCTTTGAAACCTCCAAATTCCCAAAAACCTTTTTAGTCCAACACTTCACATTCTCCTTGACCATCTTCAACTTTCTCATAAACTTAAAACCTTCCCATCCATAACAACTAGCATTGGCCCACCATTCCTCAAAATTTCGTTTAAAAAATGGATGCTCCAACCACATGTTCTCAAATCTAAAAGGCGTTAGTCCCCACTTTAATGGGCAACTTTCTATCATAATAGGACAATGATCTGAAGTTAATCTTTGTTGCGATTCCTGCCTTAAATTTTTTTTTTTTGGGGGGGGGAACCCTTCCCACCCCAAGGAGTATAAAAATCTATCCAGTCTACAACACACCAAATTTTCTTGCAAATTAGACCATGTAAATCTTGTATTGCACAAAGGAGGATCCACCAACTCACATTCTCTTATAAACAAATCAAAGTCCCTCATACCCCTAGTAGTTAATCCCCATTGAGCTTTTCTGAGCTCTTCCTAACCACATTAAAATCTCCCCCTAAACACTAATTTGGGGAACACAACCCAGATAACCTATATAGCTCCTTCCAAAAATCCTTTCTCCTAGAAGGTCTGTTAGGTCCATAAACCCCAGTCAATCACCACTCTGTATTGTCAAGATTTCTTACCTAACTAATAGTGAAAACTCCCCCACTATAGTTTCACACTTAGAAACAAGTCTCTCATCCCACATTACCAAAATGCCCCCCGATCTACCAACTGAAGGCAAACAAACCCATCTCCTATGTCTGAGTTCCCAAAGACCTTTCATGAACCTCCTATCACACATTTCTACTTTAGATTCCTGAAAAACAACTATGTCCGGTTGATGACTCCTTAGAAGATCCTTAATAACAACCCTCGTTCTCTGAGCACCCAACCCCCTCACATTACAACTAATAATCTTCATTGGGAAACATGCTCACCCCTAACCTCCTTCCACCGCCTCTTATAATTAACTGAACTGGCTAAATTCCTTAGTTTCCTTGCCCCTTTTTTGCTACTCTCTTGTCAGGCCTTTGGTAGTCAGACACTACTGGCCAGTCATAGCTACTATCTTGTTTGGAGCGGGATGGGGTCATGACACCTAATGAGTCATTGGTTACTAATTGCCCTATACTTGCTAGTGATGTTCATAAAGTTGAAGACTCAAATCTTCTTATTACTATTAGGAAAGGAGTTAGAACTTATACTCAACATCCTATATCTCATTTTGTGTCATATGATTCATTATCTCTATTGTATCGTGCCCTTATTTCGTCTTTGTCTTCTGTATCTATTCCACAGGTTTGGAAGGAAGCTCTTAGTGATCCTAACTGGAAAGAAGCTATGGTAGAGAAGATGAGAGCACTGAGTAAGAATGGCACTTGAGAGTTAGTTTCTCTACCAACCGGGAAAAGGTCTATGGGGTGCAAAGGTCTATCGTATCGTGCCCTTGTTTCGTCTTTGTCTTCTGTATCTATTCCACAGAGTTGGAAGGAAGCTCTTAGTGATCCTAACTGGAAAGAAGCTATGGCAGATAAGATGAGAGCACTGAGTAAGAATGGCACTTGAGAGTTAGTTTCTCTACCAACTGGGAAAAGGTCTATGGGGTGCAAATGGGTGTTCACAGTTAAACAAAAGGTTGATGGGACCATTAAGAGATATAAAGCGAGGCTGGTTACTAATAGGTTTACTTAGACCTATAGTATTAACTATCAAGAGAACTTTGCTCCAGTGGCCAAGATGAATTCCATTCGTTTCCTTCTTTCTTGTGTAGAAATTTGGGATGGCCATTACAGCAATTGGATGTGGAGAATACATTTCTTCATGGAGATCTAGAAGAACAAGTATATATAAATGTTCCTCCAGGTTTTTCTTTTCCAGCTACTGAGAGAAAGGTTTGTTAGTTAAAGAAGGCCTTGTATGGGTTGAAACAATATCCTAGGGCTTGGTTCGATAGGTTCCTTAAGGCAATGCTTAGATTTGGATATAAGCAAAGCCATGTTGATCACACCTTGTTCATTAAACGGTGTGGAGATAAGACCACTATCCTTATTGTTTATGCGGATGACATTGTGGTGACAGGCAATGATGAAGAGGAAATGTCTAGAGTCAAGGCTCAACTTTCTAGCATGGTTATCAGAATCCCAATCCGGATCTCACGAACCTATGATCTTGTGATCCATTTGGGCACAATCGATCTAGATCGTGTAAAAAATTTCTCATAGGTAGGATCTCTCGATCCTGATAATGGGATCTTAGAGGATCGTGGAATCCGAATTCTGATCCAAATCCAATCCTATCTGATCCAATTTACAAGCCTTGTTTTGTATTGTATGACATATTTTATTGTAAATTTTATATTTTTTGTCTAAATACTAATTTATGTGGTCAAAATAAATACTAAGAATTAAGTACTATTGAATCAAATAGACTAAGAAAAACAAACTAGGAAGCAAACATTTAAATATTGCGGTAATTTAAGAAAATTAACTAGTCGAAAAAATAAACTTAGCTTTAGCAGAGTCTGAGGAGGGCAAGATGATTGCAACTTTATCCCAATTTTTGGAGAGACTATTTTTGTGACTCGAATCCACTCCACCAAGGATGCCAACGACAAACCTTATCATTTGGTTTAGCCGCTATTTTGAGTTCTTAATCTATTTTCATATCCAACTTTGTTAAATATTTTTTCTTCACTTTTTATGCATTATTGTAGATTGTAAAGTATTTTGTTATAGAATTCTTCTTCTTCACCTTCTTTTTTGATGAAATACAAAACTTTTACCATCGAGTTTTCTATTGTATAATATTATATGTATATTTTACATGGAATATTATATTTTTCACAATATCTTCACTTCTTTTTAATAAAATATAGACTCATTTTGTGTATACTTTTTAAGAAATATTTATTTAATTTAAATTATTACGTAATTTGTCTTTTTCAGTAGGATCTTACGATCCTTGATCCGATTCTACGATCCGATCCGATCCTGTAAATACCCCCAACAATTCAATGTAGGATCCCAATTTTAACAACCTTGCTTTCTAGGGAATTTGAAATCAAAGACCTCAGTTCCTTACGATACTTTCTTGGAATTGAGATTGCTAGATCAGATAAGGGCATCTTTATTTCTCAAAGAAAGTATATCTTGGACTTGCTTGAGAAAGTAGGCATGTTGGGATGTAGACCAGCTGATTCTCCCATTGAGGCTAATCACAAGCTCAATACTAGTAATGGAGATCATGTGGACAAGGAGAGGTATCAAAGACTTGTGAGAAGACTGATATATTTTTCTCATACCAGGCCAAATATTGTCTATGCCGTTAGCGTTGTTAGTTAATACATGCATGATCCTCAGACGGGGCATTTGGATGTAGTTCATCTAATCTTAAGGTATCTCAAATCAGTGCATGGAAAAGGCATCTTGTTCTCCAATCATGGTCATTTAAGATTAGAGGCCTTCACTGATGCAGATTGGGCTGGTTCTATTGATGATACTTGGTCTACCACAGGCTATTTTACATTTGTCGGAGGAAATTTGGTGACCTAACAGAGTAAGAAGCAGTCAGTTGTTGCTAGATCGAGTGCAGAAGTGGAGTATCAGGCCACGGCGTATGGCATTTGTGAGTTGATGTGGCTTCAAGTTTTAGTGGCTGACCTAGGATTGCTGAGTGGTGGTTCTATGCGACTGTATTGTGCTAATAAGGCCGCTATTAACATTGCTCATAATTCGGTTCAGCATGATAAGACTAAGTACATTGAGATTGACAGGCATTTTATTAAGGAGAAAATGAATAATGACATCATTTGTTTCTCTTTTGTCACATCAAAGGATCAGGTAGGTGATGTGTTTACCAAAGGGTTAGGAAGTAAAGTGTTTTTGTGACAACCCCATTCTATATTATGCTTTGAATTCCTTAATTGTGCATGTGCTTATGTTCTAAGTGTGAATTTGAGTGATAACTATGTCATTAATATGTTTTTCACTTTATATCTGTCGATCGTAGGAAAATCTGTTATTATTTCTACTTTGATCTGAAAATTGAATGCCTTAATGGCATCAAAAATCAAAATTGGTTAATTGGTTGTGATCAACATAATTTTTAGAACCTATTAGAATGTTTGATTAAAATTTCATTCAGTCAAAATTAATTAGATAAAATCAATTAAATCAAGCCTAGGATTAGATAACTTAAGCTAATTAGGCCTATAAATACTTGATGATTGAGATTAGGCTCATATTCTTACACTCAAAAGTCTAAGAGAAAGCCTGAGAGAGAGAGAGAGAGAGAGAGAGAGTTCAGTTGTAGAGAGAGAAAGAGCTTCAATTTGAAGAATTTTGCTTAAGGATTGAAGAATTAAGGAAGCAACTCAAGAACTTGCTAAATTGAGCTCAATTGAAGACCCTAGGTAAGCTTTTGAACTCTAATTCATGAAGCTAAGTTATTTCATATGTGAATTCTGTTTTGAACCCTAATTCATGAAGCTAAGTTATTTCATATGTGAATTCAAGAGAATTATGTGATTGAGTACAAGAATTAAGCTAAGATTGTTGAATTTAGAGGCAATTCATACATGTATGCATAGTTTGGTTGAGTTCCACCATTTTTTAACATAATTAAATCATCCATGTTGAATTTGAAAGATGAATTGTACATGCATGCATGAATTACAAGGTTTTGAAAGTGAATTGCATGTTTTTGAAACTTTGGAATAGAATTTGGAATTTAAAATCAACATGCATGAAGATTTGGGTTTTATTTGAAGAATTCTTGAAGCCTTGAGCTTTGATTTTTGAGAATTGGCTTTGTATTCATGTTTTTGGAAGATTTTTTAAGTGTTTTCAAAGTTTTGCCAAGCCATGCAAGAAATTGATTTGAAAATACAAACTTTGAAGCTCAACTCTGTTCTGGAATTTTCAGAATTCTGTCTCACCGCTCGAGCGAACAATCTGTCGCTCGAGCGCACATTGCTTGCATCCAGTATTTTTGCAAACAATTGCAGTTGGCTTGAGGGACCAAGTCATCGCTCGAGCGACAGCCTATTATTTTGCACCTTGGCTCGAGCGAACATCGAGCCTAGATTTGGACCATCCAATACTTCTGCAGACCAAGTGGTCCGCTCGAGTGACCAATGTTGCGCTCAATCGAAGTGCTTTGTTTCAGCAAATTTTAAAAAGACATACTCTGATCACGTATGCATTCTCATTCCTTTCTGATCATTCTTAGGCATGAATTGAACATCCTCAATGAATTTAAGGATTAGAATGAAGCCTAAGAGAATTGAATAAGTTAAAGAATAATCCGGTTAAGCAATGTAATTCAACGTGTATATGTTGATATATTGTATAGGATCATCCAAAAGGACAAGTCAACGACTGAATCACTGTAAGTAATATCTTAGTAAAGATATTTTCTTAATTACTCTATTTTTTGTATATCCTACTGTGGTACACTTTCTGAAACTGTAATTTTGCAAAAGTAATGAGTTCCTATCTGTCTGATCAATATGATATCTATAAGTGTGGTTGATGTGACATGAATACGTATGATGGGCCCAAGGTCGTCCTGTATATTTGAATTGGACCCAAGGTCGTCCTGTGTAACTGAAATGGACCCAAGGTCGTTCTGTACATTTGACAAGATGGACCCAACGTCGTTCTGAACATCTGATAAGTTTGATTATCTGTTATGAGTTGACCGAATGGTCATTATACAACTGTAAATGATTGGACCCAGGTCATTCCGTTATGATATGATCAATTCCATTCTGTACATCTGTTGGACCCGAGGTCATTCCATTATGTAATGCTTATGATATAGAAATGCTTATGTCAATTACTGGAACTCATTCACATGAACCCTTTACTCTGATGATTTCGCTCACTTCATTATATATATGTATGTAGGTGAATAGTGGGATGTCCAGCCCAGCCTTAGTGAACCTGTGAAGGAAACCAAGTTTTGTGAAGTCTATTATGAGAGCCTTACGAGCGAGGCTTTTGTTCTTTTGTCTTTTGAATTTTTGTTTTCTTTATCGATCATGTTTGACCTTGTATATGTACATAAGTTTTGGTTTAGTATGACAATGATTTTTGAAAGATCTTGGACATATGTAATCTTATTATGTTTGTATGAGTGTGAGTTATTAATATATGTGAAGTTCTGTTTATGCCATTTATGCATAGCTCATTGGATAAAATTTGTTAATCTGCTTCCGCTTTTGCCCCCCACCCCCCGCCCCCCCATTATTAAATATGTCTGTATTCTGTCTAAGGGGGTAGGGTATTCTGTCTGAGGGGTAGGTAATCTCATGATTACTGGCTGGTTATGATCCAAACCTCTAGGGGTGAGTTCGGGTCATGACAGTTTCATTCTATTGTATTATGCACCAACTTTAGGGGGAGGGTTAAGTTATGTGTTTGAGGGTAATATTGTCTTTGTACCCATTCCCTTGTTACTATAAATACATGTGTTTAGTGAGGTAAGAAACCTAATTAGGTTTTCAGCCTCCTATTCCAGCAAATCTCGTCTCTTTCTCTCTTAACTTTCATATGCTTCAATTTTAACTAATATATCTAACGGTTGATCTTGAACTAACCAAGCTTCTCAATCATTTTGCTTATTGATTTTACACAATATACAAATGGAAAAAAGTAAACAGAAGCCAACCCATAACATTCTCTATATGAAGCTAATAAGCTATGGTCATTTCAATTGGACACTCTAGGTACACCTCATTATTTTCTTATAAAACTGACAAATTGACATAATATCTTTTGATTTGTAATTCTCAAATAATAGTTTTTCATTGTATGTTCCAAATTGTCTGCCCTTATTTCAGTGCAGCTGACCAAAATGAGAATCGCCTAAATCATGAAAAGAATGCAACGAGCAGAAGCATAAACCCAATAGATCGTGTTCACCTTGGTATATATGACAAGACACCCAGTTGTCGCACATTTCGCTCATTTCTTTCAATCTGGTGACAAGTTTCCTCAACAAACTGCAATATAGTGCGCATTTAAGCGAGTGAACATATTCAACTTAAAAACGAAAATGGTCATAAATATTCAGCCTAGAAGCATGTAACTCACCCGGCTGAACTGCGTAGAAATTCTAGATTCGAGGTCATCAAGCAAGATGCGCACAAATCCTGCTGCATCAGCTTTTTGACCAGAAATATATCGTTCCGTAGTCCCATGCATAGATATGCAACGCAAAGGATCAATCTTGTATGCCCAATCAACCACAGCATAAAAGTCTTCCTAAAGATTGAAGGGAAAAAAAATTGTCAATAATGTTGGAACTTCTAAAGTGATTAAATTACACTTTGCAAACAGCTGGTGCCTGATGCTAAGCAATAGCAAAAAACTTAAAAAACCATCCAATAGTAATTAAAATATCCATCCCGACAACAATACCAACCCTGCCTGACATGAATCTCGAATCAATTCAAAGTCATTGATCTTAACGAGATTTAACAGAATAATAAAATCAGGACTTCACTCTAAATTATTCCCATTACATAACAAATTCTCCCCCTCTAAGATCCATTAGATTGAACCATACATTCAGATAATGATAATGAACTTGATTTAACTTAAACTTACTGTTGAGATGCAAGTCTTGGCCTGGTATCATCATCTAAACTTGAAGTAAACATCCAAAATTTCAAAGGTGCATCTCCATAAAGTTTGTCTCAATCTAGATAATTATGAAAACTACGAAAATAGGTGCACCAAGTTGTGTCAAAGACAAATATCTCACACAATATTCATGCATTTACACACATCAAAACACTAATTTCTTCATTAAATGAAGTAATTAAACTACTTACCTATGAAGCATAGATTCACATATGGATGACGATACAGGTACACCGATATGGCAAACCTTAAAAATAGTAGAATACAGGTATGGCCGGGGTACACCCATAAAATTATATATTTCTTTTATAATTTATAGTATTGCATGATATATAACATTCAAAAATCAAATGCTAAACTAGTTAAAGGTATAAACTAGAGTTTAATGTCAATCGACAAAGAGAGATAACCGAGAGAGAGAGAGAGAGAGAGAGAGAAGATTAACTGATAGAGATAGGATTTTTTGGGTAATTATAGAGAAATAGGATCGCTCAATCTGTAAAGATTAAAGAGAACTGCAAGTGTTCTCTCAAATTTGTGATATTTCCAAAAATTATGACGCAACGAGTACCGGGTATGAATTTGGTACAGGAATGCATACCAATATGGTTGCACGCATACCTGGTATGCAAAATACATATCTGGTACTTTCTAAAAAAAATTCAAAGTTGGGTATGTTGTGGGTATGGCTTGAGTACGGCATGGGTACATATAAACATAATTTATAAGTAAATATAGGGGTACTAGAATAAATATATTGTGCCGATTCTTAAAAATTCCAAAATAAAGGTAGTAAGATTTACTGTATTTTGTCTAAATCTCAAAAGATGAGGTCAATGTAATTTACTGACAAATAAAAAAGAAGAGGAAGAAGAAGAAAAGATTCATTGTGTAATGAATTACAGTTACCATATCAATTATAGGAGGATAAGAAAGTACTATGATGAGATGAGTTTTAACCATACTACTATTCGCAAGTAACTTTTTGTAGGCAAGTTCAGAGCAATTCCATCATGAAATGTTGACATAATCAAATGCAAACTGATTTAAACCAAATATGCATAATATTACATCTCCATAAAATTTATAAAAACCTCCCTAAGGAGGCATTTTTTTTCTAATTACATAACAAAAGCCAATTGGATAATCTATTAACTGATATTAGTAAATGCACAATAATATATAATACTATAAACATTACTTGAATTCCGTCAAGCAATTCCTGAAGTGATTCATTTAGTTCTGCCAGCTCTGAAGAATTTTTACCTACAATATGTGATAACCAGGGATAAACAAACTTTAACAGCGATAAAAACAATGAGAACTATCTAGAAAAGGATTACCAGTTTTGCTGTCATTGTCGTCAATGTCCATGATTCCGAGATCATCATCATTGGTATCATCATCAGTGGATCCAACATTGTTACCATCGCCAACACCTCCTGTTGGTGCAATTGCAGGAACTTCAAAGCGCATGAAATGAGAGAAAAAAGAACTCTGCAGTTTCAGCAATGAAAGAACTTAAAGTTTAGACACAAACAAAAAGAAAAAGAACTATCACTTGGGTACCAGAAAGTGAGTAGAAAATTAAGATCGCAACCTCATCTACAAGGAGTGGGATAAAAATAGTAAGAATTTTGGCATATGCCTCTGAAACTGCGGAAGTGTCTGAATTGTTCACACTTTGGCTGGAACCTGTGAAGCCTTCAAGCCATACAGTTGGATTTCTTGGTGCTTTGGTACTAGCACGAAGCTCATTTGAAAATTCACGAGCCTGTAGATAATTAAGAAAAATTTCAAACACCAGACTTTTGAACTTGACATTCCTTAGTTGTTAATAGATTCACTGTCAGAAAATCTTCTAAGGCTTACTTAATCAGACACTGCATTATTTACATATAGCACATACTCTTAGGGCATGTTTGATTAGTAGGATTATAGCATAGGATTGGGATTGTTAATCCATGGACTCACAATCCCATGTTGATTGCCAAATTTTATTAACCGGATTACATGTACAGTGGATATTCAATCCGACAAAATTGTTGAGAGGGATTGGGAATCATAATTTCAAAAAAAAAAAAAAAAAAAAAAAAAAAAAAAAAAACGAATACATAATAAATGGTTATCTCACTAATTTAATTGGATAACTAATCTTATTCATGGGATTATTAATCCTTTCACTATTAATCCTGTTAATCAAACAAGGCCTTACAAATTAAGGCTTACCAAATCCTACATAGCAACAGGACACCAAAGAGCAAGTGGAACAACCTACCATCAGTTTATATGGTTTAAGTTGGTCTCGTCAACAAATCGTGAGTAGTCTGGATATAATAACATTGTAGCTATATAAAGCTACATTTTAACTATCCATATATTGAATAAAATTAAAAAATACCTAAAAATCCTTAAAAGATGTCATATAAAGGGAAAGAAATGAATATATAATTCAGCAAATAAATGGCATAGATGCTTCATGTTTCCATCATGAGAAAACTATTTACGAGAATACAAAAACAAGGAACATTAGATGTTGGGGAAGTGGGAAAATTCAAACTACACAATTCAGCATAAGAAAGTAAATGGAGTTTCAATATAGAATGCCATATTTACTGGTTAAACCAAAAATATGGGCACCAGTAAAACCACATGAGTAAAATGGTTGAAAGGTTTACAGAGTCAAGTCTATGAAATATGTAGTGAGTTTTAGATTTGCATTTATAAGATCTGCAGTTGGAATAAATACTTATATGCATCTTTATGAACATTTATGAACACAGAGAAAGAGAATAAGAATGCCAAATATCAGTTAGCATTATCAAACAAAATCGATAAACCTATCCCCAGTTCAATTCCTTCCTAGATCTAGTTCACCATGCAGCATGTGATGCCACTTCCTGACTTGAGACTATTCAAGCACCTTCCATAATTCAATAGTGATTTTGTTCTTACATCTTATATTTAGGAATGAAAGCATTCAGCATATTTATTAGAGCTTGAAGATATTTACCGTGGTAACTATTTCACCAAAAGCATGAGAACAGATAGAACATTTGCTAAATTAAACTTACATGTCAGGTTTAAATTACTCAAAATGTCCATGGATGATTGAATTATTAGTTTTTAGAATACAGAATTGTATCTTGGGGTTTCTATGCAGCTCCAACATTTAAAGTATGATGTTGTATCCATACTAATACCATTTCAACCCATTTTCATGGAGGAATGAATTTACTAATAATATCATCTGCAATCTATGTTACCTGGACTCGGATATGGGTGTCAGGTGTGGGTACGAGTGCATGTCTAAGTGTCCGATTCACCTAACTCCCATGGTGTCATACAGAAATATATTTATTCTAATTTCTAAGGTAAAATGGTATTCACATGGTGTCATACAGAAATATGCAGGTTTTACGCATTCACATGGTGTCATAAAGAAATATGCAGCTTTTATGCATATAGTAACTCAAAATACTAAATATGCTTTTTAGGTGAATGTCCAACTAGACATGTTGGACACATCTATAACCTTTACCCAAGTATCGAATGTACTGCATACATTCAGAAGAGTCCATGTAACAGTTTGCAGTAGCTTGGCGTCTCAAGGTAAAGCATAAACATACTTCTTAAAAACTAAAGCACTAGTGAGCAAATTGGGCCCCTAACCCCTTACTATACATATGAAGTGTAGTAACAAATGCTGTCCAAATAAAAACCTTATCACCAAATAGATGTCAATGCCAGAAAGAGTCTGAATACATGCAGTTACTTTCTTTAGTCACAAGGGCTTTTAAGCTTAAAATTTTACAATAAATAATGGAATGTGTTAATACGAGTAATAACTCCACTTAAAGATGGAATATTGAGCATGAGACACAAAGATAGAGTAACTATGCTGTTAATATATATATATATATATAAAGAGTAGGCACAAAAAAATAAAAATAAAAAATCCGATAGAGGTATATTTTCCCACACCTCCCGGCGTAGAAGCAAATTAAGGGAGGAACAGTAAGCTTTTCTCAAGGGGCCTAGGCAATTCTTGTCAAGACTCTGCAAATGCAAAGGAAAAGCAGGCATTGAGAAAAACACAAAAGTAAATAAGAAGATGAAAGACTAAATATAATTGTTGATATTAGGAAGCTGCTCTGTAATTAGACCTTCATGTGCTGCAAAAGACGAGCATACGTCCTGCATTTATACCGAAGATCAGCATGATCAGGCCTCTTCAGTTGTCCCCGCTGTTTAATCCAACAAGCAAAATTCAGGATTCCTGTTCCAAAGATAGACAATTTCCAAGAATAAAACAACATCCCCCTTGGAAAATACCTGAGAGAAGTAACTTTTGTCACTTATCATGAAATCCACCAAACTAGTAAAGTAGTTTTTCAAGAACTCAGATGCTCTACGAACAAAAGTAGTTTTTAATTTTTCAAGTTCTGCCCGCTTCTCTTTAACCTGTAGAAGTTTTCTGCTCGCTTTAGGAGATGATATCTCAAAACTGTCATCAACAGTAGGCAAATTTGCAATCCACTTCAAAAGAAGAACAACTTCTCATGATTAGTTACGAAAATCTCAAAGAAGAAGTACTTCCCAGGTCACACCACTAACATGAATGTAAGACATGAAGTTCCTGATCCCAAACAGGTATTTCAGCATCTAGCAGATATTAATAATCAGGTAGTCAACATGCTGAGATTTCAAAGGAGACCCCAAACAGAAAACAGGGAGAAATGAGATGCTATGTTTATTAACAACAACAATTAAAAAATAAATTTAAATTGAAATGGAGATCAATTTGTTAACACATTCAGCTCATAAAAGCAACCAATGACTTAAAAATTCCATAATGGGTGGTTTGCCTGCTGAAATTCTAAAAACATTTTATTATTTTTTTTTGATAAAAAAAATAAATAAATAAAAAATAAAAAACATTTTGTCTGTGTTTTTTGTAAAAACAATTTATTATTATAAGATCAACAGTTTCAGAATCTTGTAATGTCAAAATAACAATTCATGGAATTCACCTGACATATTAAAAAAGAGGGTAGAAGGGAATTGTGTCTAATGTTTGTACAACAAAAGCATGCTATATTAAATCAATAAAATTATACATTGGTGCTTACAAGACATGTATTTATGGACACAGGCAACCAGTTATATAGCATACATTATATCTATGAATTTTATATCTTCAACCCATGTTTGAACCAGTACATTAAATGGGTCAACATCCTGTATGCACACAAGATTTATTCTTAGGAGCTACATGCATGTACATCCATGTCATGTCCCAGATTTCTATATCGAAAATCTTCTTTAGCACATGGCAGACAGAAATTTAACTGAAACAAGAAAGACAAAAGGGACATACAGCTCGTATGTTTGCATAGCTAGAATCCAAGTTAGGGACTTCGATACCACGTAAAGCACCAGTTAACCACTCACACGATTCAATATTTTGATGCATGTGTGCCTCATCAAATGACCCTCCTGTGAGACCAGCTGCATACTGCACCAAACAATACATGTTCAAAAGGTATAAAGATTGAGTAAGTAGACCAAACTCAAATCCAACAGTGAATTTCAATAACCGAACTGATGCAAGGGCACCTCAGAAGGCACACGCAATCTTTCAAGAAGCTTATCAAGTTCCTCAATTAATGCTTTATTATTTACAGATTGCATTTCCAGCTTGTTATTGCGAGTTTCTATCTGCAAATCACAAGAATTTTAATTACAGATCAACAAAAGAATAGTCAAGCACTTAAGCTGCGAAATTTTAGATGCCTTAGTAATTGCAAATATTTCCCAACAGGAGGCATAAAACCACGCGAAGAACACACAAACTAGAAAAATGACTAGTGTAATATACCGTTTGGAGAAAATAATGTTGAAATCTAGGGAAATCTGTGAGTATCAAGCAAGTGAATTAGTTTTCATTAAGCAATAAACAAGGGTTTCTCTCAAGACTAACTCCATTAGATTTTTTATTTTATTTTATTTTTATTTTTTTGTGTAGTGGTGGGGGTTCCATTAGAGCATTTGTATGGATCAGAACATAATAACAAAACAAAAAAAGGCATGAAATTGACTTTCTATTTGGATAATTCAAATCTCAATGCTCAAATATGGGGAGAGGGAAGTAGCATTCAGCAGATAATATGTGGACACAACATAAACGTCAGGTAATGTGTGGATACAAAATGTCTTTGTACATGTATGTGCAGCATATATGCATCATAATAACTGCAATAAAAAATATCGGTCTGATTGGAACACAACAGAAACAATACTTCACAGAAATGTAAGCAGAGATCCTACCGACTCAATGTCCTCTCTCATGTGTCTAAGTTTTATATTAAAAATGCCTAACCATTCGTCCATATCCTCAACACAATTTGTGGCTGATTCAAGACCCTGCAACACCTGAAGGACCAAAAGATTAACAATTAAAGAGCCAAAATAAAGTTAAAGATGACAACAAAAAAAAAAGGAAAAAATGATTATGTAAAAATTCTCCATTTAAATCACCAACCAAACATTGCCTTTTGTATCAAGAAGATAGCTGATCCTATGGTCTTCAACATAAAATGGTCCGAGCAACATTATAGTGTAGCCCTAAGGGATAATAAATAAGGTAGAATTGCTTGAAATAGTGGCCTTACACACAACACCGCTGAAATAATTCTTAGAGTGTACATATAGAAGCCAATGGTTCCAGAAAACCATTTAGAGGTTTGAAATGATTCCTGAGTAAATTCTGAAACGTGCATATATAACGGAGATGACCCTGAATTAAAGTGAATAGTGAAGCATGACATGTTTATTTGATGCCATACAGCTGGCAGCCTGGAACATAAGCTTTCCATAGAAAGGCTCATTTTAATTAAGAAAAGCCTCTTCAGGATCTTTATTAAAACAAAAACAACAAAAGTAAGAGGGGGAGTGGGGTTTAAAAGAAATAAGGACAAGATGAATAATAAGCTTTTCCCAAATATGAGCCTTAAATTCATATTAAGATCATCTACACATCTTACACAAGGGTTACCTCGTCGATCAAAGGCTCATTTTCCAAAATGGCATGCACATTTGCTGCTTCCAAAGCTTGAAGTTCTCGCTTCATCCGCTCAGAAAATGCCTCTGCTTCACCAATACCCATTACATACCTGCAAATAACATCATGCTCTAATCTCCAGCAAAACATCAACACATGACAGCCAGAATGATATGATAGAAACAGCAAAGAGTAAGACAAATTACATAAAAATAATGAGAAGAATCCATTCGTTTCAACAATAGAAAATTTGACTCAACTTCTGGGTCTAACTTTCCCACTAGCAAGAAGGAAAAATAGTGAAAAGTAAACATAAAAAAAATCTTCTAGAAAATATATATATATACACACACCCATATATATAAGCTGAAGAGAGAATTGACATTAGCTTATCAAGTAAATACAAAGTGGACAAAATAGCTTCTTAGGTGTTTAAGGATCAATTTGGTTGAAAAACTGAAAATAAAAATAAATAAATAAAATTTGTAGGACAAGATGAAATTCCTGTTTAGGCTTGGAAGTGTTTTTCTGATAGAGCAGTTTAATTGACTAATTTGTTTGACAAGATCTGAAAAACTGACCAAAGGAAAATCAAGAATAAAGTTGATATAAAGTTGCAATAATATTGTGTTATTAAACTTATGAGTCATACAATGGGATTTTAGCAGGCAGCAGTAATTGCACAAATATTAAGATACAAGGAAAGGCTTTCAGAATATGAGACTGGATTTTATGCCTAGAAGATCTACCAAAGAACTATTCACCTACTCATGTAATTGATTAAAAAATATATAGAGAAAAGCACAAAGAACTTCATATGGTTTTATTTACTTAGAAAATTCACAACATAAGAGTCTCTGGGGAAATAATGTGGGGAGTCAGGAAAAAGTGAATATTTTTCCTTCAGCACTGTAAGAGAATATTTTTAATTTTTATAAAAATAAATAAATAATTCATGGAAAGTCTGTAGGCTTGTAACACATTATAAACTGGATGCAAAAAAATCCAAATTGAGAAACTTCAAGAACCTCAGCGTAGCTGATTTCTAAACAATCAAATTTATTTTACTTTGCTTATCCTCTTCATCTCACTCTTGCACTGTATATGCTATAGAAGAAACTTGATGTCATAGTTTTCTTTCAAGTGTACCACATAAAATGAAAATTGTTCTGCATCTAGGACAGTAAATATAAGAATGCATATATTTGTAGTTATATTTTTATTTTCTTACATATGCATATTATATTGCTATGATGCACGGACATCTCTCTGGAGGTCACGTATGAGTGTCCAACACGTGTCAGACACGAACGCTCTGGACATGTGTCGAACATGATGGAAAGAGTTGGACAAGCTGGGACACTTGGGACATGCTACAGACATCTCTTTGGCGCACGAACAAGTTGCATATTATATTGCTATGAAGCACGGACATCTCTTTGGAGGTCACATTTGAGTGTCCAACACGTGTCGGACACGAACACTCTAGACATGTGTCGGACATGCTGGAAAGAGTTGGACAAGCTAGGACACTTGGGACATGCTACAGACACGCTGCAAACGCGTAGGGACACGCTAAGAACACTCTGGAGACACGATGAGGACACGCTGAGGATTATTTTTTTCAAAAAAAATAAATTTTTTAATTTTTTTACTAAAATAACATACCCAAAGTTGATAAATTTGATAAAATTAAATATTTAACATAAAATACATATTCAACATTTAAAAATATGACATATAATAAACATATAAAATTATATTTTTTACACTTGTCCCCAACATATCGCGTCCTACATTTTTCGAAAATTTACATATCTGCTTGGTCCGTGTCGTATTCTTAATTATATTGTGTATACAACTTTAAGCATACAAATCCACTTCTGAACGGCTTGGGATCACCTGTTCCAGTTTTCTGTCCCAATCCCCTGTCCCATTGCTAATATGTTGCCATGTCACCATGTGTAAAAATAAATCTCTGTACTTACACCACAGGATTCTTATTTTCGAGTTTTGTACTGGTCTAAGTTGCACAGTGATCTGGTTCGACTATGCCACCACCACCAGCAACCCTGCCACTGCCAATGAATAAGCCATTTTGCAGGTTCTAGGAAAAGAAGAGAAAACGACGTGAATATGAACCATTCCATAAGAGTTGTTCATTATTATTTTATTACGTAAAATCCATTTTTTCCAGCTTTTTTCCCCTGTTCTTAGTTCCTTCATCCTTATTCTTTGTAGATTCATCTTCTAAAGTAACAAAAATAAAAAAATCTTCAAATCTATTACTAACACAAAGGTTCAATACTATTTCTCTTCCACTAAATCGTCATTTTGTTCCATTGATTCCATGATTTGGAGGCAAAATATAGATTGTGAAGATCTGGGGAAAAAAAGAAAAAAAAACTAAATACAGGAAAAATATGAGTTTCAGTCAAACGATGGGCATTTCGGTAGCCCGGCAATATTAAATATTTGTTGCAAATATTGAACAAGATCACTGCGTCAGAGACGATCAAACTCTATCTACCAAATCGGCAGTTGATGATTCTCTTACATGCCGCCGACGGTGGACTAAGCATAGCGATAACTTTCGAAGGCTAGGTTTAGGGGATTTCCCCTAACAAGGGCTAATCCTGTGGTGCAAGTAGAGATAATTACTTTTACACATCATGACGTGGCAACATATTAGCAATGGGATAAGGGATCCCAAGCCCCTCTGGACAAGGAAAAAACAGTTGAGATTTTGAGCTCTAAAGGAGCTGCTCTAACCACCGCTCTAATGAGTTGGCATGAAGTAAAAATAAATAAAATAAAATAAGGAACATACATCACAGCAGTTAGTGAGACCCACTGTCAGCTCATTAGAACTAACTTTAGAGTTCAAGAATTAGAACTCTAAAACATTTTTGAGGAAAAAATACATACGTGCCCAATAGAGCCTCCATGTCCTCCTCCTCAGCTTGAGACACAAGTTCTTTTTCAACAGTCACTTTCAAGTCACCTTCTGTCTCAGTAGCTGCAACAGGCCCATCTTGAAGATTACTTTGCTTGGTGATCGTGGGCGTATTTTCCTGCATTAAACACAAGTAAATAAAGATTACAAACTGGAAACAATGACCTGACCTAATAGTAGTAATCATTTACAAGAAAATTAAATGAAGCTTATTGAAATTAAAAAATATATGTATATATTTTGATCAGCAACAATAAAAATTTATTAAGACACGAAGCGAAAAAGAAGCGAGGATGGGGATTCCTCTACAAAGAAAAAAAGGAAATGAAAATCTCAAAAAAACACAACGAAGCCAAAAAAACACTACATATCACAAACTGACACCCAATTTACTGCAATCAAAAAGAGAGGAATCCCTCTAAACAAAGGATTCACCGAGGCCCATAAAGAAGCTAAGTGTTTAACTTTCCCATAAAAAATTAACATCCCAAGAAGCATCTTCGAAGACATGCCCATTTCTCTCCAACCAAATAACCTAGAAAATTGCAAAGACAGCACAAAGCCAAAGCACCTTGTCCCTCTTTGATTTGCCCAATACACGGAAGTCAATTAAAATCATATGTGCATTGCCTTTTGGGGCCACCCACATCACATTCCCCAAACCAAACAACATTTTCCATAAACGCACTACTACTAAACAATGCAGAAATAAATAGTCCAAAGATTCTCCATTCCTACAACACATTATGCACCATTGAGGATTTAAAAAACAGGAAGGTCTCCTCTTTTGCAATGTATCATTTGTCAAAGCGCCTCTATGAACCAAGATCCACATGAACACCTTTACCTTATTCACCCAAAAAAAGAACACATTTACATTAAAAGGGACACAAGCCCTCCATATCCTCTTATGAAAAGGAAACTGAGCAACGTGAGGCTTATCAATGATTTTGTCAAAAAAAGATTTACAAGAAAAAGATCCCAATGAATGACTAGACCAGATCCACTTATCCTTCGAATTTGGAACCAAAGAAACGTGCCCTAACCTTGATAAAAGAGCCACCAATTCCCCAACCTCTCCATCATTAAGATTCTTGAAGAAATTAAAATTCCAAGAAATTGGAGCCAAAGAAGAGCATGCCATGGAAGCGATAGAGCAATTATGAGACTGAGATACTCTACAGAAATGTGGAAAAGACAAAGCAAAGAAAGAAAAACCAACCCAAACATCTTCCCAGAATTTGGCAACTTCCCCATTACCCACCCTCATAGAAAGGAAACGGGACCAGGTTGCCAGGTTGGATAAATATAAGAAATTAATTTCCAAGGAGCACGCCCGTTACCCCTAGTGACCACCTGTGAGTCTCCACCATTAAAATGAATTCCATACTTGCTTCTAATGACCACATGCTATAATAAGTCGCACTCAATTGGGAATCTCCATAACCATTTGTAACAACCCCAACCTATGATTAGCTTATAAACCTTACTTAAGAATGACTAATAAGTAATTATGATGGAAACATGTGTTAATTGTGAGTTATATGTGTTATATGCTATTGTATCTGTCGGTCATAGAAATATCTGTTTGTGTTTCTGTTTCATTATGCGAATCGAAAGCCTTATCGGTGTCCGAACGCGAAATTGACTCCGCTTATGTGTTATTTATAATTTTTAGAATTTTATGGTAAATTTAATTAGAATTCGATTCAGAATCAAATAATTAAAATAAAATAAAAACAATGGATTAGCCTTAACTAAACTTAACTAACTAATGCCAAATGAGCCTATATAAGGCTAATTTGATGCTAGACTATCCCACTACACCCTCATTTTATCATCTTTGATACTAAAACCGTGAGAGAGGGAGAACTAGAGTGTGAAGAGAAAATTTAAGAAAGAAAGGAGGAATTGCTAGAGAATTAAAGGGAAATTGGAGAAATTGAGCAAGAACTCACTAGAATTCAAGGAATTGAACACCTAAGGTAAGAATTCAACCCTTTAGTTATGTAATTGAGTCAAGTAATGTATGAATTCAAGAGGTTTAAGTGTTTTAACATGAGAATTGAGTTTGAAGGGTAGAAAGAAGAGCATTCCATTCATGCATGTCCATTTCATTACAATTTGAGTAATTTGAGTTTGATTTCAAAGAATTCTCACATGCATGTTCTTATGTTGGCTATATTTTATGAATTCAACATGTTTTTGTGCTAGACATCTCAATTGATCGTGTTTTGGAAGGTTTGAGTTCATATGTTATGTTTTCACAATTTCAAGTTTGACTTTGAACAATTCACTTGTTTTTGGGCCTTGATTTTGCAAAATGATCTCTAATTCATAATGTTTTACAAGTTTGCAAGTGTTTTCTTAAGTTTGAGCCTAAAAGAATATGTTTTGGTGTTTTGGAATTGAAGTTTGGAACTTAGAGAGCAATTTGGAAATTCCAGAATTTGTACTCTTCACGCAAGCGGTAAAGTCTTCGCTCGAACAGTAGAGTCTACACTCGAGCGAAGAATGCGAGCTCCTAGTACTTTGCAGAGTTGAGGGTTGGCTTGAGAATCAGAACCTGCGCTCTAGCGACCACTCTTATTTTTGAGCCTTGGCTCAAGCGACCAAAGTTGTGCTCGAACGTAAAATGAGAGCTCCTAGAAGTTTTACAGACCAAGGGGTCTGCTCGAGCAACCAAAGTAACGCTCAAGCGAACTGTCCTATTTCAAAAAATTTACTAACTGTTTTCCAAGTGTATCCTTGTATCCTCATTACATCTAAGGCATTCTTAGGCCGTGATTAAGTAACAATAATGAGGATAAAAGTTAGAATCACACGCTAAGAGAGAAGAACGATAAGTTAAGCACTTTTGGGCCATGATTAAGTAACAATAATGAGAATAAAAGTTAGAAGCACACGCTAAGAGAGAAGAACAATAAGTTAAGCACTTTTGGGGCAAATGTTCAAGTGTATCTGTCACGTGTTTGTGTAGGTAACGTGTTAGCACCCGCCTGATCTATCTATTATGTCCAAGTGATCTATTCTATTACCGGAGCTATCTGTGAGTAACAACTCTGTAAAGTTATATTTGATTATGAGTATTTTCTAAGTAAAATGATGCGATCTGTCTTATGAAATGCTATTTGTGAATCATAAATGATTGTCCAGTTTTTCTAAAATGTATTTGTGGCATCCTTAGTTCATGTGGCCCTCGCTCGGGGGTAACAATACCGTGGCTTATGTTCAAGTGGCCCTCGTCCGGGGGTAACAATAATACCGTAGCCAATATGCACGTGGCCTATATGCACGTGGCCCTTGGCTGGGGGTAACAATACCACGGTCCATGTTTATATGGCCCTTACCCGAGGGTAACAATACCAAGGCCTACGTTCACGTGGCCCTCACCTGGGGGTAACAATACCATGACTATATGTGCACAAAGATGTTGACCTTTATGGTCGTCTGTACCGACTATGCGCGTGGGTCTTTATGATCAATCTGATTTGTTAGCTAATGGATATGCCACATATAACTGTTTATGAAATTTGTATGAGCATGTGAATCTCAATCTGTTTTGGACATCAATCATAAACCCCTTTACTTTGTTGATTATTCACTGGGCTCCACCTCATTGTATTATTTATGTATGTAAGTGATCAGGCGTGGGACCAGACTTAAGTTGTTACCTGGAATTCTGTTTTGTCAAGCTAACCACAGTGCCTCCCGAAGAGGTTCCTAAGTGTTCAAGCGTCCAAGTCAAGTGCATGTGGTGTCTGTTTTATCTTTTTTCTCTTTGGGACAAGACTTTTGTTTAGACTGTATAAAAGGGCTAAGTCCCGTTTTGTTTTATCCGTTTTTGGGTGACGTAAGGCTAATATAATTATGACGTCACATATATGTGAATATAAGTTTTAAATTTTTATTGTCCCATATATGTTTGCACAGCTCTATAGACATTATATGTTTGTATAATTGCTTCCGCTAGCCCCTTATTTTGTTAATATGTTCAAAGGCCTTCAGTAATCCCAAGATTATTAGCCGGTTACGATACTAAACCTATAGAGGTGAGTTTGGGTCGTGACACCACTTGCCAAGTAGGGCCATGTTCCTAGCTGCAATATTACCAATGGCCAAACCCCCCTTCTCTTTTGGAAAAAAAATTGCCTCTCAATTCACCAAATGATCTTTCTTGCCTTCATCCTTCCCTTCCCATAAAAAATCCCGCATCAATTTTTCTAAAGCTCTTGCCACCTTGACTAGAATCTTAAATACATACAAGAAGTAAATTGGGATGCCACTTAGAACAGTCTTAACTAAAGTGTACCTACCCCCTCTAGAAAGTAAAGCCCTACTCCACCCCTCCAACATTTTGCCTATCTTTTCCACAACTGGATACCAAAACACCTCATTTCTTGGATTACACCCCAATGGAAGTCCCAAATTAAAATATATATATATATAATAAAAAAGAAAACTAAATCACATAACAAGCCCTCCACCATGACTTCTTACTTTGCCGAGTGCTTCAAAATGACAAACAAGGCAGTATTACAAACTATATAAACAACCACCATATGAATTACTCCTAAGATCCTTCTAACTGGGAATGCAGATGATGTTGAAGTTAGACAACTTCGCTTCAAAGAAAGGGTTTCATCTTCAACCTCACATACATAACAAACCTATAAATGCGCTAATAGATTCGTTGGTTTTTCAAAGAAAGAAAATTGTCAGGCTATCACTACATTGATTTATAACTAAACTAAAGGGCAAACTATATTTTAATGACAAGTTCCGCAATCATATGTGTTGTATGAACCACTCATATATGTGCTCAGCATAATGTAAACCTTGGGATATCAAAGTGTGAGCTTAGTTGACATCAGAAGGCGGCCACTTTGTGCCAATACCCAGTAATGTCAAAGGTGAGGTCTTATACCTAGTCGACCCTTCTCAACACCCTACCTTAGTAGGCCAACACTTATGGCCTTTAAGCTACATACATGAGCGATGAAAACATTTAGTTTCCTTAAGGAGTGAGCAAATTTCATTGACATGAATACATAGAGTCAAAGTAGCACCAAATAAATCCCATCTGTCATAAGGTCTTCAAAGATGACAGTCTACGGAGAACTTAAATTTTTGCAAACCACATATAATGAGATTTTGAGACAAAAGCAGTATAGATACCAATGCAGAAAACTAAGGAATATCATATGCACCTTAGCCCACAGAGCCATCTCCACAACATCTATACCAACAACTTTGGGAAGATGACCCAGAATGTCTTTGCAAGTGTTTAAGATACAAAATACAAGACGGTTCCTACAACATGAAAATAAAATAAAATAAGAAATAGAAGCCACCTGATAGACTATAAAAAGTATATATACATATGTGTATATATATAACAGCATCAAGATATCTGAAGTGTGCTAGGTTTCCTGTAATGTTACCTGTCATCAACATTGCGCATTGTCCACTGAGGAGGTGCAACACTCTGGCTCCTAAGGTTATCAAACCCCTAAAGGAAGTTCAACCGAAAAAAAGATTAGACGAATAAGATGGGTAAGGAAAATAACTCATACATTTTCAAGAAGAAACTGAAAATCAATTTACAAAAAGTTCTAGGAACATATGCTTAATGCATGTCATCCCTATGACAGGGTAAAGTTTAAATCATCTTGGAATGCCAAGCTTTCCTATGATTGTTTAAGTGAAGAAATATTACCAGCATAAATGTACATCCACTAGGGTCATTAGTTACAACCTCCACTTTCGAAAGATGCTTCAGCTTATACAATTTTGCAGGCTACAGGTGGAATGAAAGTTTTAAGAAAATATCAGCTATTAAATATAATTTTTAAGCAACATCAGAGGTATTATGCAGAATACAAAATGGAAAGAACAACCAACAACCAATAGAACTGATAATAATAATAATAATAATAATAATAATAATAATAATAATAATAATAATAATAATAATAATAATAATAAGGGGCAACTAAAATAACAAAAAAAATCACAGGGTTTGATCATTGTAACAAAATAAATCTTGAGTTTTCAATTTTGTCAATTTAAACTCTAATCTTTTGATTTGTTATCAATCTATACCATTTGCTTATTTTCATTAACTAAAACCAAGAAAAAAATAGTATTTTAGTCATTAAACTCAATATAAATATACATAAAATGTCTAAAATATCCATTTTTTCATTAATTTTACTTAACGGAAATAGGCAAATGGTTCAGATTGAAAACAAATCAAAAGTTTAGGGTTTAAATTGACAAAATTAAAAACTCAGTTTATATTGTTACAAGGGTCAAACCCTATGGGTTTTTTATTTTTATTTTATTATTTTTTTTTTGTAATTTCCCTTAATAATAATAATAATAATAATAATAATAAGGAATCACCTCGAGAACTCCTCCATTGGAGTACTTTAAGACACGAAGGAAAGCTTTGGTACGCTGACCTTTTAATTTAGCTGCATGAACTACATATAGTCAGGATGGAAACACAAAATAGTGATGACAATGAAGTGGTTGTTGTAGGAATTATCATTTACTGTTGACAATTTTGTATTGTATTCAACTTTATTTAACCAAAAGCATTTTTTTTTCCTCCTCCCTAATAATGTATTGGTCACACCTACGACAGGGCAGCAAACAACAACGATGAAAGTAAATGACCATCAAATTATCAAACAAACAATATTTTATGAAGGTCATTAGAGCTCTGCTTGGGTAGATATTTTATTGTCCAAACTGCAGCAAATATCTTGAAAAAATGAAGCTCAATACAAGTCACAAAGTATGCTGAAAAGGCCCTTCTTAGAGGAGACACCAAATGACCCTTCTCACTCCCCTCACAGCCCTAGAGTCAATTTGACTCTAGACACTGTATATTCATATTACTCAATATTGAAGAACATAAATATTTGCAGCAGTCTTGCATAAGCCTTTACCAAAGAGCGTAGGAGAGAGTCATAGCTGTCGAAACCTCAAAGAGTTAAATAGTTCTGGACAAATTAGCCATGCTTTCAAGTTCCACACAGTTCACAACTGCAGCTCCATAATCTCATCATTCTACCGCCTCTATTAATTCACATTCCCATCTCATCAGTTAATTTGTCATCCATTTACAAATGTATAAACCATTTCCTTCATCTCTAACTTGCCTGATCACAGATTTTAAAGGAAACATGATTGAATCTTTTCAAAATCTTTCCTAGTCATTCTCCGCATTGGTCATACAGCTACTTTTATAGCAAAATGCTCCAATTAAACATTATGTTTAACAGAAATGTAACATACCCAGAAAAATACCTATAAAAGTGCATAGCATTCAAATATATGGTGTAGATTTAAACTTGGTTGCATAAATACTAACTGAGAATTGATTTTAGGCCATGTTTGTTTAGGTGGACTGGATTAGATTAGATTAGCATTCCCATGATTAATAATTCTAAAACTATGAATCCTTTTAGATTATATATCATATCCTATGTTTGGATTGAGTTAGAATTATAAGGAGGAGAACTAATAGTTCAGACTTTGGCTTAGTCCTTCAATTTATATCTCACCCCATACCCCATCTGTGGGATTGAGTAGTCCATAACGCTCTGTGAATTGAATAGTACATCATATGTGATACCATATCCAGACATACCTCAATTGTTTAACCAAATATTGGATTAATAATTTTATTGAACTATGAATCCAATCGCTCATGTCCAAACAAAGATCGCCTTAGATCACATGAAAAGATTAATCAGCTCATCGAGAGAGAAAGGAGAGAATGGAATGCGTACTGGAAATGGCGAGAACACGAGGTTTAGCCATGTGACCACGGCCCAATTTGCCGGTTTTGCCCCACATGCCGCGGCTCTTGGCGACGCGGATCGACAATACGATCTTCTGCTTGGTGCCTTCGATGGCGGCCTCGCAGGCTCGCCTTAACTCTTCGTCATCTGCGCTCGACTTCGCCATTATTGACTCTTCTTCTTCACCTTCAGGTCTGGAAGAGACGAACAAACAACATTCAATTCAATCACAGGAGGGTGGGTTTCTTCAATTAGTTTGAACCTCCACGTAAAAAGGAAACCGTTACGAGTCTATCGCCTGTATTGTTTTTTTATTAATAATACTAGCGGCTGACGCACACGCGATGGGTGTGCAAATTTACAAAAAAATTATATTATTCTTTTATTATATATTTTTTTTATAATAATTATATATGTATTATAAATGTAATATAATGCAAGTTAAATATTTCTAATTATGTGCAATATAATATTTACTCGGTATATATTTCAAATAAAATATGTACAATACAATATATACAAATCTTTAAAAAAATATATAATATTTCCTAATTTTTACCACAAAAAAAAAAAAAACTATACATTATGAATTCATAAAACATCTCAATTTGGCATTGATATGAGAGTGGAAATTACAAATCCTGCAAGCAATATATAAGATACATAAAAAAATTAGTATTATTTTTGTTTGTTATATAAACATAAAAAAATTAAATTATATTAAATTCAAAAATAAATGTACTTTAATCAATAGATTGCAGCATAACTTTGCTTTTGTAATTGGTTAATTGTGTTATGTATGAAGATACAAAGTGTAGAAATTTTTGAAGTTTTTATAAACGAAACAAAAAAGTTAGAAACTTACACGATGATAAGGGCATAAATTATCACTTAGATCGAACTTTTATATGGTGGGAAAAATAAAAAATAAAAAAAAATATGAGACTAAAATCCATATCATAATGTATATATATATATTTTATTTGTACTTTAGATTGAACTTTCATATGGTGGTTTTTATAATAAATTTGTCATAAAAATATGAGTCTAAAATTCACATAGTTTTTCATAAAAATATGAGTCTAAAATCCACATCATGGTGTGTATATATATATATATATATATTTCTATTTGTAATTTAGATTGAACTTTATTTGGTGAGAAAAATGAAAAAAGTTTTCATAAAAATATAAGCCTAAAATCCACATTCAACTAAATCAAACAATAATGTATACATGTTTTTTTTTTTTTAATTTAGATTGAACTTTTATATGGTTGAAATTTTTTATAAAAAAAAAAAAAATCATAAAAATATGAGCGTAAAATCTACATCATAATGTATACATTTTTTGTTATTTTATTTGTAATTTAGATTGAACTTTTATATGGTGGAAAAAATGCAGAAAAAAATCATTAAAATATGAGCATACAATCCACATTATAATGTATAATGTATATACATTTTTTTTTAATCAACATGATCAACAAAATGGAAATGTGATTCTCTACTAGTTCTAAACAGCTAATTAATGAGCATAAAAAAAATAAATAATAAATGAATACAATATTTTTACTAAACAATTACAAAATTTATACTTTCAAAAAAAAAATAAATAAACAAATAAACAAATAGACACTAATAGAACACTTACAGGAGAAGAAAATTGATTGTGTTAAACAACTCCTTGAAAAGTTATTAGCTCTAAATAGCAAAAAATTGTAAAGCAACCTGCAAAAAATATAATAACCCGACACCAGGTCACCCCCCAAAAAAAATTCAGGACCTACAGAATTCTCACATGGTGGGAAAAATGAAAAAAAAAATGAAAAAAATCTACATCATAATGTATACAATTTATTATTATTATTATTATTATTATTATTATTATTATTATTATTATTTAGATTGAACTTTTATATGGTGGAAAAAATGAAAAAAAAAATCATAAAATATGAGCTTAAAATTCACATTATAATGTGTACATTTATATTTTTTTTATTTGTTATTTTTTTAATCATCATGATCAACAAAATGGAAATGTGAATTTCCCATTGGGAAAGTATTAGTTCTAAACTGCTTATTAATAAACATAAATAATATATAATAAATAAATACCATTTTTTTTACTAAACAATTACAAAGTTTATACTTTAAAAAAATAAATAAACAAACAAAGAACATTTACTATAGAAGAATGTTGATGGTGCAACCCTTCAAAAAGTTGTTAGTCCTGAATAGTATAAAGTTGTCGAGTAATGTGCAAAAATAAATTTATACTAATATTGAACAAAATTAAACTACAATTATAAATTAAAGACTCTTAAACACTTACAGAATTAATATGGGGAAAAAAAATAACTAAACAAAATTTCAATAATTGAGAATATAAAAATGAATGAGTTTTAGATAATTTACGTAAGATCAAAGCAATATGGAAAAAATAAATTTATACTAATAATGAACAAAATTAAACTACAATTACAAATTGAAGACTCTTAAACACTTACAGAATTTATATGGAAAAAAAAATATAACTAAACAAAATTTCAATCACTAACAATATAAAAATTAATGAGTTTTAGATCATTTACCTTCAAAGAGGAATAATAATCTTATTTGTATTTCCTTTACCATAATAGTATAGGTAATAATTTTGTTTTGTAGCTTCTTTGAAAGAGAAAATTATAGAAAGAGAGAAGAAACTAAAAAGTACAGAGGAAGAAACCAAAAAGTTTTTTTTTAAAAATTGTCAAACTAATGGAGAGATTGAGGCCTCGTTTGGGAACAGGCTATTTTAGTAACTTTTTGACTTTTTACGAAAAGATGTGCAGAAAAGTAGAAAGGGTGATGTGACAACTTATAGTAACTTTTGACTTTTTGGCTAAAATAGCCACTCCCCAAACGAGGCATGAGAGATGGTTGATTGATTGGTGCTTGGGTGAGAGAGAAACTGTAGCAACGCGGTGAGGAAATGGGTACTTTTTTTTGCTTTTTTCTTTTTTTAACTTTAATTCTTCTTGAAGTTGAGTATTAAGTAGCTGCTAGGAAAATGAGCAAACGTGGGTTTTTTTTTTTTTTTTTTTTTTTTGTAAATCACCTAAATTCTGTTGCTTGGGTGCAAAGAAACTATAGGAACGTAGTGAGAAAATGGGTAGTTTTTTTGGTTTTTTTTCTTTAAATTCTTCTTGAAGTTTAAGTAGCAGCCTAGGAAAATGAGCAAACGTGGGTGTTTTTTTTTTTCTTTGTAAATCACCTAAATTCCACGTGACAAAAGCTTCAAGAGACTAAATTCAAGGTTTATAATAGTATAGATTACTCTTGCCCCCCTTACGTTTTATAGTTTTCTATTTTGGCCCTTAAAATATATGTTTTCTTACTTTGGCAACAAATATTTGTAATTTTTTAAAATTTACTCTCAAAATTAACATCCATCTAATTTTGGTAGGAAAATAAAATGCCAAGTTACTACAAAAATTGACAAATTACACTTTACTGCAGGAATTTTCAGAATTTGCGACGTTTAAAAAACGCCACTATAAGCCTTAAAAACGCCGTTGAAGTCTAAAGTGACGTTTATAACTTTCGTCGCAGATACGGCCGCCGTCTTAGGTAAATGACGTTTATTAAACGTCGCTAATGACTTTAGCCGGCGTTTTTTTAAAACGCCATAAATTCTCATACATCCGTTACCTAAAAACCATCACAGTTAAGTGCTGACGTCATATGACGCCACTTAGTGACGTTTTTTCAAAAACGCCATTTTTTCTCTTTTTTTTACAAAAAAAAAAAAATTTGCACTGCAATTTATAGAAAGAAAAAAATATAAATAAATTTCATTGCACTAAATCTGCAAAATAATGCTTCTCAAAAAAAAAAAAAAAAATCTGCAAAATAAGTATTCAATTGTCAAATTGCATTATTAGCTAAATAAGGTCAACTCTGAAAGGCAAAGATTCTATACAGAAGTACATAAATGAAAATAAACCAAACAAATTTAATTCCTCTTCCAGGTGGCTACAATTTTACATTTGACAAACAATATAAAAAAATTATAACATTTCCTACCTATTTATATTCAAGCACAAACCATATCTCAAAAAAATGTTAATAAAACCATCAAAATATTGGATAACTCATTCATGGGCCAATGCTTATTTCAAGGAACAAGCTGGCCAATACTCCTACAAAAAAAACACTGGAATCAATCATCAAAAAATAGAGAAACTAACCCAAAAATAAAATAAAAAGTTAACAAATTATAATCATTGCCAATAATAAAGTCAGCAAAAAGTTAGCACAACAATCACAATCCAAGTTCAAAACTCTCACCACCACCTGCAAGCACCCACACACAAAAAACTTCACGGTCATCAAATAAATATATACTCATAAGAGAGATTACGGACAGTTCGAGTATGGAGAGCACCACCTAAACTTGTTGAAGGGTAAAAAAAAATGTTTTTAATGCAAGAACACATTAATTATGTAGAAACAATAAATAATAAAATGAAATATATAATTAGAGGCACATTAATTACTTGTGAAGATCAATTCAGATATTAGAGCTATGAGCCATTTAGGGGCCAACCCACTAGGTTGGTGCCTAGCAGCCTAAAGTCTACAAACATTCAATAAATTTAAAATAAAAGTGGAGACAGCTGCAAGAAGATGATCAGAAGACCCATTAGAAGTTACCAAACTAACAATACTTTTTTCCTTTCAAATTCACAACCCTAAGATTAGACTGCTAGATCTAACATTCTAGGGCATTTTATGTCATGAATTTAAGCATTGATCTAGCAATTTCTAATAGAGCTTACCTGAACCAAATCCTTTTCTGTGATCAATCTCTTGACAGTTCCACCATTGGACATCAACTCAAACAGTATCTGCAAAAATTCATTTAGGAAAAGTTCACAAATAAATGAAATAAACAGAATACCAATTATATATGCTCAAAAAATATATAATTCATGCAGAACTGTCTGAAAGTATTTCTCAAGCAAATTAATGCAATGGTTCACACTACCATTCCAGTCCCCACAAGGGCACTTGAGAACTAGTACTACCAACAAACCAAACAAAAACACTAGAGACTTTAAGCTAAAGAAATTTGTGTTTGGATGATGAAATAAAAAACAAACTATATGCAAAACATTACTACTGGGTACATATACAAACCTCTTTACCAATTTTTCCATTAATTGTACCACCTTTTATTGAAGCTATCAGCTCAGCCAGCTCTTGTGGGGTAAGTTTAATCTCATTTACAGACAACTTTTCATTTTTCATATAGGCAGCAATATCCCCCATTATCCAATTGGCTGCAAGCTTTACATCAGCACCCTTGGCAATAGTTGCATCAAAAAAATCTGCAACCTGAGACATTCATTCAATGAAAGGGCAAGAACCACCTTAGATCATCCAATCGTGAACTTGTGTTAAGCAATGCTACAAAGCTACAAAAGAAAAGGCTAGTCAAAAGCAGAGGCAATGCATAAATTGATTGTTAATTCAAGCCTTTTTTAATCTTGAGCACTCAAATAAAAGCTAGAAATTCAGATACCAATAGTCACAATATAGAGTCAGTACCAACACTAGAAACAAGTATGCATACCACCACTTACATTTATGTCATTGGCAAGGAAAATAACATCTTGCATGCTTAGACCCATTTGCTCATACCTCCGACGCTTCATTTATGGAAGCTCAGGTAAAGAATCACAAATTCCATCGATGTACTCGTTACCGAGGATAACTATTTGAAGATGAGAGCATATTTTTCTTTGCATTGACATTTTACTGCTTCACCTCCACTCAAACATAATTTCAAATAGTGTCTTATGGCCCTTACTTCTTTCTTTTATGATTTAATTTACAGTTTGAGTAGTATACCTAGTAGCCAGTGACTATTTAAAAACTGCTCTATTTAGTATTTCCATCAAACCATGCTCAACCCCATTTTGACAAACTGACAACAACAGAAACTAAGAGTGACTTGCATAAAGTAAGAAAGGGAGGGGGAAATTGGAAAAGCAGTTGCAGAGGCAATAATTTACTGTTGTTTAAGTTCCGACCTAAAAGAAAGGGTTGATATCATCTCAAAGTGAACCTTCTTGCATATTGCCATTGCTCACTCCTAAAAACCGAACCAACCTCTGCAATTCTACTGCATACTCTGCAGCTTCAATACCAGTTCTCATATCAGGTTCCGAAACAATCTCAAGCAAAGGTACCCCAGCCCTATTCAAATCAACCTGCACAGAGGAACCCACAGATTCAACAAACCCTACAAATTTCATTACAATTGTCTACCAAAACCAACTGACAGTTCCAGGAGAAGAGGTAAATAAAATGAAAATGAGAGCACACATAATCAACACAACTTGTTAATTCTAAATTGCCATGGGTTTCCATTTCGATTGGAATTTAAAGGCTTGGCAATTCTAACTTGCACCTTAGGTTGTTTTTGTTGGAACAACTAAAATAAAATTTCAGAAAACTAGATAAACAGCTCTAGATTGAATGGTACATATGCAACAAACATCATAAAACCAAAGGTATAAAATAGTTAGCTTGAAGTTTTAGACTCCCAAACAGGAATTGTATCAAAATATACTAGTGACAAGCATAAAGCATGATGGGCTGCAGGGTAACAAAGATTAAATAGAATAAATTTCAAGCCATCAAAGGGTGTTAACCAAGAGTTGAATGACCAATGTTATAGAAACTACAAAACACTTTTAGGATGCAGAATGATATTTATAAGATAATCTCTTGTAGCTTCACAAAATCAAAAGCCAAATCATCTACATATAGTTGGTTGCTATTGGTGTAAATCACATTATTTTTTTTCTTTCCAAGCAATTGCAAGCAATGAAAAATAGTACTTTATCAATTTACATGGGAACTACACTGAACTGATTATTAGCATGGCGAAATCTCGACTCTCTTCCCTAGTGCTTCTTTTTACCTTTAGCAAACCAAGCTTTAAAATCTGCGTCACAATAGAAAGACAAGGAAAGGAGGAAAGGGATGAAAGAAAGAAAAAATACCTCATTATATGTGGTTTTTCCCTTGCTCTCCACTTTCTTACAAACTAAGAAAAAATTGAAGCAGATTCAAATTTTACCAAAACAAAAGTAATTAAATATAATTGTAGAGTTGTCCTCACTAATATTACTCAATGCATAGATTAATTAATTAAAAGATTAATATAGCCAAGCTTCATTGATGGAATGATTTAATTGAGCATACATTAGAATAGAACCTGATGCTATAAAATATGCATGAATCAATCAAGTCTATATAAAAGAAATTACTGACTTATGATACTGAACTGGCGCAGACCCCCGCCAATGATTCTTGATACTCGTTTCTTCTTTGTGGCACTACTATTTAGGGAAAAGAAATTATGAAGTCAAAACCAAAATAAAGCATCAGTAAAATAGCATATCAACCTGCAAAATCACCAACTAGCACTGAACATAGAAATTCATAAAAAGAACTCAATAGTCTTCACAGTTATTTGGGAAAGGAAAAGAAAAAATGAAAAAGAACTCAATAGTCTTCAGGCTATGAACAGTTTTAGCTGCTCAAAACACAACACAGTTTTAGCTGCTTAATACTAACATTTGAGAAATTGAATACAGCCAACTTCCAAGTTCTCACTACTGGAAATAACAATTAATTACAAGCATATATACAGAACAAGATCTTTAATCAGTTTTCTTGAGTGCCTTTGCTGAAATTAAATTAAGAAGTAAAAAGAAAGAAGCTAAAAATGCTGCCTTCAAGGTTCCTAATCCTGGGCAATGATTGCAAACAAGGTCACAATTTAAATAAACATAATTATGGACACAAGCAGATTGGTCCATTTAGAGTATATTTGTGGAAATCCATAGATGTTTTCAGAAGTGCAGAGTTAGACTTCAGATATTAACTCTGATGTATAATGGAAGTTCAAAAGCACAAACGGGAAAAGCCTGGCATGTGAATTCCCAATACATCCATCCACATATAGAAGGCAAGTAATATGATGTTGTATTACATGGTTACCACCAAGAGTAAATGAGAAATAATGAATGAAAACAGCACAACTTGAGTGTTTAGCAACTAGCCTGAGGTAAACTTTCGTGTACTTCATCGACCAACCACCTGCATTAAAACATAAATAAAATTCAAATTAATGGAACTGTTTGAAACCTAAAATTTGCACATTTATGGACACATCTCTTTAGGAGTAGTTTTGTATGTGAGTGAGTGGGAGAAAGGAATAGAAGAACTTTTGTTGGTAAAGAAGGGCCTACATTAGATTAAAAAGTATATTTTTATCCTTGTTATATAATTGGTTTTTAGGAGTGGTTTGATTTCTCCTTCACTAAACCAGTTATTGAATTTTTTAGAGGCCATTGAATAGGTTTTTGATGTATAGTTGAACTTTTCTTTTGTAGGCCGCACCCGTTTAATATAATATGTTATTTATCAAAAAAAATATTACTTGTGCATATGCACACCAAAAGAAAAAAAATTACATGTGTATACAGTGTGTAATGTGCCCACGCATGTTGGTATATACAAATTATAACATACATCTATGCTGTGTTAAAATGCTAATGCTTTATCTTGACCACAAGCTATCTTCTAATCTATAATGTTGGAAAAATTAAGAACTTAAGAGAAACCATCTGCAAACCTGTAATCAAAAGTAGGAAAAAAATCGATGCAAGGTGTTAACAATTAACTCCACGGTAGCATAATCAGCGGATGTAGTATCCGTCATGTGAGCGTGTTGAACCTAGATTTGAATAAGTACATGGATAAAGAATCAAAACTTCATTATAAACATCAATATAGTAGTTATCTCCATATATTTGCATAAAGACAAACTGATCTATCATAGAGAAGTCCTTAATTGGTTAATTATGCAAAGTTCTAACCTTAAACAAAACAAAAAAATATACCATAAATCTCTATAAGAATAAAATTTATCAATCTTACTGCAAGGAGGAAAGATGGAAGCCGAGTCGCTTGGGGGAATGCAATGGAAACATCCAATGCTGGTAAGTTGAAATAAGAGCTCTTTGGCTCGTTGTGTTGCTCATATGCATTCATTGAAGCCAAGTCTTTCAATTAAATGAACTGCCAAATCACGATTAAAGTAGAAGATGATTTCACTATCTACAAAGAAGAACACAAAACTTAAGCAGCTTGTGAAAGCCATTAAAAAGCAAAGGATGGGAGAAGCCAATACAAATTTGGCCACACATTTTGGCAGAATTCTACTCAATTCAAACCCGATAATTCACCAAAATAATTATCCTAGAAATCCCAGAATTGACATGCCAAACAAACTAGTAGTTAATTAGTTAGTAGAGAAACTCTTTTGTTGTGATCTGTTTTGCAACTACAAAACAGAGTAAAACTGGAGATCAACTTACAACTAATTTCATTCTCTTACATGTACTAAAAGTAAATATAAATAGGTGAGAGGAGTATGAAAAAAAGGTTTGTAATCTGTAATTCAAATCATCAAGTTTCTCTTATAAAATATATTATATTTATGCAAGCATCTAGATTTCAGGACAAGTACCTCATTATCAATAGGTTTTTCTGGTTTCACAATTTATGGTATACTTAAAAGTTGAAAAGGTAAGAAATTAGCTCGATCTGAAAATTAGTAAGCATTTGGGCTACTATGAAAACCTGAACTAAATAAAATAAATAAAAATTTTAAACTTGGGTTTACCTTCAAAGCTTTTGTCGAGACTACCGGCTCTTTTGAAGAGTTGATCGAAGTGTGGCCTGCAAAACAGAACCCCTCAAAGGAATTGTAGTTGCCAAGCTGCAAAATAAAAGGCATTGTTCCACCAATATACAAACATAGATTGAAAAAATTGAAAATAGTGAGATTGAAAAACAAAAAGATCAAAGTGAATGAGATTCTATTGAAAAGAGAGCAGACCAAAAATAGCAAGTGAAAAGATTAAAAAGAGTAAAACTCGACTGAAGAGAGGCCAGATCGAAGATCTGAAGGAGCAAGAGAGAGAGAGAGAGAGAGAGGAGCTGAGGGATAGTAGCGACGGGAGGACCAGATCTGAAGAGGAGCTTCAACAAGTAGAGTGCATCCAACGCCATCGATTAGCAAAATTTACCAACCTCTCAATACAAAATAGGCGATTCAGAACAGTCTAATCCACACCTGTTCGAGCTTTCCTTGGAACAAAAAAGCCTATCATTTCATTGGCTGGTTTCCTCTTGCTCTAACTCAATCGGTCTCGATCCCGGTCCCTGTCTCGATCCCGATGATCTTGATCCTTCTTCACTCCTTGGTCTCGCAACCCCGCCGATTTGTGCAACTACACCGAACCATCTTCCTCTGCAAAGTCATTAGAATCATAATCAAGAAAAACAGAACCATCAAGAAATTTCAACCAAATGAATGCAAGAATGAATGGATTTAGAATTAGATCTGAACAAGTGATCTGATTCAACCCTGGTGCATCTCTCAAGGAGCATGAGGAGACAGAGAAAACCCTAGATCTAGGATGGAGAGAGAAAACGATAGAGAGAAATGGAGAGAGAAAATAAAATGACGGAAAGAGAAATGGAAACAGAGGGAGACGGAGCACCGTTTAAAGTGGAACACGCGTGTCTTAATTTTACTTTTTTTTGTCCTCCGCAGCGTTTTTCAAATAAACGTTGTCTAAAAAACGTGGTTATAGCCAAATTTTGTTGTAAGTTTTACAATTTTCTCAGAGTCTCTTAAAATAATTTCTTCACATAGTTTTAAGTTTTACACTTTATCATTTTTTTTTCTTATATTGTAAAATTTTGTGGTCATAAACAAATAAGTTAAATAACCTAAAATACAGTACAAAAAAAATATGTTTCATACCATAAGGTCTAAAAAATAGGGAAAATGCTAATTAATTATACTTTAAAAAAAATAATTACTAATAAATGAAAATTTTTATATGCTTAATTAAAATCTAGTGAAATTTGTTGAAAAGTTCAATTTAGGAATTGCATAAGACGTTAAGTCCAATGAATATTTGTTATTGGTAAGAAGTCCACACTTTGTGAAATAGTTTAATGAGCAGTCCTTTTTATTGTTTTGGAGAACATTTTGTTTCTAATTTATTGAAATTTTTTAATGAGCAGTCCTATCTATTGAAATTTTTTTATCAAGTGAATTTTTTTAATTTATTTTTTTCTTATCTGTTCAACAAAGTAGTCACAATCTTTAACTTTTTTTTTTAATCTATCGAAAGGTCCATCTATTACAAATTTTTATTTGTACAAATTGATTTCTAAACCCACTTTTCTCTCTCTATCTGTTTGTCTCTTTTACCTGTTGGTCTCTTTCTCTCTCTCTCACTCACTAATTTGTGAATCTGCAATAGAGATACAGATAGAGATAAGAGAAAGATTAAAAGAAATTATATGTCTATATATTTATGTATTTACAAATTTATGCATATATCTGGTTCTCTCTCTAATCTTGATGTCCTTAGTTTGTATGTATGTGAGAAAAGAGAACAAACCAATCTTAATAGAAGTAGCACGAAGGCCGCAGGCCTTGAGAATGAGGCCAATGCTACTTATGGTCACTTCTTTACCAACACTGCTAACTACCCCGCCTGTCACTTCTTTATCAGTGAGAGAAATTGAACGCTGTTCACTTTACATCACTTGTACTGCGAGAAGAACGACGGGATTTTCTATCATCACTGTCATCGTTGCAGTCATTATCTTCGGTGGAGTTATCAGATTGAGCAATGGTAGAGCTATTCGCCGGAGGCAAAGCTCTGGTCGAGATGGAGGCGATGAGATTGTGCGATTTCAAATTTGTAGCATGGAAACCCCGTTGACGGTAAAGTTGTTGGCCTTGGATCTGAACTAAGAGGGAGATCGATCGAGCAGGCTTTTAGCAGTAACAGCAGCAGCAAACGACAGAAGAGATCGACAACCTCAGACTCTGATGATGCCAATGGTAGAGGTGGAGGTGAGTGGAGGTAGTAGCGGCAATGGTGGTAGAGAGAGAAGGGATTTCTTAGGGTTCAAAAGAGAGAGAAAGAAAGAAAATAGGTTTTGAGAAATATATAATTTTGAACAGATAAGAGAGTGGTTCCAAACAAATAAGCTCGTGAACTTTGAGGGTAGTTCAGTCATTTCACAAGATGATGTCCTTATGGACATACTATTTTAGCACCTAATCTTTTGGGTAAAAAAAATCCAAAATTGGATTTACCGCCCGAGCGCACTAAAATCTATAAAGTTTATCATTAATTTGAAAAAAAAAATATTCAAAACACCCACTGATACGTTATTTTCCCAGAAAAATATGAATGGTTTGAATCTATTTTTCATCAGGCCTAACAAAAAAAAAAAACTTGTATTTCTTAATTTTTAAAAATCTAAATTTAAAAAAAAATCTATTTATATTTTGGAGCACCCACAAACACTCCTTTTCTGATAAGGGATATATAGGTTAGTTTAAATCTCAAAAGATTAATGTATTTTTTAATTAAAATTCAAGGATTTTTATATAATTTTTTTAATATTTATTTTTTAAAGCTATGCATGGCATGACATGAGTTTTATGCAAGTTCCATGTGTATTCAAAACATTATAATCTTAGTTTTTTTTTTTTTATATATAGATTATATATTTAATTCTAAGAAAACAAAAAGCAAGAAATTTTAAAAATTAATTTTATTGAAACCAAGCATAAAAATATATTCAAAAAGTAAACGAAACTTATTGAAAGAACAAGAATTTTATTCACATACATACTCTTAAATGGTCACGAAAACAGTATACTAACATTTATGATTAGTATTAAAATTTACAATAATGTTTGGGACCCCCTTTTGGGAAACCTCCACCACCCCCACAGTGATATGGACCAATGATGAGTTTGTATTTTTTTTTTTTTTTTCTCTTTCTTACTTGGACCAATCACAAGTGAGTAGGGGTTGTGGGGGTGATGTTTTGTGGAGGTCTGAACCATTACTGTAAAATTTATGACATTAAGTTGTGCTGGGTATACCTCCTTATTGGAGTATGTGACCCAATTTGTTTATTAAAAGAGTTTAATTTCGTTTGGTATTGATTATAATATATTCTTATAGATTATATCTAACTTATAGAGGCCTAATATATTCTGGTAACAACTAGGATTTTCATAAAAACAAGCCCAAGATTTAACAATATATATAAATATCATTTTGTTTTTCCCAAAGTATATAGCAGCAGCGGCCAACATTGGTTCGTAGTTGGTTTTGGTGAGATAGTGCTCTTAGCTTGTTTCATAAGTCCAATTGGTGGGTTGGTTCTCAAAGTTCAGTTTACTGTGAATTCAATTCAATGGAATTTAATTCGATGAAGCTATTTTTGGATTTGGTTTGTGGCTGCTTTGAAGCATAGTTTGGTTCGTTATTTTGGGTCTTCTTCAACTCTGTTTTGAAAACTTTTGTTCATCTATTTGGTGAAGTATTTCCTCTTAATTATTTGTGATTATTTGGAATTCACCTAAGGGTGGTTTGTGAGACCATTCATGTCTCGTTTGTAATCGTTTGGAAACTTTTTGGTTGATAGTAGAATCGGATTTCGATCTCGTGGACGTACCTCACATTAAGGGAACTACGTAAAAATTCTTGTGTCGTTGTTAATTTAATTTTTCCGCATTAGTTTTTACTCTCATTGATTGATTTACTTGTGAAAAATCATCGATTTTCCCTAACAACTGGTATCAAAGCTTACGGTTTATTTGGATTTATTTATTTGTGTAAGTCAATGGAAGGGAATGTGGGTCATATGTCTAACTTCAATGGAAGCAATTGGGTAACTTGGAAAACTAAAATAGAGGACCTATTATTTTGTAAAGATTTGTATGGGCCTATTGAGGGTGATGGTGGCAAACCTGATGATATGAAAGATGATGAATAGAAGAGGCTTAATCGAAAAGCCGTTGGTGTTATCCGTCAATGGATTGATGACAGTGTGTTTCATTATGTTGTTACTGAAACTTCGGCACATAATTTATGAAAAAAATTAGAAGGCCTTTATGATAAAAAAAATCAGCCACAAATAAAGCTTTTTTGTTTCGTAAGTTAATTAATTTAAAATATAAATATGGCAGCCCCATTCCGAAACATTTGAATGAAATAAAGAATATTATTAACCAACTTACTTCTATGAAAATTATTTTTGATGATGAGTTGCAGGTTTTGATGCTACTTAGTTCTTTGCTCGAAAGTTGGGAGACTTTGGTTATGATGATTAGTAATTCGGCGCCCGATGGAGTTGTCACAATAAGCCAAGTCACTAGTAGCTTGTTAAATAAAGAAACCAGAAAAAAAATCAGCCGGTTCTTCTCATTCAAAGAAATTTTTGTGAGAGGCTGAAGCAAAACAAGGGGGAGGAATAAGACTCCTCATGGTCGTGTTCAAAGCCGTGACAAATCAAGAGATAGTTCTTTTTCAAAGAAAGACATTGAGTGTTATTATTGCCATAAGAAAGGGCACATGAAGCGGGAATGCCGAAAGCTTAAGAATAAGGAGAAAAGGTGTGACAAAAGTGTAGGTAAGAAGCAAGAAGACATAACAGCGGTTACTACCGGTGATCTCATGGTCGTTTGTGAAGATGATTGTATAAATTTTGTGGGCTAAGAGAGCAATTGAGTGATTGATTCTGGTGCTTCTTTTTATGTGACTTCTCGAGTTGATTTTTTCACTACCTATAGCAAAGGAGATTATGGTTCTGTTTGAATGGGTAATAAAGGTTTGTCCAAGATTATTGACATGGGCGATGTTTGCTTGGAAACAAATTTGGGCTGCAAATTGTTGCTTAAAGATGTGAGGCATGTTCCCGCCATTTGCCTCAATTTGATCTCTACCGAGAAGTTAAATGATAAAGGCTACAACAACAAATTTGGTGATGGAATATGGAAGCTCACAAAAGGTTCTTTGGTGGTAGGTAAGTGCAAGGAGACTCATATACTTTATTCGATGCAAGGAAAAATTTGTAAAGGTGTTGTCAATGCACTTGAAGATGATACTTCTACCGAATTGTGACACAAGTGGCTTGGGCACATAAGTGAAAAAGGACTACAAGTTTTGTTCAAGAAAGAGCTTCTACCCAGTTTGAAAGATACACATCTTAAAACTTGTGTTCAATGTTTGGCGGGTAAACAACATAAAGTTTCTTTTCATAAAAATGTTACTTCTAGAAAAGAAAATGTTTTGAAGTTCATTCGTTCGGATGTTTGTGGTCCTTTAACAGTTAGAACACATAATGGTGCACTTTATTTTGTTACTTTCATTGATGATTATTCAAGGAAAGTTTGGGCTCTTATACTAAAAACTAAAGATCAAGTTTTAGATATATTTAAGCATTTTCAAGCCATGGTTGAAAGAGAAACAGGGCAGAAATTGAAGTACATCCGATCAAACAATGGTGGTGAATACATTGGGCCACTTGATGAGTATTGTCACAACAAAGGTATTCGGCACCAAAAGACAGTTAAGAAGACTCCTCAACAAAATGGCGTTGCTAAGAGAATGAACCGCACCATTGTGAAATGAACAAGGTGTCTGCTTTCACATGCTAAATTGCCAAGATCCTTTTGGGGTAAGGCAATAAGGACAGCAGTTGATGTGACCAATTTGTCTCTTTCCTATCCTTTGAATGGTGATGTTCCGCGAAATAGATTGGACCAGTAAAGATGTGTTTTATGAGCACTTGAGAGTGTTTGGTTGCTGAACTTTTGTTCACATTCCAAAAGATGAGAAGTCCAAGCTTGATAGCAAGTCAAGACAATGTATTTTTTTTGACTATGGGCGTGATGAATTTGGTTATAGATTGTGGGATCCGGTTAACAAGATAGTCATTCGAAGCCGTGATGTTGTGTTTCTTGAAGACCAAACAATTGAAGACTTTGGCAAAGGTGATCAATCGGAGCCAAAAACTAGTGATCTTATTGACATGGATCTATCTCTTTCATCTTTAGTCGATGATGAAAATGGGGGAGATGTGCAGCCAGTTATTGAAGATATGGAGGATGATGCTAATCCTAATGAAGTTAAGCCAGAAATTGAGAAACAACATCCAACTCAAGAACTGCCACCAACACTTGAGTTCAGAAAATCTACAAGGGACCGGCAACCTTCAAGAAAGTATTCTCCCAGTGAAAATTTGTTGATTTCTAATCGAGGGGATCTCGAGAGCTACCAAAAAGCAATTGAGCATGCAAAGAAAGATGATTGGAAAAAGGCTATGGAAGAGAAGATAAATTCCTTACTTGAAAATTACACTTTATAATTTAGTGAAGTTGCCTAAGGGGAGGAAAATTCTGAAAAATAAGTGGGTTTTCAAATTGAAGAATGATAGCAAGAATCTGAGGTACAAAGCACGTCTTGTTGTGAAAGGCTTTGGATAAAAGAAAGGTATTGACTTTGATGAGATTTTCTCGCCAATTATGAAAATGTCTTCTATTTGGATTGTACTTGACATGGCCGCAAGTATGAACCTTGAAGTTGAGCAACTTAATGTGAAGACCGCATTTCTTCATAGTGATCTTGAAGAAGAAATTTACATTGAGCAACCAGAGGGTTTTGTGGAGAAAGGGAAAGAGAAATTTGTTTGCAAATTCAAGAAAAGTTTGTATGGCCTCAAGCAAGCCCCACGGCAATGGTACAAAAAATTTGACTCTTTCATGATGAATAATGGTTTTTCTAAAACCACTTCGGACCATTGTGTGTTTGTGAAAAAAATTTCGAATGGTAAATTTATTATTCTTTTGCTTTATGTTGATGACATGTTAATTGTGGGTCAAGATTACACTATGATTAATAAGTTGAAATTGGAGTTGAGCAAGTCTTTTGCTATGAAAGATTTGGGGCCGACAAAGCAAATACTTGGTATGAAAATTGTTCGTGATTGCAAAAGGGGACTGATTTGGTTATCTCAATAAAGCTACATTGAGAAAGTCCTTGAGAGGTTCAACATGGATAAAGCAAAGCCAGTTGGTTGTCCACTTGCGGGTCACTTCAAGCTTAATTCAAGTCAATGTCCTACAAGTGAGATAGACAAGGAAGAGATGCTAAAAATTTCTTATGCTTTAGCTATTGGTTCCTTGATGTACGCCATGGTTTGTACAAGGCCGGATATTGCTCACTCTGTTGGTGTGGTGAGTCGTTTTCTCTCTAATTCGAGTAAAGAACATTGGGCAGTGGTAAAATAGATTCTAAGATATCTTCGAGGGACTTCAAAGGTGTGTTTGTGTTTTGGGGATGGTAAGCCGATGCTTGATGGGTTCACGGATTCTGACATGGATTGTGATATTGATTCTAGAAAATCCATTTTGGGGTATGTGAGGACATTTGTAGGGGAAGCTGTGACATGGCAATCTAAATTACAAAAATGTATTGCTCTCTTAACTACCGAAGCTGAATTTATTGCCATTACAGAAGCTTGCAAAGAAGAGTTATGATTGAAGAAATTTTTGCAAGAGTTAGGCTTAAAGCAAGAAAGGTATGTGCTTTATTATGATAGTCAAAGTGCTATTCATTTGAGTAAAAATTCTACTTTTCATTCGAGATCGAAACACATTGATGTGAGATACCATTGGATTCGTGATGTGTTAGATTCGAAATTGTTACAACTCGAAACGGTTCATACATATGATAATATTTCGAATATGTTGACAAAGACTTTGTCGAGGGACAAACATTTGAAGTGTCGAACTTTGGCAAGTATGGTTGATATCTCCACCTAAGTCGATAGGGGAAGAATTGTCTTTATTGGAGTATGGAACCCAATTTGTTTATTAAAAGAGTTTAATTTCGTTTGATATTGGTTATAATATATTTTTATATATTATATCTAACTTGTGGAGGCCCAATTCAGTTTGGTAATAACTAGGGCTTTGATAAAACAAGCCTAAGATTTAACAATATATAAATATTGTTTTGTTTTTCCCGGAGTATATAGTAGTGGCAGCCAACATTAGTTCATAGTTGGTTTTGGTGAGATAGTGCTCTTAGCTTGTTTCATAAGTTCAATTGGTGGGTTGGTTCTCAAAGTTCAGCTTGCTATGAATTCAATTTAATTCGGTGAAGCTATTTTTTTATTCGGTTTGTGGCTGCTTGAAGCATAGTTTGGTTCCTTATTTGGGTCTTCTTCAACTCTGTTTTGAAGATTTTTGTTCATATATTTGGTGAGGTATTTCCTCTTGATTATTTGTGATTATTTGGAATTCACCTAAGAGTGGTTTGTGAGACCATTCGTGTCTCGTTTGTAATCGTTTGGAAACTTTTTAGTTGATAGTGGAATCGGATTTCGATCTCATGGACGTACCTCACATTGAGGGAACCACGTAAACATTTTTGTGTCATTATTGATTTAATTTTTTCGCATTAGTTTTTATTCTCATTGATTGATTTACTTGTGCGAAATCATCAATTTTCTCTAACAAATTGTGGGTTCTTTCAACACATTTCAATATATACAATTATATCTATTACACCTTAACTTGTTAGTAGGATCCTATGAAAAAAATTATAGTATGATTTTAATTTATTTTTCACCCAAAAAGTAGTGCTTTCATGTCGTAAACATCCCATTTTGACTGGTTTTAAAACTTAGGTACTTCACTCTAGGCACCCGATAATGAAAATCGGAATGCATAAGATTTCGATTTCTCCAACAAAAGCTATATATAAGAGTGGATCCCAACCTTACACCCATTTTTGCCAAATATTTTTAGACCATTAAAACCATTGTCAAAATGTTTTAGCCATGTAGAATACAATCATTTCTATGATGTTCAAGCTCACTTTTCAATCAAAACATTATACTTTTTGATAACTGAGCAAAGACAAGTAGAAATAAGTGGAGAAGAGGAGAATCCTTTGGAGATACCTTGTTTGCAACCCATTTTTTGGCCTTGTCCGTAAAAATTGTATTTCCTAACAAAAAGTTTGGCTAAACAATTTTTCTTTTTCTTTTTCTTTTTTCTTTTGTGTGTGTGTGTGTGTGTGTGTGGCCAGACAACTTTTCTAAGGCTAGACAAAAGTTGTATGGCCAAACAACTTTGGTGGCAAATAGAGTAGTTTCTAGAAGATGGTCCCCCATACATGGAGCGTGCTCCCTCCACAATTTTTAAGGGAATTGGGGAGCAAGCAACTTTTTGGCTTATAAATACACCCCTTTTTCAGCATTTCAAGAGGTGAAAAAATTGGGAGAATTACAAGAGCACAGAAACACATATTTTGTTCTCAAAGCACTTGAATTCTTCAATTTCTCTCTCTCTATACTTACACATACACATACAACTCCATTGAAGCTTGACGATTGAAGCTTTTTGCTAGAGATTTAAGGAAGAATTCAGAGACTTGAGGGTGCCTAGAGTGAGGATTGGTAATCAAAGAGCTCTTCTTCCTTTGCTTGAGGTAATCTCTTGAAACTTCTCATCACTTGCTCTTCTATTTTCTTTTCTTTTCTCTCTTGCCAAAAACTCTATAATTCTGAATTCTATTGTTTAAGATGTGATTGGGCCTACTGATAGATGAAAGGATTTGACACCCCCCCCAAGGAATTGATTGGATTGCTTGAATTCTTGTTTTCTTGCATTTTCTCTCTCATTTTCTCACCTCCCAAATACTCTATTTTATGGTTTCTTTAATAATTTAGATTACTTATGGACTTGTATAGAGGGTATTAGTCTCACCCTATGCTTTGTTTTGGTAATTGTCTTGTTTCCTTTAATTTTCTTTTTGTTTTCCTCTCATTTTCTTACCAATTTTCTCATCATCCAAACATATTTAATTCTCATAATTAGTTCTTGTTCATAGTTTAATGAGCATTTGGATTGTTTTGTGGGGTTAATTGGATGATTTGTGTGTTGAATTTTGGGTGAGTAGAGGATGATTCTTCCATTTTCTCTTATTTTCTTCTTCACTTTCTTGGAAGCCAAATATGGCTTCTGCTTATAAATAGTTTGCAATCTAATCTCTTCAAACCATGTTTACATGGATTTGAGTATCTATTTGCTCTTTTCCATGAGTAGAGATGTAGATTCTTTCTTATTTCTTTGATTGTAGCTATATTATTGTGAGTTGTTTCCATAATTATCGTGTGATTGTCTATATCCTTTGATGATTAAGGACGTCCACCATTTCATTGTGCTCAATTCATGACCTTACCCCCCTCATACCTAATTTCTCGAGCCTATACACTTAGGTTGTGATGGATAGTAGCCTTTGGTAGAAGTCATGGGTTTCCTAGTTTTCCTAAAAAATTAGGTAGTGACTCTAAACTTGGTGATGTAGTCCATTTTTGGCATTTCTTGTGATTAGTGAATTTTCTATAGATTTGCACCCTTATTTTGTTTCAGATTCCACAGTTGTGAAACCGAACTAGGGTTAGAACTATCAGGCACGCTTGGATACCCTCCGGGAGATCCCACACATATTCACTCAAAATACAAATCATTTTAGACTTGTAATTTTTTACACAAGAGGTGCTATATATAATTTATTTTTTCTTTTTCTTTTTTAAAAATGATGAATTCTATATATGTACTAGTGAATTATTCATGCCTACAGGCACTCATAGCACAATTTGACACTAATCAAAATCAATCACTCTCGTGTAATTGATCTACTCCTTCTCCTTTCCCTTCCAATTTATATGTAATCATAATTTATTTTAGATGGGTAAAGAAAATATTGTACATAACCAAATAATCCATAATTTATCTTAGATGAGTAAAGAAAATATAACCAAATAATAAAAAACAAGCTCTAGAACTGATTAAAAAAACAAGCTTTACTTGTTCTTGAATCAAGCTTTTCAATTAGAGAAATACAAAAGTAAATTGGTTTAATGAAAAAAATGGTAGAGATGAGAATTCCAAACTTATTTTTAAAAATGTTCAGTCAAAGTAACGTTTAGTGAATGACATAGATATTTGTCACAGCGTCAATTTTTCAACTCAAATTTTGCCTACGATGGCACTAAGTTTCAGCACACTTAGTCTCAGCCAATAAAACCAACACTCAGACACAATATGAGATTTAAGACAAGTAAGATAGAATGCACAACATAGTAGTCATTACAAGTAAACACCCAACCTTTTTATTGCTCCAACAATGATACAAAGGATAGTCAATGGCATTCTACTACTTTTGATGGTTTTCAAATAGCCATGGCATGCCCATAAATAGACTACAATTAGATTTTCGAAATTCAAAAAGACAAAAACATACAAGGGGAACATGCCACATGGCATGGCAGTTGACACCTCTAACTACTAAAGGGTTAAGACAATTTTGAAACCAGCTAACAGTTGTAACTGTAGACGTCCCCGAACGTATCCCGGGGAAAGGGAGTGCGAATCCCCCCCCCCCGGTTCTGGTTCGATATTGGGTCTACTACAGTTCGAAGGACTCAAATGTCACGGTTCTTAATCTTGAACCAAAGAGTCCAAATCCGGCAAATCGTTCTGAAAACAGATTTTTGAAAGAAGTGCCAAACATGGACTGCTTCACCAGATACAGAGTCGCCACCTAAATGTTTTTAAAATGGGAAATTTAGGAAACCCTGACTCGGTGCCAAAGGCCACGTGTCCGTCATCACCAAAGTTGCCTCGGCTCGGGAACTTGGGTACGATTGGGGAAGGTCACTTCGTGAGTACCCCCGCTCGCCCGGTCAAAGACCGACCTCTACTAACCATGATATCTTATTTTGAAAACATTGTATGTTCTTATTCCGGTTATTAGCCTAGGTTACTATGTGATACGCACAGCATACAAGTATAGACTGGGTCGCCTGAATTGGAACAAAACATTTCATGTTTGTTTGTTTGATTGAAAAATGGTTTGATGGTGCTACCCGCAGGTAGGCTAAGACGTGGATTTGCCACCCTGGGTGGGCTTAGAAAACGTGATTTTGCCACTATCTAGTGGGCTTAAAACAAACATTTGATGAATTGTCCCAATTCAAGTAACTCAACCTCCACTCACAGGCATTCAAGGCAGTTATATCACATAAGCATTTAGCCTCATGGTAAGCATGCTATTCATGGCAACACTCACACGCATGCAAGGATGCTAAAGCATAAAACTCCCCGAGTACTCCAAGCCAAAATAGAAGCTCGTTAGAAATCCATGCATGATCCTAGATGCACAGAATTGCCTAATGCAACACATGCAAAGATGCAAATTATAGCAGGCTTGGCTATTCTAAACATGGCATATGAAGTGCTACAGCTATCAAGTATTCAATTTGGAATTGAAATACAAATGCAGTTTGTATGATGCGCCGAGCCCGATGCGTGCAAAACAGATGAATGATGCAAACATGCTGTCATACTGTATGCTAATTGAAATATGCCCTAATCTAACCATCATGAGCAGGTAAATAAAAGGGAAGAAAGACGTGGGGTTGGAAAACATACATCACACTCACCCACACTTATTACAATTATGCCCTCGCGCAGAGGGTCCGAATAAATAATACAGTCCCAAATGAAAGAATAATACAGTCCCAAATAATATACAAATTCCTAATTAATTAATAAATTAACTAAGAAAGCGGTAAACTGGCACGTAAGCCCAGGACTGCCTTGACTCCGCTCCAGATAATGAAGTGATGCATGTTTTGGGCTGTTTTGCACAGAAATCCACTGGGATGCCCAAATTAGCCTCTGTTTGCAATATTTCTCGAAATGCATGCCAGACTCCGAAAAGTTGCTGATTCTTCATTTTTGCTGCAATAGAGAGCAGGAAAAGGGCATAGCAATGTATTTCACAAATATATGCATGCCTCGATCCTCGTGCCACCAATCACGCATATCGATGCATGATGGCCGAGGAGCCGAATTGCACAGCTCAATATAGGATGAATGCATATGAATGCTACAACAAAACCTAACTCCATTATGGATGATCCGGAGTGGCGGTGACTTGGGAATGGAGACCTGTTCCGTTACTCGGAGTACGAAACGTGCCTCGTTTCCCGTGCCCGGGCTAACTCCTATCCCGAACACAATGCAATACGCATAATATGCATGAAATGCAGCTAATATGCAACCCTAACATACACAATATCATGGAATGGCGTACACGCTATACGAGGTAATACACAACCGGGCATACACAATGCTATGGACGAAATGGCATACGCAATGCAGTAATGGGCTTACACCAACATGAGAGAGCCTCAGCCACACTCACGTAGGAGGCCATCAGATGAAAACAAGATACCTCCAAGTGCGTGCCCGCGGGCGCGCAAACCGAGAACGAACCCTCAGGCACCGAAATGCCACTCTAATGAGACATGGCGATGACATGGAATATGATATGCAAACATGCAAAAATCAGTGACAAAATGAGGGGCAAAACAGCCCCGAATCATGGCGAAATGGAACCCGATGCATGAAATGATCCCGAAACATGGATTTTAATGCATAAAATGGCCTGCAGCTATACCATACGTGCATAATTGGTACATGAAATGAAAAGGCAGAGGCAAGGAAGCCCCATAACTCACATTTTTACAGTACAAAACATGGGCAAACAGCAATCACAAATGGGGCTAACATGGCATACAAAAATGGCTCCACAAGGGAGGCTATGAAGCAAGTGATACATGCAAAGCCTGAATGGAAAATTTCCCTTCTACAACACTGAAGAGGGACCAAAAATATGCACATTTACAGTATATGATAACCCTCAAATCAGTATGCAAACATGCTAAAAATGCCATGCCAGAATTTGGATAACAAAAGGCTATAACATGAGGTACCCCAAAAATTCATCAAATAAGAAAAGACCCTTAATTAAATATGTCCAGGGGGTCAAAATATGAATCTTTTCAGTTCTGATCATGGCCGAAAACAGAAGCTAGATAAGCCTAAAAAAGCATGCAAAAAATGGGGGCCAAAGAGGGGTACAATGGCAAGTACAACATGGAGGTCCCCAAAAGTGTTGAGCCCTTCTACAATGTTGTAGATGGACTCAAAATAAGCCTACTCACAGTTCATGACACACTCCAAAACAATTTACATATAGGCCAAACAAATCATGCAAATTTACGGTAAATAGGAGGGATTATGAAGTAAGTGAAAGATAGGTGGCTCAAAAAGGGTTGAGCCCTTCTTCAATGTTGAAGAGGGGCTCAAAATAGTCCCATTTACAGTTTACATTATGCTTGAAAACAGATCACACATAGGCTAGAAATCTCATGCAAAAATGTGACATACCAAGGGGTATTGAAGCAAGTACCAAATGGAGTGCTCAAAAAGGGTTGAGCCCTTGAACAAACACGAAGAATGGCTCAAGAGAGGCCTAGTTTCAGTTAGGGTCAGAGCCCAAAACAGTAAGAAAATAGGCCTAAGAGATGAGGCAAGAAAATGCAACAAAAGAGGGAAATGGCAACTTACCCTTGAAGACCACTTCTTTTCTACCTCTTGGCTTGAGGAATGTTGCTTCTAAGCCTCTGAAGAGCTCCCCTTGCTGCTGGAAATGGAGTGGTGGTGGTGGTGCTTGGTAGTGATGGAGAAATGGCACCAAACTTGAGAAAAATGAGAGAGATAGAGATGGATATGAGTGTGTATGCTTGAGGCAAGTTTTCTAACCCTTGAGAGAGTGTTGGAGCTGCTGTATGGAAGCAAGGATGGATGAGCCAAGGAGAGAAAGTGTGTAGCCTTAAGGGATTAAGTTCCCTTCTCTACCAAAAGTCCCCCGAAATCAGATATTTTGGGGGATAAAGCCATACAGCTGTAAAACACACCTCCCAAGAAGCATGGCCGGCCAGCCATTTTTGTTGCAGGTGGCCGGCCGGCTACCCCCTATGGCTGGCCGGCCAAGGGTCAAAAAGGTCACTGTGAATTTCTGGCCGGCCACCAGATATTGGTGGCCTCCCATGTGTCCTCAACAAGACTCTGTGGTTGGAAATTGGCAACTATGAAACAGGAGAGACAACAAGCCACTTTTCAAAGAGGTTCAAAAGTGAAAAAGGGAATTACTGGCCGGCCATGTGATATTAGGGTCCTCCCATGTGTGTACAACACAAATATGTGGTTTGGGCTTGAAGAAAATGCTTCTAGGGTGTTCAACATTGGCCCGGAAGTGAGAAAAAACGGGCGTCGGAGGGCGCCGGAGGAGCATAACTGGTTGCTGAGACAATTGCTGGCCTCCCACCCTTCAGTGACCTTCCTGGTGATAAAACAGAGGTACCTTCCAAAAGTGAACAAAAACCGATGCAAAACGAATGTTCGGGGGCCAAAACACGCAGTTTGGGATCTCGAAAATAGGCCGTTAAGCACTGAAAGTGGCATTCGGCCACGAAGTGGGTCTCTTGGACCCCAGTGTCCCTCAAAAGGAAGTAAATAATTTGTATGCCAAAAACCGGAGGAATCGGAGATGGTTAGACGGTCCCGAACTGAGGCACACGGCCTTGACTCAAAGGCAGGAGCAACCGGAACTCGAAATGGGCAAAATGGCCTACGGCCACGAAATGTAGCCTACGGCCACTGAGAGATAGTCTACTAGACCTCTCCCTCCCCTCAGGAAGAGAAACAGAGAAAACCGAGTCTGGTTCACAAACCGAGGCAAGGCATAGAAGAGGGTTCGGAAGTCCGGAGGCAGGGCTCACGGCCGAGACTCTGAGACTTCTGAACGAGCACAATATGCAACATCACCGAGCGCTCAATCGGTGACGTCTGAGTCTTAAGGTCGGTCAAAAATGGGGTGTCTACAGTTGCCCCTCTTTGACAGAACTCGGAAGTCAAGAAGTGACGGGAGTGAATGTCAAAGCCCAGAGACGACCCATTTTTGACAAGGCCGAAGACTTAGACAATCATACAAGATGAACAGAGATATGCCCACAGGCGTGCCCGCAGGCAAAGGGGGCACAATGCAAAATGATACGTATGGAGCCAGATGTAACTTAATGATCATGCAAGTGCAGCAAGCTGTAATGAAGCAAGTATTCACAAATAGATGCAACAGTTTTAAGCAAGAATGCAAAGTAACAACTACATTTCATGCAGTTAGGAATGCGGAGAATTATTCAATTCTCGTCGCATCTCACACGGAGAAGATACGATACCTGCGCGATTCGTCTGGTCGCACCAGCCTCAAATAAACCGTACATACAATATCGTGCCTGCAAAAGAGAGAAATTCACCAGGAACAATATGCTAACAACATATATTCAATGTGATTCTTGTGATTCCGAAAGTTTGACACGCGCAGTGTCGGCAAGTGAATGCATCGCAATGCGAGAAAGGAATGTGCGTGACAAGGCATGCTCGAGCACAGAGGTATGGTATACCAAGAAAAACATGCATGACAATGCAAAACACTCATGAGAATGCAAGTTATGTGCACAACAATGCAAAACGAGCATAAATCAGGGTGCCCGTTTGTTGCGAAACAACGAGCCAGGAAACGCGCATTTCGGTGAAGGCGACTCAATCGCGGCCTCTGGTTCACCTCCCGAAGAGGTTACAACATGCTCAAAAAGGATACACTCTGATTTCGATGAGTAATAATGAGACACACGTCAGAAATTGCAGCTGAAGTTCCGGCGGAGCAATTTCGCACCAGAAAGTACACTTTTCTTGAACTTTTTCAGGTCCCGGGAACTCCAATCTTCCTCAAAATTTGCAGAGAGCTAGGGGAGCATGTGGGGAACACCACCGGCCAGGTGGTTGCCCTAGGGGAGGCCACCGGCTAGTTCTCAAAAAGTAAATGGCCGGCCAGCCAGAAAAGGTGGCCGGCCGGCCACCTGTCCAAAACAGGGGGCAGTTTTGTCATTTTGCCTCATTTTCTTTATATTCACTTGCCCAATGCCTCCGAGATCACACCCACAGCTGCGAAATCTTCCTCCCCACCTTCCCAAACCATTTTTTTCTTCAGATCTGCACTTTATACGCGTTTTTCAGCCTCCCACGCAAGTTGTTTTCGCAAAAACATTCAATTTTAAGCACTTTGGACCGATTAAATTTTGATTTCGGGGCTTCTTTTCTCATTTTCACCACTTGAGGTAAGTTTGTCTCATTATTTGGAAGATTTTCTCGGGAGTTGACTTTTGTTGACTTTTTCATTTCCCGAGAGTTGACTTTTGTTGACTTTTTCCAATTTTGGCTCATTTTTGCTCCTTTTGCAGATTTTTTGAAATGGCAGGTAATTTCCCTCATGGTGGAGGTCGTCCAGGTGCCAGGGATGATTTCGATATCATGACGCTGCCCCCGAGGGTCCGCCCCTTTATTCCCGAGAGATACGCCCCGTCGGTACACATTCTTCCGCGGGCCACTTTTCGTCATTTCACTGACTTCAATGATCAGGCATCCGGAGATTTGCTTCTACGAGAGCCGGAGCACCACCTTTCTTATGAGGCACGAGAGGTATTTCACTTCATTTTCTGTATTTTTCGTGCATTTCATACTTTTGCCATGCTTGAACACACAGTTTAGCTTATAGCATAGTACTTTGCTTGCATCCTGAACATGTGGCTTAAACATTTGAATTTCTGAAAACTAGGCTCATTGATTGATTGTGAACGCACGGTACACATTAGTTAAGAATCGAACACACGGCTCAAACACTGATTTGTCGAACACACAACCCGAATTTGAAGGTGAACACACAGCACACACTGACTAAGAGTAGAACACACAGTCCCAAACTCTGATTTTCTGAACACACAGTTCTAGTTAATGGTGAACACACAGCCTACACTGATTGAGAGTAGAACACACAGTCCTAACTCTTATTTTCTGAACACACAGTTCTAGTTGATGGTGAACACACAGCCCACACTGATTGAGAGTAGAACACACAGCCCTAACTCTGATTTTCTGAACACACAGTTCTAGTTGATGGTGAACACACAGCCCACACTGATTGAGAGTAGAACACACAGCCCTAACTCTGATTTTCTGAACACACAGTTCAAATTGATGGTGAACACACAGCCCACACTGATTGAGAGTAGAACACACAGCCCTAACTCTGATTTTCTGAACACACAGTTCAAATTGATGGTGAACACATAGCCCACACTGATTGAGAGTAGAACACACAGCCCTAACTCCGATTTTCTGAACACACAGCTCAAATTGATGGTGAACACACAGCCCACACTGATTGAGAGTAGAACACGCAGCCCTAACTCTGATTTTCTGAACACACAGCTCAAATTGATGGTGAACACACAGCCCACACTGATTGAGAGTAGAACACACAGCCCTAACTCTGATTTTTTGAACACACAGCCCAAATTGATGGTGAACACACAGCCCACACTGATTGAGTATAGAACACGCAGCCCTACTTTACTTCGCACACAGCTTATTCATTTCATTTGCACACAGCTCATTACATTTCATTTGCACACGGCTCATTACTTGCACATAGCTTTCATTTCATTGCGTACTGACACATGTATTCATTCTGAATGCAGGTTGGTTCTCGCACCGTGCGAGGATACGGCTCCACTGCTGCGAGAGAGTGGTATGCCGAGCTCCCGGAGGCTGTCCGGGATTTGGTTGACTTAGCAGGGTTCGGGGCCTTCTGCGTAGGATTATCACATTGTCCTGCCAGTAGGACGCTGTCAGCAGCTTTGGTGGAGAGATGGTGGGACACCACCAATTCCTTCAATTTTTCCGCCACCGGGGATCTGACCATGACCCCGCTAGACTTCGCCGTACTCACCGGTTTAGACATAGGAGGCTGGCCCATTCCTTATGACGAGGATATGGGCGAGTGGGAGGCCGCTTGGGTACATCTGTTAGGGGCCCGTCCACCAGGATGAGCTTCAGGAGAGTCCCAGACACTGGTTCTCTTCCCGTTTTCGGAGGCTGGAGATGGAGCCCGAGTCTCCTGAGGAGGCGGAGCAATACGCCGGTGGTTTCCTTATGTTCCTCTTGGGCACCACTCTGTTTGCTGATAGGGGGAACGCGGTCGGGTTGTATCTCTTGAGCGCCCTGGTGGACCTATCACAGGTCAGTCGGTATGACTGGGGTGGTGCCGACCTAGCTACCCTCTATTGCCTCTCGCAGGCAGGGGGATTCACTCGGCGGTTACTGGAGAGCCTGGGAGGTACTTTTTGTCCTTTTGATTTACATTTCTGCTCCTCATTACTTGTTAATTGCACACACGGCGCACTTTACATTCTGTACTTTGCCCTCAGCACTTTGTATTTACATTCCGCACTGCTTTTCTCAACTATGGGTCTACGTGTATTTTCCGACGTTAGCCCCGGAGATGGAGGTGGCAGGACCCCTCATGACCCCATTTTCATTGGTATTCGAGGGCCAGCACCGACCGAGGCCTCGAGAGACTCTCTTCTATCTGTGACAGTATTTTGACACTGTTCAGACGACAGAGGTATTTCAAAACTCTCAGTTCTTTTCCGTTTTCATCTTTGATTTGCCCTGTATATTCCCGATTTCTGATTGATTTATGCTCTGGTTATCCGCAGATTACGTGGCAGCCTTGGGCGGTCTTGGGCGATAATCTTCGATTCCAGTATCCCGGAGGAGCGGGTAACTCCTAGTACAGGTTCCTGCTTGAAGGACCGGTTGGTAGGGCTTGGTTCCTAGGGGAACGCTTTCTACGTCAGGTATGGGGGTACAATTCTCAGGACCCTCCTGCAGCACCTCCAGCCACTATGTGGACTGCTGATAGACTCTCTACCCAGGAGGTCGTTAGTGCTATGCAGGGCACCGATGCTTTGCTGCACCTTATGGACGGGGACTACGCCACTTATCGTCACATATATCTGATGCCTCCCTTGACAGGAGTGCGTGCTCCGTCACGGAGGCCTGCTGATGTACCATCTTCGAGTCGAGCTCGTGCTACGGATATCCCCTCCTCCAGCAGGGCTGGTACGTCTCGAGGTGGGGGTGGGTCGATTCCCCCGATCCCTCTGACTTTTTCTCATCCTGGGTGGCCAGATATGCCGACCGAGTTGACGAGTTGGCGATTTGGGACTCCTTACTAGGTCTCGCTGGAGCCTCCTCTTCCTGACCACAGATACGTCAGAGATCCTGATTCACCCCCGGTATGTTTTACAGCTTTGATTTATCAGTCAGATACTTGGACATTCATTCCCTCACTGATAGTTTTTTGCATTTGTATCAGTAGCCTCCAGTTGAGTACATGGACGAGATGCTTGGGATGCTGGCCACATTCGAGGGCATGATCCTACGGAGGGAGGCACAGCTAGCCATCATGGGCGTGCAGGTATTGTCCATCTTTCCCGTATTTAGCATATTTCTGATAACATACTTGTTTTGAACATTCTGCTGTATTGATAGGTTATGTAGAGCACATCTGACACACACCCCACTCACATATTGTACTTGCATCTGTTTTTCATATTTGAACTGATGTATTGAACTCTTCATTTTCAGATGCCTCCTATATACGCACCGCCGCGGGCCGGGCCACCCGAGCCTTCCCAGAGAGGTCGAGGTGCTGGGCCATCTGGGCCCTTTCGAGGAGCTGGGCCATCCAGGCCTTCTCAGGGAGCAGGGCCATCTAGGCCTTACCGAGAAGCTCGAGGAGCGGGGTCGTCTCGCAGACGTAGGGCACATGTTATAGAGGCAGAGCCCGATGAGGAGAAAGAGGAGGAGGTCGCAGATCGTGAGTCAGAGACATCTGTTGAGGAGGGGGGCTCCGGCCTTGGTTCCGGGAGTGGAGGCGAGGCTAAGGGGGATCCTGAGGATGACAGCTCCGACCCGGATGGTGATGATGGTGCAGAGGTTGTCCCGCAGAAGAGGATGAGGGGGCCCCCTCATTCCCGCTCCCGAGGATATTGATGTTATTTCCTGCTTTATTTTACTTTTTGCTAGTAGTTTGTAGCACGTTGCATATTGTTAGGCAGTTTTATTTTCTGTAAAACTTGTACCTTTATTTTGTTGTAAAACATGATGGAATGAAACAGCTTTTGAAAAGGTGTTTGTATTTGAAACTCTTAGCATCGCATCACATCATTTTGCACAAAAATGGAATTGAATGGGAATATGCCTTGTGTATTTACCGGGTCAGGTAATGAACCGACGCAACAAATTAAACAACTCGACTTACTAAGAAATAACAGAATCTTAGCAAGTTTATAACTCGATAAGCAAAATACAACAATGTTACCAACTCGATAAACAAGACTTAACAAAATTGCGTAAACAAAAAGTAACAACTCAAAACACAAAAATGCGACAGCTCAACAAAACTTACAACTCGATAAACAAAGCAACAACTCGATAAGCAAAATACAACAAAGCGTACTTCGGACGGACGATCTGGATGATGGAACACATCCGAAACTGAGAGAAATGGAGGCCTTCGACATCCTCGATGCATAGTAATGCCTCAAACTTTCTTCCGGAGGGTAAAACAGGACCAATGCATGGCCGGCCACATTTTGCATCTAGGGACTGAAGCGTGGCCGGCCGGCCATGTTTTGGGTCAAAGATGGCCGGCCTGCTAGAATAGGTGGCCGGCCGGTCACCTTTCCCTGCAACCCACAGAATTCTGACACGTGTCCCTAAATAGTGTTTTACCCCCCTATAAAGCTCCAACTTTGGAACTTTTTCATTTCATCACTGTTTTGCACAAAAATGGAGGCATTGCTTGTAGAAAATCTCACATCTTGGATCTCTTCTTTAGATGGCTCGAAAAAGTTGAACTTCCGGGGTTTCGGCTTGAATGCACTATTCACGCTGGGCTAGACTCCACTGCATCTTCCTTTCCTCCATGCCGCAGTGAGATTTTGGAACCCAGTGACACACGTCTTCAGCTTTGGAGGGCAAGAGGTATGCCCCACTTTTGAAGATTTTCAAGTTTTAATAGAATCCGAGCGAGGTGAGGAAATCTTTTCCCAACTCAACTTTGGCTATGCCCAAACCTTAGGGCAGATGTGCGGACTCAACGCGCATGATGCTCGATCCCTGATTTGTAATGGAATGTTGGATATCCCAAGCCTGATTTACTGGTTCTCCGATACTGGTGACCGCAGCGACCATCATTGGCAAGGCTTCCGACGACACGCCCTCTGTTTATGCATGTTATCTCATTTTCTGTTTGCTTCGAGCTTTGGAGGGTCCAGCGTCCGCCTGATTGAAATGGCCCAAGGCTTGAAAGAAGGAAAGAGTTGCATCGCCATGACATTGGCTGAGACACTAATGGGCTTGGATGTTTTCTACTGTCGGGAGACAATCAGGTTTGCAGGGAGTCCATTACTACTGCAGGTAATGTTTCCCACCCGATCTCACATATGTATTTGCTCACATCACTCGGCCCTCAGACTCGATTTTTTTTTTTTTTTTCTCACAAAACCCTTTTCTTACTTTTCTCTCATCGTACATCTCTCCATTCTTTATTCTCTCATTTTTCATCCCTTCCCAGATATGGTTGATGGATAAATTGCAAGTTGTGGACTCTGCCACCTTACTCGGCCATGCTACTTCTTTCGACAACGCCTAGTCGACGCCCTTGATGAGGGATGGTGGTTTGAATAGATGTGCAATTTGTCGGCAGATCGCATTGCGTGGCGCTGCCCTTGGCTCAATCTCCCGGCAATGAGCTATAGCATGTCTCAACAGGTCGGGATTCGATTGATCGGCTTGACTCACTGCGTATTCTATTTCCTATTCCGTATTCTGCGCCAGTTTGGCCATGATCAGGCTTGCCCACCAGAAGGGATAGAGTATCCGGCTACATTCCCGGTTCGAGGCGCACAGCTAGCTCAGCAGGCCGCAGCATGGGGAAATAGAGAGCTCATGACCCCTGCTCCCACTTTTAGTTGCACTTTGTCTGACGAATGCTGGGATTGGCTCAACGAAGAAGAACAGGTTGGGCCTAGGTTGGCATCAGAGGCTTCAACTAGCTCTGGCAGGGGGCGCAGGGACACCTGACTTGACTATGCCCGAGATTTATTGCTTTACTAGTACTTTCAAGTTTTCTTTATGAGTGTAATAAAAAGCAACTTCAATTGTATACAAGAGCAAGAGAACTCTGTTTTGAAATCAATGAAATTGAAGGTTGTGGTACTGAAAATTCTCCGCTTTGGTCCAAAAATGGTCTTAGTTGTAAAAAGATTAATTTTGAGCAAAGCCAACTTTTATTAAAACTTTTCAAAACTATTTTCGATATGGATCAGAACTGGACACGCCTGAGATCATCCTTTGAGATGCACTGACCGGACTCTAGCAAGCGGAAAGTTGCCCTAGTTTGAAAAGTGCCTCGGCAATTCATAGCAGCGGAAAGTTGCCCCTAGTTTGGATAGTCTTGAACACTTTATTACCTTGAAAGTTGCCCGAGTCCTGAATAACCTTTGTCTGGGAGATCACGATAAATGCTGGTGAATAGAGATGACTGAGATGATCAAATGGACAAAGTTGATCGGGGAAAAGATTATGGCTGAACTTCAGGGTGAAGCTGCCTACGTATCCCAAAGGTGGGAATCAAGCCTTACGTAGTTCAGGCTTAGGTTCGCTTGGGTATTTTTACTCTCCTTTTGCGTTCTAACTTTTGCCAAGGCCGCCTTTTGCGGGTTTTCAACCTTGCGAGCTCAGTTTTTATGTTTTCAAATTTTCTATGCTCTGAATTTTGCTTAGGCCGCCCTTTCGGGTTTTCGGCCTAGCGAGCCTCTCAGGGGTAGTATTTCTTCAACTTGTCCATGTTGATCGGTTGGGAGAACTCCAAGCCATCTAAATCCATCAGAACCATAGCTCCACCTGACCAGATTGACTTGATAATGTAGGGACCAGTCCAATTGGGTCTGAACTTGCCCCTTGGGTCGTGGATGGGAGCTCGGTTGTCTTTGAGTACCAAATCTCCTTCTTTCAAATTTCTGGACTTAACCTTCTTGTTAAAAGCCCGGGCGATTCTACGTTGATAACTTTGGACGTGGTACAGTGCTTTCAACCTTCTTTCATCGAAAAGCATGAGTTCCTCGAATCTGCTTTGCTGCCAATCTGCTTCGGCTATCTGGCACTCAGCCAATACTCGTAATGACGGGACCTCAACCTCGATAGGCAGAACAGCCTCTATCCCATAAACCAATGAGTACGATGTCGCCCCGGTAGAAGTTCTGATTGAAGTCCTGTAGCCCCACAGAGCAAACAGCAGCTTATCTGGCCAGTCTCGGTAGGTTTCCACCATCTTCTGTAGTATGCGCTTGATATTCTTGTTGGCGTCCTCAACTGCTCCATTAGTTTGCGGCCAGTAGGTAGATGACTTATGAAAAGCCACATTGTATTTCTCCAACAAATCAATCACCTCCTTCTTGAAGTGGGAACCATTGTCTGAAACGATTTCATTTGGGACCCCGCAGCGACAGATGATGTTGTTTCTGATGAATTTTGCTACATGCGAAGCCTTCAACACCGCATAAGATTGGGCCTCAACCCACTTTGTGAAATAATCTATCGCTACTAAGATGAACTCATGCCCATTCGACCCCTTCGGCGTGACAGCTCCGATTACATCAATTCCCTAGACTGAAAACGGCCATGGCGAAGTCATGTTGTACAGCTTTGACGGCGGGATGTTCATGCGATTTGCACGAATTTGACACTTGTAACATCGCCGAACGAAACTAATACAATCCTCCTCCATGGTAGACCAGTAATAACCTTGTCTGAGAATCTTCAGTGCCAACATTACCCCATTCATGTGTGCACCACATTCTCCCCCGTAGATGGCTTCCATCAGACGCTTTCACTCTTCGGCATCAACGCACAGTTTATGCATTCCCAGATGACCCCGTTTATACAGTTTACCTCCACAGATGATGAACTGAACTGCCATTCTTCTGATTGCCCTCTTGTCTTTGGCATTTACCCCTGGCGGGTATGTTTCTTTCTCCAAGAAGTTCCAGATGTCGTAATACCAGGGGTGTTCGTCCTGAACTTCATCTATGGCTACAATCGACTCATAGGCAGGTGCAAATTTCTGGTCAATGATGACTGGACGCATTCGGACTCCACACGGGATGTCTATCATAGAAGATAGAGTTGCTAAAGAATCTGCGAACCTGTTGTTCTCTCTTAGTAGATGAGTAAAACTTAGTTTCTCAAACCGAGGAATCAGCAAATCCAAGGTTTGGTGATACATCATCATCTTTTCCTCTTTCACTTTCCAGTCTCCTTTAGCTTGAGACACAACAAGGTTCGAATCCCCAATGACGTCCAACCGTCTTGCCCCTAGTTCCAGGGCTGCTTCTAGACCAGCAATACACGCCTCGTATTCTGCTTCATTGTTCGAGACTTTGAATCGGAGTTTGAAGGCTAGAGGGATACGGGAATTGTCGGATGCTATCAGCAACACTCCTATCCCATACCCATGTTGATTTGACGCTCCGTCAAAGTACATCGTCCAAGTTTCATCGTCAATATGCAGAATTGATTCATCTGGGAACAGGTACTCAACTACTTCATCCCCCTCAACCAGGTGGTCGGCAAGGAACTCTGCCACTGCTCTTCCTTTCACTGACTTGCGTGTCACGTACGTGAGATCAAATTTGGAGAGCAACAGCAACCAACGAGCTAGCCTACCCGTAAGCGCTGGTTTCTCGAAGAGATATTTGATGGGATCAAGTCGTGAAACCAACATTACAGAGTGAGCTAACAGGTAGTGCCACAGCTTCCTGGTAGCCCATACCAGAGCTAAGCAAGCCTTTTCCAGCGGTGTATATCGAGTCTCATACTCCAGCATCTTCTTGCTCAAATAATAGATGGCTTTCTCCACCTTATCTTCTGATTCTTGTGCAAGCATGCAGCCCATTGTAGTTTCAGTCACTGACAGATACAAAATCAACGGTTTTCCCGGTTCTGGTGGCGATAAAACGGGTGGGTTCTGTAGATATTCTTTGATCTGTTCAAATGCAGCTTGACATCGGCCGTCCCATTGGAACTTCTTTCCTTTCTTGAGGAGGCCAAAAAGTGGTTCACAAGTCAAGGTTAATTTTGAAATAAACCGTCTTATGAATTGCACCTTACCCAGAAAGGCTCGCACCTCCTTTTCAGTCCTTGGTGGTGGCATTTCTAAGATGGCCTTGATTTTAGAAGGATCGACCTCGATGCCTCTTTGTGTAATCAGAAACCCCAGCATTTTTCCCGCTATAACACCAAATGTACATTTCTGAGGGTTTAGCCGCAACCGGAATTCCCTGATCCTTTGGAAAAACTTATGCAAGGCGGTGTAGTGGCCCTCTCTTTCCTTGGACTTGACAATCATGTCGTCCACATACACCTCAACCTCTTTGTGGATCATATCATGTAGTATTGTGGTCGCGGCCCGTTGATAAGTAGCTCCAGCATTCTTCAACCCAAACGGCATTACCCGGTAGCAGTATGTCCCCCACGGGGTAGTGAACGCAGTCTTTTTCCTATCTTCTGGTGCCATCACTATCTGGTTGTATCCTGAGAAGCCATCCATGAATGAGAGCAATGCATGCCTTGTTGTGAAGTCTACCAACTCATCGATGTGCGGTAAGGGAAAGTCGTCCTTCGGACTAGCTCTGTTCAAATCCCTGAAGTCTACACACACCCGGATCCTGCCATCTTTCTTCAGCACCGGAACAATATTGGCCAACCAAGTCGGATATTCAGATACCAGCAGGAAGCCTGCGTCGATTTGCTTGGTGACCTCTTCCTTAATCTTAAGAGCCCAATCCGGGCGGAGCCTTCTGAGTTTCTGCTTGACAGGTCGGGCCTCGGGGTCAAGGGGATCCGATGCTGTACAATCTCAGGATCGATTCCAGGCATGTCTTCGTAAGACCATGCGAAAACATCGTTTAAATCTTTTAATAAAGTGACTAAGGGCTCGCGTTCCTCCGAAGACAATGTGGACCCGATCTGGACCAGCCATGGGTCCTCCTCAGTACCAATGTTCACGGTAATGATTTCATCCATTAATGGTTTAACAAATCTCTCTTGCTCTTGTTCAATTAAACGTTGTAAAACCGGAGAAACTTCGTCATCGTCGTTTTCATCAAAGTTTTGAAAGTCTGAATTAATGCAATAAATCAAGGGCACAGAAAAATACTCGGAAACCACAGATAGTTCATTCTCATTAGGCACATCCAAATCGTCCGATTCATTGGTTACAACAGACTCAAATGAAAAGGAAAAAGACGACCTAGACAGGACTGTGGCATCCGGGTTAGCTTCCCCAAGAGTACCAGACTCAGACTCAGTCGAGCTGGAACCTGATTCCGACTCACAAGACTCGATGGAATCAGATTCCGGCTCACTACCTGACCCGATGCTACTGGACAAAAATCCCTTCTTGTATTGCCAAGTGAGAGAGGGTGCGATTGATGCATCTAAGATAGCTGCTGGTAGGCCCACAGCCGTTCCATCCCCAATCATGGAAACCACAAAGTTATCCCCCAAGCACTCTTGGTCGATCGGAGGATCAGAGAGGAGACATGCCAGTGCTACCCCCATTTCCAATTCTGTGCCCCAGGATCCACTGCTTTATTCTGCTCAACCTCAGCTGTTGGAGTGCATGCGCTCTGTGCAACGCGTCATCCCCGGGTAGTTGCAGGTCGAAGAAGATCTCGAAACCTGGTACGCGCTTCCTCTCCGCGTTTAACCATGGCTCTGGGAAGTCGCAAAATGGAAAATCCTCCCCCTCCCGGACAAAGCATTCGTTCAGGGTACCCTGAATGGGCCTGTGCATTAATTCGAAAGGCTTCCCAGCCTGCTTCGCTCTGGCTCTACCGGCCATTTCTTTTCCTTTCCTCACACAGTCCTCTTTGGTGGGCAGATAACCCAGTCCAAAGGTATGCGGGTTGTGCGGCACTTCGGCCAACGCAGCGACTCCTTTCCTGCCGCTTCTTCCTAATCCCATCCCGAGAATATGTTGTAGCTTGTTCATGAGGTAAATGGATTGAGCACTGACGTACACACCTTCATTCACAGCCATAATATTCTGCACTACCCGGGCCTCTGCCAAAGTGAACCCTGACAAGAACACATCCTCCGTGCCGTGCTCGATTTCCAAAACTGGTGTAGACACTTCCGGCGGCGGATGGATGGATGAGTTTCCGAAAACAATTGCAACCCTCTTCCCGTGAGGGTATTTCAACATCTGGTGTAGAGTGGAAGAGACTGCCTTTACTTGGTGCAACCACGGCCGCTCCAAGAGTAAATTGAAGGTTGCGGGAACGTCCAAGACGTGAAATTCGATGTTGTGTTGTCCTGGACCAACCTGGGCCTGAATCTTGACAGTCCCCATCACTTCTCTGCTAGTATTATCGTAAGCTTTGATCACCTGAGTGGTTGGTATGAAGTCCACGGGTTTCAACCCGATTGCATATGCTGTTCTGACTGGGCAGACGTTGATAGCGGACCCGGTATCAATAAGTACCACCGGTATCCACTTATCTCTACATTCCACGGAGATGTAGAGGGGTTTGTTATGATTTACGCCCTCAGACGGCAGTTCTTTGTCCGAAAAGGTTAATGTCGGGGAACCTCCTCCCGGAAAAACCAGCCCAACCAGCTGCTCTGGTGTAGTATCGATGGAGAGTTTGGCCTTGTCCATAGCAGATAGGACGGCCTGTCTATGTACCCTTGACGCCATAAGCAGTCCCTAGATGGAGATGTCTGCTTGTATCTTCTTTAACTGTCTCAGTACAGCTTCTTCTTCAATTTGCTTCTCTCTCTGTTTCTCAGCCTCTTTATCTTTTCCAGATGTTTCAGGTTGGTCTAGGTGTGGGAGCTTGAAGTACCGCCCGCTTCTGGTCATGTGGTCCACCTCATCGAGGTACCAAGTATCATCTGGTTGAGCGCCTGCCCAATCTTCATCCGTGTGGGTAAGACATAAGTCATCGTCTTCCCACCACATTCCATTAGCATTCAACAGACACCTATCTGGTTCTGGCAAGTTTGTACTCTCGGTACTTTCATTCCATATGCTCACAGCATATCCTACTCTCGTGCCCGCAGCACTTTTAATTTCTTCATGATTCTTGGCTTTTCAGATTCTCTCAGAATCCCACTTCTTCTCTTGCTCCTCTTGCGTTAGTACGGTTTGTTGCTCAATTTTCATAATTTCTTGGCCCCGAGCGAAATTATTTGTACCGACGCTCTCCGACAATCCATTCTGACTCTCGACCCTTCCGGCCATCATTAATACCCCTGCCCCTGCCGGGCCTTGCTCTGGCTGAATTTCCACAACATCTGGCTGATCATCTAACCATCTAGTAACCTCTACCGACTCCTCATATCCAAACCAGTTGACTGTTACATCCCCTGATTCCTGGTCGTTGAAGAATTGGAGGTTGGCAAAATCTTCTTCCACTGTTGTCAGATCATCTGCCCCTTGTTTAAGTCTGTCCCCCCGAATCATGCACAGTTCAGCTTTTTCTGGCAGCCCTACACTCAGCTCGGACTGGCCCACTGGTAGGATGTATCCGCTTGGATCATAGGCTCTTCCAACTAGATTCCCAGACTGTTCCATCCCAGACTCAATAATTCTTCTTTCCTCTAAAACCTGCCCCATTCCATCTTCGATGGTCACCACCTTTGGCTCAGATTGGGTTGTAAAGGTGTCCAACATGCACAAGTTAGTGCAGTCAGGAAGGATCACCTTCGGCTTGGGTAGGTGAGAGGGAGTAATATAGATACTAGAATCGTAGGACACGACCCCAGTTTGAATGAAATTGACTCTTTTGGGTGGTGGATCTTGGTTATGTGCGGGGAGTGGGTTGGTTGTGATGTTGGGTCTTTCAGGAGGCAAGATAATATTTTTGTCAACGAGGTCCTGAATCTCGTGACGCAGCCGGAAACATTGGTCTGTATCATGGCCATGCTGCTGGTGGTACGCACAGTACTTGGCCGGGTTGTGGGAAGGGGGGAGTGGATTTGGTAATGGCCTCGGCTCTAGGGGTTTCAGATGCCCCTTCTTGATTAGAACCCCGAGAGCCTTGGACAAAGGCATGTATAGTGGAGTGAAGGTTCTTTGGCCTCTGGACTGATATCTCGGGGCTTGGGTACTGCTCCCGGATGTACTGGAAAAGGGTGTGGCCGCCGCGGGCCTTGGATGGGGAGGGGGAGTGGTGGTGACCATACTGACCTCCGAAGTCCTTGTGTTTGCAGTGCCACTCGGGCCTGCGTTATTATTGCGGTTGAATGTCCTTCGGGGCTGCCCCCGGTCCTGGTCAATCAAACCTTGCTTCATCGCATCCTCGATCTGTACCCCCATCTCGTGTAAATCTGAGAAGGTGGGAAAGGGGAGTAAGATCATATTCTGCATGAGTTTCGGTTGGAGATTGCGCACAATCATCCGGATTTGATTTTTGTCTGTAGGCCTCAAGGTCATCATCGACGCCTTTGCCCTCTATCTAGTTACAAAATCGGAGAAAGACTCATTGGGTTCCTGCCTCGTCGTTTCGAGATCACGGGTTGTAATCTCGATCTGTGTATTGTACGAGTACTGTGCAACGAAGGCCTCAGCCATCTCATCCCAGCTTCTTTTCACGTCATCTTCTAACTTCGCGTACCAAATGGCTGCCACACCCGACAAAGTTCGACCAAACAGGGAAAGCTTTTGTGGTCGGGTTAGGCCCATTGGCCTCAGGATGTCTGAAAATAGCCGGAGATGGACCATAGGATCCCTTGACCCATCAAAACGATCAATCTGTGGCATCTTGAATCTGTCTGGCAGTGTTACAGCCACGTCGGTGTACCCATCTTCGATATCTGGGATGGCCTTCACCCCCTGCGATTTCTTGAAAAGCTTCTCCAACTTACTCAGTTTTAGAGCTGTATGATCTACCTCGAACTCGAATGGAGAGTCCGGGTGGTTGGGTGTAAGATTCTTGGACAGTTGCGGCAGAAGCGGGGGCGGAGCTAGCCCCGTTGGAAGGTTGGTGTCCTCTTGAGTATTCTAGACATTGGATAGGGTGTTCTGGGTGTTTGGGAGGGTATTCTGAGGATTTGGCAGGGTATTCTGACCAGTAGGTGCCTGCTCGGGTAGTGGAGCCGCTAGTGGAGGAGGAGCCTGATGTGAAGCAGACCAGCATTCTGCATTGCTGACCTAATGTAATCACTTACTGGGCCATGATCGCGCTTGTTGTTTAGAAAATTCCGCTTGGCGGATGGCATCCTCCTGCATCTGTTTCATGCTCTCGTGCATTTGGCGATCATCGCCTCCATCCTCGATGTATTCTCATTGCTCCATCTGAATGACCCAAATGTATCTCTATGGCGGATACGTAAATCTCAACTTTGACTGCTTGTCGTCAAAGTAGCCCTCTGTCCCGGTAATCCTCGTTCGACACATCGCGCCTCCTCGGCCTTCTTCTGATAACTGGGGGTAGAGAGTGGAACACTGGATGTCCGTCAACCAGATCCTCAGATCGATTGAGTCGGCGACCTCGTGTCCAAAGTGTTTAGGGAGTATCTACTGGTTCGGAAGCAATCGTGCTAAAAACTGCCCTAGCAAAAGATAATAAAGCGAAAAGGAGATAAATAACCAGATAAACGGGCAGCATAACAGCTTAAATTAAATACACACAACACACAGTCGGGCATACAACACACAGTTGATAAGTTGAAAATACACTATCCTCAATCACTGATCACTGTTCCTATATCACTGTTCCCCTAAACTGAATCCGATATCCGCAGACAACTAATTCTCAGACACTGACTGATGCCCGCAGGCCTGATGCCCAAACTCATAGACTGATACATGCATTCCCTGTAGAGACACACTCTAACAAGCACATAGCAGATAAGTGAGAGACAAAACACCCCTATGTTGGGGTAGGGTTTCCCTGTCCTATTTTGTCAAGAGCTAGGGTTTTACTACGCACACAGCGGTTTCAAACAACCTATAAACGGGTAAGCAACCTGTCCTAGTTTGGAATGGTCACTATGGATCCGAATATGCACTAGGTCGAATGGTCAAAAAGGGTGCCCCGGTAAAACCGGGGTTTGTGTTCCCATGCTGTCAGAGCCCAGAGCCGATCAGCCTTATGGACATGCCTTGACAAGACAAGCCTCCGGCAAATCGTTCGAGAATGGCATATGGCAAACACGGTGTCCTAGGCGCACCAATGCAAATGCAATGCAAAGAAACACACAAGTGTAGTCAAAACCAGATATCATGAGTTCGAGTCAAGTTCTCTAGATCCCCAACAAAGTCGCCAGAAACTGTAGACGTCCCCGAACGCATCCCGGGGAAAGGGAGTGCGAATCCCCCCCCGTTCTAGTTCGATATTGGGTCTACTACAGTTCGAAGGACTCAAATGTCACGGTTCTTAATCTTGAACCAAAGAGTCCAAATCCGACAAATCGTTTTGAAAACAGATTTTTGAAAGAAGTGCCAAACATGGACTGCTTCGCCAGATACAGAGTCGCCACCTAAATGTTTTTAAAATGGGAAATTTAGGAAACCCTGACTCGGTGCCAAAGGCCACGTGTCCGTCATCACCAAAGTTGCCTTGGCTCGGGAACTTGGGTACGATTGGGGAAGGTCACTTCGTGAGCACCCCCGCTCGCCCGGTCAAAGACCGACCTCTACTAACCATGATATCTTATTTTGAAAACATTGTATGTTCTTATTCCGGTTATTAGCCTAGGTTACTATGTGATACGCACAGCATACAAGTATAGACTGGGTCGCCTGAATTGGAACAAAACATTTCATGTTTGTTTGTTTGATTGAAAAATGATTTGATGGTGCTACCCGCAGGTAGGCTAAGAAGTGGATTTGCCACCCTCGGGTGGGCTTAGAAAACATGATTTTGCCACTATCTAGTGGGCTTAAAACAAACATTTGATGAATTGTCCCAATTCAAGTAACTCAACCTCCACCCACAAGCATTCAAGGCAGTTATATCACATAAGCATTTAGCCTCATGGTAAGCATGCTATTCATGGCAACACTCACACGCATGCAAGGATGCTAAAGCATAAAACTCACCGAGTACTCCAAGCCAAAATAGAAGCTCGTTAGAAATCCATGCATGATCCTAGATGCACAGAATTTCCTAATGCAACACATGCAAAGATGCAAATTATAGCAAGCTTGGCTATTCTAAACATGGCATATGAAGTGCTACAGCTATCAAGTATTCAATTTGGAATTGAAATACAAATGCAGTTTATATGATGCGCCGAGCCCGGTGCGTGCAAAACAGATAAATGATGCAAACATGCTGTCATACTGTATGCTAATTGAAATATGCCCTAATCTAACCATCATAAGCAGGTAAATAAAAGGGAAGAAAGACGTGGGGTTGGAAGACATACATCACACTCACCCACACTTATTACAATTATGCCCTCGCGCAGAGGGTCCGAATAAATAATACAGTCCCAAATGAAAGAATAATACAGTTCCAAATAATATACAAATTCCTATTTAATTAATAAATTAACTAAGAAAGCGGTAAACTGGCAGGCAAGCCCGAGACTGCCTTGACTCCGCTCCAGATAATGAAGTGATACATGTTTTGGGCTGTTTTGCGCAGAAATCCACTAGGATGCCCAAATTAGGCTCTGTTTGCAATGTTTCTCGAAATGCATGCCGGACTCCGAAAAGTTGCTGATTCTTCATTTTTGCTGCAACAGAGAGCAGGAAAGGGGCATAGCAATGTATTTCACAAATATATGCATGCCTCGATCCTCGTGCCACCAATCACGCATATCGATGAATGATGGCCGAGGAGCCGAATTGCACAGCTCAATATAGGATGAATGCATATGAATGCTACAACAAAACCTAACTCCATCATGGATGATTCGGAGTGTCGGTGACTTGGGAATGGAGACCCGTTCCGTTACTCGGAGTACGAAACGTGCCTCGTTTCCCGTGCCCGGGCTAACTCCTATCCCGAACACAATGCAATACGCATAATATGCATGAAATGCAGCTAATATGCAACCCTAACATACACAATATCATGGAATGGCGTACACGCTATACGAGGTAATACACAACCGGGCATACACAATGCTATGGACGAAATGGCATACGCAATGCAGTAATGGGCTTACACCAACATGAGAGAGCCTCAGCCACACTCACGTAGGTGGCCATCAGATGAAAACAAGATACCTCGAAGTGCGTGCCTGCGGGCGCGCAAACCGAGAACGGACCCTCAGGCACCGAAATGCCACTCTAATGAGACATGGCGATGACATGGAATATGATATGCAAACATGCAAAAATCAGTGACAAAATGAGGGGCAAAACAGCCCCGAATCATGGCGAAATGGAACCCGATGCATGAAATGATCCCGAAACATGGATTTCAATGCATAAAATGGCTTGCAGCTATACCATACGTGCATAATTGGTACATGACATGAAAAGGTAGAGGAAGGGCAGCCCCATAACTCACATTTTTACAGTACAAAACATGGGCAAACAGCAATCACAAATGGGGCTAACATGGCATACAAAAATGGCTCCACAAGGGAGGCTATGAAACAAGTGATACATGCAAAGACCGAATGGAAAAATGCCCTTCTACAACACTAAAGAGGGACCAAAAATATGCACATTTACAATATATGAAAACCCTCAAATCAGTAGGAAAACATGCTAAAAATGCCATGCCAGAATTTGGATAACAAAAGGCTGTAACATGAGGTACCCCAAAAATTCATCAAATAAGAAAAGACCCTTAATTAAATATGTCCAGGGGGTCAAAATATGACTCTTTCCAGTTCTGATCATGGCCGAAAACAGAAGCTAGATAAGCCTAAAAAAGCATGCAAAAAATGGGGGCCAAAGAGGGGTACAATGGCAAGTACAACATGGAGGTCCCCAAAAGTGTTGAGCCCTTCTAAAATGTTGTAGAGGGACTCAAAATAAGCCTACTCACAGTTCATGACACACTCCAAAACAATTTACATATAGGCCAAACAAATCATGCAAATTTACGGTAAATAGGAGGGATTATGAAGTAAGTGCAAGATAGGTGGCTCAAAAAGGGTTGATCCCTTCTTCAATGTTGAAGAGGGGCTCAAAATAGTCCCATTTACAGTTTACATTATTCTCGAAAACAGATCACACATAGGCTAGAAATCTCATGCAAAAATGTGACATACCAAGGGGTATTGAAGCAAGTACCAAATGGAGGGCTCAAACAGGGTTGAGCCCTTGAACAAACACAAAGAATGGATCAAGAGAGGCCTAGTTTCAGTTAGGTTCGGAGCCCAAAACAGTAAGAAAATAGGCCTAAGAGATGAGGCAAGAAAATGCTACAAAAGAGGGAAATGGCAACTTACCCTTGAAGACCACTTCTTTTCTACCTCTTGGCTTGAGGAATGTTGCTTCTAAGCCTCTGAAGAGCTCCCCTTGCTGCTGGAAATGGAGTGGTGGTGGTGGTGCTTGGTAGTGATGGAGAAATGGCACCAAACTTGAGAAAAATGAGAGAGATAGAGATGGATACGAGTGTGTATGCTTGAGGCAAGTTTTCTAACCCTTGAGAGAGTGTTGGAGCTGCTGTATAGAAGCAAGGATGGATGAGCCAAGGAGAGAAAGTGTGTAGCCTTAAGGGATTAAGTTCCCTTCTCTACCAAAAGTCCCCCAAAATCAGATATTTTGGCGGATAAAGCTATACAGCTGTAAAACACACCTCCCAAGAAGCATGGCCGGCCAGCCATTTTTGTTGCAGGTGGCCGGCTGGCTACCCCCTATGGCCGGCCGGCCAAGGGTCAAAAAGGTCACTGTGAATTTTTGGCCGGCCACCAGATATTGATGGCCTCCCATGTGTCCTCAACAAGACCTTGTGGTTGGAAATTGGCAACTATGAAACAAGAGAGACAACAAGCCACTTTTCAAAGAGGTTCAAAAGTGAAAAAGGGAATTACTGGCCGGCCATGTGATATTAGGGTCCTCCCATGTGTGTACAACACAAATATGTGATTTGGGCTTGAAGAAAATGCTCCTAGGGTGTTCAACATTGGCCCGGAAGTGAGAAAAAACGGGCGTCGGAGGGCGCCGGAGGAGCATAACTGGTTGCTGAGACAATTGCTGGCCTCCCACCCTTCAGTGACCTTCCTGGTGATAAAACAGAGGTACCTGCCAAAAATGAACAAAAACCGATGCAAAACGAATGCTCGGGGGCCAAAACACGCAGTTCGGGGTCCCGAAAATAGGCTGTTAAGCACCGAAAGTGGCATTCGGCCACGAAGTGGGTCTCTCAGACCCCAGTGTCCCTCAAAAGGGAGTAAATAAGATGTATGCCAAAAACCGGAGGAATCGGAGATGGTTAGACGGTCCCGAACCGAGGCACACGGCCTGACAGCTCCGAAAACCGAGAACCGGGCTCCAAAATGGGCAAAATGGCCTACGGCCACGAAATGTAGCCTACGGCCACTGAGAGATAGTCTACTAGACCTCTCCCTCCCCTCAGGAAGAGAAACAGAGAAAACCGAGTCTGGTTCGCAAACCGAGGCAAGGCACAGAAGAGGGTTTGGAAGTCTGGAGGCAGGGCTCACGGCTGAGACTCTGAGACTTCTGAATGAGCACAATATGCAACATCACCGAGCGCTCAATCGGTAACGTCTGAGTCTTAAGGTCGGTCAAAAATGGGGTGTCTACAGTAACCACCACCAACTACCCTACAATTCAGCCTTACTTGTCCCTGGCTAACATGTCCTGGTCTTGCATAACCGCTAATAACCGCCTCTATAATTTTGTTGCCTTGTCTATGCCTTAGACAAATTCAAACTGCCTATGTCACCAAAAAAACAGAGCCCTAAATGCCATTTGTTGGTCTTAGTCAAGCCCATGTCAAGCCATCTAATTGTGTCGAACCCCCAAGTGTACTACAGCCCAACATTTAGGTCATATTAATGCCTTGCATCTGCCATGCTACCCACACTTGGCAAAAGGTTAAGTGTCGCCGCCAAACGACAAAAGTTTTTGCCCACCTTGTCACATTGGCATGCCTCCCATATGCCTTGGTCTAGGTCTAACATAGGTGTAACGTGCAGCCATATGCCATCTAGCCAACCCTCCAAATTCAAGGTGCTAATAGACCACCCCCACCAGAAGAATCCAATATCCTCGTTAGTAAGGTTTTCAAGTATTTAGCCACTTGTTTCTCAAATTTCCACAACGTGATATCCTTCTTCTAACTTGCATCAAATTTAGATAAGTCTTTCCATTTCACCAAGTAATGGGTTCTTTTGTTCTTTTTACTCATGCCTTTCGTCTTGTGATCAAGAATTCTTTCGACCTCCTTGTCAAACTATCTCCGGACCACTAGTGGTACTCTCTTTGCTTGCTTCCTCTCAACATTTACCATGTCTTCATGATAAGGCTTTAAGAAACTCGCATGAAATGTTGGATGGATTTTCAACCTATCTAGTAGTATTAGTCTATAAACCACTGCTTCAACCTTCTTCATAACTTTAAAGGGACCATCATACTTACAAATGAGACCACGATGAACAGTCATGCTACTGATATTCTTCCAAATTTAGAAGCTTTAGACAAACTATCATGTGCCTCTTTTAGCAACTCATGCTTGGCACATGCAAATCGATATGCTGTGAAACAATATCTCCTTGTTTTTTGTTTGGCCACCTCATAAGGAGTGACGGGCTGATATCCAATAGCCAATTCAAATAGACTAAGGCCAGTTGTAAAGGATCGGTGTAAGTTGTGGAAGAATTGTGCACTATCAAGTAGGTCCACCTAATTTCTCTAGCTTGTTGTGACATAGTGCTTCAAATATTCCTCAAGCAAAGCATTCATGCATTCCATCTGACCATCCGTCTACAGGTGGTTCGCTATGGAAAATTTCAATTATGTCCTAAATAACACTATCCAAAACCGTCCGATAAAGCAAGTGTCATGATCACTCACAATGTCCTATAGTAATCCAAAGTTCTTCACCACATTTTTGAAAAACAACTTTGCAGCCACATCAACCGAACATGCATGTAGTGTAGGAATAAAAATAGTATATTTTGAGAAACGATCAACAACAACAAAAATAGAACGCATACCGTCCACCTTAGGCAATCCTGATATGAAGTCCATAGAAATGGAAAACTATGGCCTCATTTGAATAGGAAGAGGTTGCAATAAACTAGCTTCTTTTTTGCACTCTATTTTGTCTAGTCGGTAGACCAAGAATGTCTTAACATACATCTCAATGTCATCCTCTATCTTCGGCTAATAATACGAATGAGATAGAAGAGCCAACATCTGCTTCATCCTCAGGTGACCAGCCCACTGTGGATCATGTGTTTCTCAAAGTAACTCATGTTGAAGTCCTCCATTGCTAAGGACAAACAACTTATATCCTTTGGCATGGAAAGGGTCATCTTCCAACCAATATCTGCGAACAATTCCCTCTTTCACTTGTTATACCAACTTTTGATAATCGACATCCCCAACAGCACTTTCCCGAACTCTGTCCACCAGATTTGACTCAACAATAGTAATGGAAGCCACATATTTCTCAACCACTTTCCTACTTACTATATTCGCAACCCGGTTGTACTGACCAAGCTTATGTTTCTATGCTTCCACTCGAAGTCATACTCCTCCAAAATCTCTTGTCGTCGAACCTATCTAGGAGGCAACTTTTTTTGCATCTTGAAAAAAGTATTCACCACTTTATTTGCTAGGACTTGCAACTTGGTTCCCAACAGATAAACCCTCCAGATGAGAAGACAATGTACCACCGCAATCATTTCTTTCTCATGGACTGAATAATTTTTCTCCGCAACATTCAACTTGTGACTTTCAAAGGCAACTGGGTGCCCCTCCTACACCAACACTCTACCAATAGCTTTGTTTGATGCATCAGTATGCACTTCAAAAGGAAGTCCAAAATCCAATAACTACAGCACCAGTTTAGTTGACACCGCAACTTTCAATTATCAAAGGCCACTTGACATTTCTCACTCTAGTTCCATTCTTGATCTTTTTTGAGGAAATTGATGATGGATGCTGTCTTTTTGGAATATCCCTCAATGAACTTCCTATAATAGTTAGCAAGACCCAAAAAAGAACACAACTCAAGAACTTTGCTAGGTGTAAGCCAATCTTGAATGGCTTACACTTTCTTGGTGTCCTTTTTACATAGCCTTTGCAAATAATGTGCCTAATGAATTTGATCTTGCGTTGGGAAAATTCATATTTCTCTTTCTTTACGTATAACTGATGTTTCTTTAGCCGAGAAAACACAATATGAAGGTGAGACAATTGATCCTCCAAGGACTCACTATAAAATACAATATCATGAAGATAAATGACAACAAAATGATCTAAATAATTAGAAGAAATATCATTCATTAAGTTATAGAATGTAGCAGGTGCATTGTGAGTCCGAATGGCATAAACTACATTAACCGGAGGGCAACCCAAGAGGGGGGTGAATTGGGTTTCTAAAAACAGAGCTAAAATAAAAATATTTTGATCCAATTAATAAATAAATACAGACGTGCAACAACATAAATGAGTATAATAAAAAATAAATTAAGCAAAGAGAATTGAGAGTAAACACAGAATTTATAGTGTTTCGGCTCAAACCAAGCCTGTGTCTACTCCTCAAGATCCTTCTCGAGATTTCTTCTAAGGCTGAGCAAGAAATCCGTATAATCCATAATTCGATCCGATCCAATCCAATCCGGTAGGTTTAGATTATTTTTTTGAATTCGTGGTTCGGTTCAGGATAAGAAATTTAAAAACCAGTAGACCACAGATTGGTTCTAGATTAAACCCCACGGTTCCGAATTAGAACCGATCCAGACCATATATAAGTAGTCTATATTTATTCTATAGACCCTCCCACATAATATCATTTCTTATTCCATATAAAAGCTAAACCCTAACCCTAATTCAACATATCATACGCCACTGTCTCTCACACTCTCATCTCTTTCTCGATACTCACACACTCTCTCTCTCTCTCATCTCTTTCTCAAACTGAGTTCTCTCTCTATTCTTGTGATTTCATCAAATCAGATTGGTGAATTTCCATCTCAGATCAGATCGGTAGTGGCTTGGTCTCTTTCTCTATCTCTCTCTCGGTGAGCTGTCTCTCTCTCTCAGTGACACTGTTTTTGTTGGTTTCTTTCTTCTCAAACTCAATAAGCTCTCTCTCTTCTCTTTCTCAGACTAACTTATCTCTCTCTGTTCTTGTGATTTTATCTCATATAGCATGTGTATGTTGTTACCATACCAGACTTAGTGCCAGTGCCTTCAATTGTGAGAGGTACTTTCTTGTTATGCAATTCTATTGCTAATGTGTTAATTGATACGAGTGCATCCCATTCATTCATCTCATCTACATTTGCATCGGCATTGGGGTTAGAATTGGCTCGGTTAGCATCTCCACTCAGTGTAGAGTCACCTATTGGTAGTGAGATTGTCTTGGAACAGGAGTGTCGGGGTTGTGATATAGAGGTTGCTGGACGTTGACTTCCTTTTGCATTTGTGTTGATTGATATGTCGAGTTTCGATGCTATATTGGGTATGGACTGGTTATCATCTTATCGGGCAGTGATAGATTGTTACCGCTAGAGGGTTACTGTATGTACGTTGAGCGGTGATTGTTTTTATTTCATGGGGGACAGAGCCGATAAAGTTTTGTCACCAATCTATGATCCGCGTGGTTGAAGTGAGCTTAGTTGTCTTCTTGCGAACTCCTTGGGTAGTGAGTGTGACGAAATCCAAGTTCATTTGTCGAGGGTAGTTTGTGAATACCCAGACGTTTTTCCTGAGGATCTCACTAGTTTGCCACCTCATCGTGAGATTGAGTTCTCTATTAATTTAGTGCCTGGCATGACACCAATCTCTATGGCACCATATAGATTTGCACCCGCTGAATTGAGTGAGTTAAAGATTCAACTCCAAGAATTACTAGATAAGGGTTTCATTCACCCTAGTACTTCGCCTTGGGGAGCACCGACACTCTTTGCTAAGAAGAAGGATAGTACCTTGCGGCTTTGTATTGTTTACCGAAAGTTGAATCGGGTGACTATTAAGAAAAAATACAGAATGCCTCGCATAGATGATTTGTTTGACAAGTTGAAATGGGTCTTGTTGTTTCTCTAAGATAGACTTGAGATTGGGTTATCATCAGTTGAGGGTAAGGGAGGAAGATATCCAGAAGACGACATTCTATATGCAGTATGGCCATTATGAGTTCCTAGTGATGCCTTTTGGGTCACCAACCATGTTTATGGATCTAATGAATCGAATATTCTGTGAGTTTTTAGATTGTTTCGTAGTAGTCTTCGTTGACAACATTCTGATTAACTCACTCTCAGAGGAGGAACACAAGGAACACTTGTGGGTTGTGCTTAAGTTGCTTAGAGTCCACAAACTATATGCTAAGTTTGGAAAGTGTGAATTCTGGTTGAGAGAAGTAAAGTTCTTAGGCCATGTGGTATTCGGGGGAGGAGTGACTGTAGATTCATCCAAGATAGAAGCAGTACAAGATTGGAAGCAACCTAAGAATGCCTTTGACATCCATAGTTTCTTGGAGTTGGCACAATGATGTATCACGATCTTAGTCGTCAATTTTGGTGGAAGGGGATGGAGAAAGATGTAGCCGTGTTCATGTTGAAGTGTCTTACTTGTCAACAAGTGAAGGTTGAGCACCAAAGGCCAGCGAGTTTGTTGCAACCCTTGCTTATGGCCGAGTGGAAGTGAGAACATTTCACGATGGATTTTGTTATGGGTCTTCCGAGGACTTAACGGGGTAATGATGCCATTTGGGTGGTAATTGACCGATTGACCAAGTTAGCGCACTTTGTACCTATGCGCACGAATGACTCTGTAGATTTTCTAGCTGACCTTTACATTAGAGACATTGTTTGACTTCATGGGGTCCCTGTGACTATCATTTTGGATAGAGATGTGCATTTTACGGCTCAGTTGTGGCAGAGCTTGTAGAATGCCTTGGACACTAGGTTGACTTTCAGTACCGCCTATCATTCTTAGACTGATGGGCAATCTGAGTGTACTATTCAGATCCTTAAGGATATGCTTTGAGGTTGTGTCCTTGACTTTAAGGGGTCGTAGGAGAGGCACTTTCCCTTAGTGGAGTTTGCCTATAATAACAGTTTCCAATCGAGTATTGGTATGGCACCTTTTGCAACAATGATAGAGGGCTATAATTTTTGTGGCCACAATGGCTCAAAACTGCCAAAACGACGTTTTGGCAGTTTTGAGCCATTGTGGCCACAAAAATTGTGGCCCTCAAACATTTTCCCACCTTTTGAGGTCTTGTATGGCCGACCATGTAGGTCTCCTGTGTGTTGGGCCGAGATGGGCAATGCACTTATGTTAGGTCCAGAGTTAGTCCAAGAAACGACGGAGAAAGTTGCACTTATCCGCAAGAGGTTGGTCACAGCTCGTAGTCATCAGAAGAGCTATGTTGACCAATAGAGAAGACCATTGTCCTTTGAGGCGGAAGATCACGTCTTTATGAAAATATCACCTAGACAGGGTTTGATGAGGTTTGGGAAGAGCGAGAAGTTGTCCCCTAGGTTTATTAGGCCTTTTGAGATCCTAGAACGAATTGGAGAGGTAGCTTATCATTTGGCCTTGCCGCCTCAGCTTTTCAAGGTACATGATGTGTTCCATATCTGTATGCTTCAGAAGTACAAGCCGGATCCATCACACGTATTGGATTGGAGTGAGTTAGAAGTTGAAGAGGATGCCTCGTATGAGAAGAAACTGGTTAGAGTTTTAGATACTTAAGACTAGGTCTTGCGACGCAAGACGATTCCTTTAGTAAAAGTGTTGTGCCGACACCACGAGGTTGAGAAGGCCACCAGAGAGCATGAGGCAGAGGTCCGTAAGAAATATCCGGACTTGTTTATTGATGTTTGAAGTTGTGTTGAAAACTTTGTTATGTTAATGTAATATAAATATTGTATATGTTATGAAAATGTGAATTCTCATTTAGTGTTGAAACTCGTTTATCGTGTTGACTGGAGAAGATAACCAATGGATGGGTCATGGTGATGAATTTAACTTAATATCATGGTTGTAATTGGTTTAAACTTGGTTCTAATGGTTGGCTTAAACTTTAGGGACGAAATTCCTTAAGGGGGAGAGGTTTATAGCGTTTCTGGTTCAGACCTGACCCATTGTATGTTTTGAATCCGGATTTCGTTTTCTTATATAGTTAGTCATGTCTTGTTTCCCTTTATACCTCTTTGAGTTTGGCTATTAGGTTGTGTTGGTTGCGTTTGAAACAGGTTAGTAGCTTATTTTTCAAACTTTTGTTGCACAGATTTTTGTCCCTTTGCTCGAGCGGTCCTTGCGGAACTCTAATACTTTTGCAGGTCTGCAAAAATACAGGGAGTTTGTATTCTTCACTTGAGTGAAGATTCTTGCGCTCGAGCAATGACCTCTATCTGCAAACTACTGGGAGTGTATATTCTACACTCGAGCGAAGCTTTTTGCGCTCAAGCGGAACAACTTATTGTGTCTGGTCGCTCAAGCAACAACTCTTGCGCTCAAGCAAACTGTGCGTATATCAGTTCGTAAACAGGCCATTTTACATCACTTTTCATCTCTCTCTCTCTCGAAAACATTTCAAAACCCTGATATCTTTCACTCTCTTTCTAAAACTCATCTTCAACCCTCAAGTACACCATCATTCATTGTTAAAAATGTAGAGCTCACCTAGAGCTTCGTTTTGTTCCGAACAAAGTTGGGTTTCGGCGTGGTTGAAGTCTCTTCATTCTTTTTCTCGTCTTCTAGGTTTGAGGTGGGGATTCTCTACACTTTTTTATGATTTTTAACTTAGCTATTCATCTTTATAAAACAATCTCATGATTTTGGAGGATTTTGGACAAATCTAGGGTTTTGGTTTAAAGTCAAAAGAGAGGTTTTTAAATGGTTGTATTGAAAATGGTTGTGGGAGTGGAGATAAGGTTGAGTTGTGATAAAATTATTGATTTAGATACTCGGAATATGTTTTGGAAGAAAATGGAGTTTTTGCCCTAATTGTCTTAAATGTGGAATTGGTGTTAGAAATGTGAAATTGGATTGGTATTGATGAGAATGGTAGAGTTGGGTATGTATTATTACTCACATCTTGAGATTTGGAAAGTTTACCTTTATGGAATATAATTTCTCTGCTTAGAAATATCTATTTTGGACTATCAGTAAATAATAGCTATGATTGTTGTAGAAATTGCATGTGAATTAGGAGAACTGAAACTATTTTCTCATTCATTTGCATTGAGAATTGTTTCACACTTATACATTGAAAATGTTTATCGTTTTGAGAAAAAGAGTGAATCTGGGAAGCATAAATTGCAATGTTGAACTAAGTTGGCCTGAGTGTCCAAGGTGAAAGTCCGGAAAACTGCACGTATATATGGGTGTTGATCCCGCGGATGAAATTTCCGTGAAATGGTAATAATAGTGCTTTTATAGCCTACATTTACATGGGTCCCGATTTACGGTTTCCTTCAAATAAAATTTCCGGTAAAGGTTGTATTGTTTTGAAATTCCTAGAGTGTGATTCACTGCCTTATTTTATATTGCAAAGGAAAGGATTTATGAACTAAGATATTAATGTGGCATGGCATGGTTTTGGAAAGAGACATAAAATGTTTTGACACGAGCATTGCATATGCATTCACCTTATAGCTTTGTTAAGATTCATATATTGTGTTGGATTATTTCTACCAGGCTTTGGCTCACTTTACGTAGGAAAAACATTTTAGGTGTTGATGATATGCCTCAGCCAAGGCATTAGCTTAGGAGAATTTGGAGCAAGAGTTTCTTTTTGTTGTATTCATTTTGTATAGCCAAGGGCTTTAAATGTATTGGACCTAAAGTTCACTTTTGTTCTAACCAAGAACTATCTTGGAAAATTGTAAGCCTTTAGGGCATTTCCTATCTGTTTAATTTCCACTCTTTTTTTTAGTTCATAGCATATGCTATAGATTCAGGCCCAAGCATTATGAATGTATACTGCATATGCATTCTTTTCTTTTCTTTTTTTGTAAACTCAAATGGATGTAATGGAAGATAATTACTTTATCGTTATTGTCATTTATTGATATTGTGGATGGGTTATTGTAATTATTTTGGGGCGTTACATCTCAGATCAGATCGGTAGTGGCTTGGTCTCTCTCTTTATCTCTCTCTCTCTCTCTCTCTCTCTCTCTCGGTGACATTCTGTTTTTGTTGGCTTCTTCTCAGACTCCAGTAAGCTCTCTCTCTCTCTCTCTCTCTCTCTCTCTCTCTCTCTCTCTAACACTGTTACTTTTTTGTGAATTTCATGCCAGATCGGCGGATTTAATCTCAGATCGGAGATATTTAGTGAACTCTACACTCTCAAATTGATTGTTCATCTCATCTTTTTTATCTTTTCTTCAATGGATTCGATAAATGTAAGTAAAAAGTTCCTATTGATCTTTTTCTTTGGTTTTTGGTTTTTGGTTTTATTTTTTTTTTATTATTTTATTTTCTCTAATAATATTAATCCTATTTTTTTATGTATTTATTTTTCTTGTTTTATAGATGTCAAGTACTAGAGAGACAAATGATGTCATCGACCTCTCTCAGTCTCAGTTTGAGCCAGAGCATGATCCTCAGCTTGAAACTCCTTCTGGTTCAAAGGTATGCCTCCCTCCTTCTAAGCAAAAAACTCGACAATATTCTGAAGTTTGGGAGCATTTTACCAAAATTTTTAAAGAAGGGAGTATGACTGCTGCATGTGTTAAATGTAACCATTGTAAAGCTTATTATGCTTGGGTTAGGGCAAATGGAACTAGCACTTTGAGAAAACGTATTGCAAACTGTCCTAAATCTCCTCACAATAAAGAAAATAAAAAACAAAAGACTTTGGCATTTCAATCTATAACAAAAGGTGAAATTTTTTTTGGTGTTTGGAAATTTGATCAACAAGCATGTAGGGATTCACTTGTTAAAATGGTAATCACTAATGAGTTGCTATTTAGGTTTGTAGAGCGTGAAGGATTCCGTCAATTCTGTAGTGTGATGCAACCTAATTTCAAAAAGTTTTCATGCTTTACAGTGGCAAGAGATATTGTGTATTTATATTCTAGTGAGAAGAAAAAACTAAAAAATTTGTTGAAGAAATCAAACTATAGACTTTGTCTCACTACGGATTCATGGACATCTTTACAAAATGTTTCATACATGTGCCTAACAGCCCACTTTATTGATAAAGACTGGAATTTACAAAAAAGAATTCTCAACTTTAGTGTGATTTCTAGTCACAAAGGGGAGGCAATTGATATGGCAATGGAATCATGTTTTGTTGATTGGGGTATAGAGAAACTGTGTACAATCACTATGGATAATGCAAATGCAAATGTTGTAACTATTGCATAAGTGAAAAAGGAAGTTTTTTGAAAATAGTGACTCTTTGATTTTAAGGGGTGAGTACTTGTATATGAGGTGTTGGGCCTATATAATTAATTTAATTGTGAAGGATGGGTTAAGTGAAATAAAAGATTCAATAACTTGAATTCGTGATGCGGTGAAGTATGTAAGGAGTTCTCCACAACGAGAACAATTTTTCAGAACATGTGCTGAAACAAAGAGGGTAACATGTAAAAGCTTGTTGTGTCTAGATGTTCAAACTAGGTGGAACTCCACATATTTAATGCTAGATGTTGCAGCAAAGTTTCAAAAAGTATTTGAGAGATTAGAGGATGAGGACCCACATTTCAAACTAGAACTTAATCATGGACCTCCTACCACTCAAGATTGGGAAAATGCTCACGTTTTTACACAATTTTTTCAAAAGTGTTATGATGCAACTATTCGCTTGCCTGGTTCTTTGTATGTCACTTCCAATTTGTACTTCACTGAAGTTTGTGCTATAGAAAGTGCCTTAATTGAATAGGGAAAGAGTTTAGATCATTCTTTAAAAGCCATAGCAATAAAAATAAAGACTAATTGGCAAGTATTGGGGAAAAATTGAAAAAATTAATATGATGTTATTGATTGTTGTTGTGTTAGATCCTCATTATAAGTTGAAGTATGTGAGGTTTTGCTATTTTGAAGTTTATCAATCTGCTATGGTGAGTGAGCTCAATCAAAAAGTAAGAGAGACTTTTTGAATAACATTTTTGATGAGTATAAATAGTTTGAGACAATTGCTTCACCTTCCAATGAAATGGTTCATGAGGTAGACATTGTTGATCAAGTAAACATTGGTACAAGTGATCATCAAGTGTCTTTCATGACAAAATTTCAAATGCTTTTGGAGGAAGAAGAAGGTGATGAAGGCAAATTAGAAGTAGATAGGTATTTGGAAGAATCTTGTGAAAAGGAAGCTGCAAACTTTGACATCTTAAGTTGGTGAAAGACAAATTCTTCAAGATATAAAGTTCTTTCTCAAGTTGCAAGGGATATTTTGGCCATTCTTGTCTCTACTATTGCTTCCGAGTCTACTTTCAACACTAGAGGTTGTATCCTTGATCGATTTCGCAGTTCTTTTACTCTAAAGCTTGTTGAAAGTTTAATTTGTACACAAGATTAGTTATGTACTTCACCATTGCCACTTGAGATGAAAGAAAACTTTACAGAATTGGAGGATATATAAAGAGGTAATGGAATTCCAATATTCAATTTATCATTTAAATTACATTCATGTATTGTGTTATTTTTTACTTTAAACTGACATTAATGTTTTGTGCAACTCTAACCAATGTTAACATTACTGTTAGAAAGTGATTTGGCTTGTTGTGATGTGGAATTTGCTACTATTGTTGCTGCTGTTGTGTTGCTGCTGTGCTTTTGTTTGTTGCTACTGTTGTGCTGCTGTTGCTATGCTTTTGTTTGTTTGTTGCTTTTGTTTGTTTAAAACCAGTTTTCTTATTGGTTTTGTTTGAGGCTATGTTTAGTTTTAATACAAAGGAGAGCACTGCTTTGTGTAATGTGTATCCAGTTTTATTGTTTTTGTTTGATACTTTTGTTTGATGTTATGTTTATGTTTTTATGAAATTAAAATGTTCTATATTTTTTTTTTTGTTATTTAATTATGTGAATCCGTGGTCTTAAACCGATCAAATACATGTTTAAGCATATTGGTTCGGATTGGTTCTATGATTTAAACGGATTGGATTGGTTCCAATTTTTCAGGAACCGTAGATAACGGATTGGTCCTGGTTTTACCCTAATTCAAACCAATTCGAACCATGCTCACTTCTAATTTCTTCACTATTCATCAAATAGTAGTTACACTTCTAACTTCACAGGTGCTAGTGAACCTTAACAATTAATCAAACCCGATCACACCAACCAACTAGTTTTGAATCCGGTGTTAGTCACACCTAACCCAAGTGATTTTGTCCTAAAAATTACTCACAAAAATATCACTCTTTTTACAAGAATAAGAATAACGGATAGAAAATACTTTTTACTATAAATACTTTTACTATAATTTTTCTTTCAAGAGAAATTATAACTCAATGAAAGTGCACCACACAATATTTTAATATCACAAAATTTTTCTCCACTCCTATTGCTTTTTTCTTAAATCTATAGTGCTACTTTTATAGCAAAATAAAATATGGCTGTTAAGTAATCATATGCCTTCCTTTTCATTTCTTTTTTCTTTCAATTGAATAGTTGCTTTTAAATGGTCAGCTTCGCTATGACAAGCAAGAAATCTGCACAATTCAACAATTAAAGCATGGAAAAATGGGAATGGCTCCTCTCTAATTTGTCATCGAATTGGACAGACCTATTGGGCTGTGGTGGGTCTTAATCTGGGCTCATTTCAATTATCCAAATCTTTGAATATGTAGAGCTCGTTGAGTATACTATCCCTGTAAAAAATCACCTTGATCGGATGTTGATAATTATTTGATCAAATCACTTTTCTGTTAACGGCAAGTATGATTTTCAAAATAAATTGTGACAGAAATATGTTTGATCAAGTGGCTATCGATATATGATCAATGTGATTTTTTACAAGGATGATATACTCGACGAGCTCTACATATTGAACGGTTTGAATCATTAAAACGAGCCCAGATTAGGGCCCAATATGGCCCAACAGGACCATTCAGTTTGAAAGCAAACTAGAGAGGAGCCCTTGCCTGGAAAAATAATAACAAAATGGAAAGGATTTGCATGAGACAACCCATACGTGGTGTCCCTCTTTTCCTTTTATATTATATTTTGGTATATTATATATAATTAAAATATTTACAAATATATAGTAGATTCATTTATTTTTAAACCGGTGCTACATGTATCAAAATAATAAAATTTATTTTTATATTGTGTCAAATGATTATAAAAAATATATATTAAAAAATCAAAATTTATCTAATAACATTTTAGATATCATCAAAATCAAACCTTAGGATTAACAATATCCTACAATTGATATCAGAGCGAGATCTCAAGTTCGATTCCCCTGGATGGCATGTTGCTTGCGGGCAGGTGCTGAGGGGACATTATTGGCCTAGGTTTGCGCCAAAATCCTGCCATGGCAGAGGTTTGGGTTGAGGCCGAGTTACAGTCGACTTTGTGGCACTTGGTATTGTACCCTTTAAGGGAATAAAGTTTTGTTTTCACCACTACCTATAGATTTTGGTGAGACAGTAAGCGTTTGATCCTAACAACTAGAAATTAATAAAACCCTATATATAGTAACACTTGTGGTCTTGGACTCATCCCCTGCAACCACTCTGACTTGCCAATACTTGGAGCGCATATCTAATTTGGTGAAGTACGTGGCCTTACGCAAATGGTCAAAGAGATCAGTCACCAAAGGAACTAGATATTTGCTCTTGATTGGCACTTTGTTTATGGCACGATAGTCTACACACATCCGCATGGACCCATCTTGCTTCTTTTGGAAGAGCATTGGGGCACCGTAAGCGATTTTGGATGGCTGAACCAACCAGTGTCCAACAATTTAGTCAATTGCCTGTGTAACTCTGCGAACTCCATTGGAGACATTCTGTAAGTTGCCTTTGCTAGAGGCTTTGTACCACGAACTAACTCAATTTTGTGATATGTGGCACGTCGAGGAGATAGAGAGTTAGGCAATTTCGGAGGCATTACATCCTCAAAATCCTTCAAAACTACAGCAACTTCATCAGGCATTTCCATCATCACATCAGGCTTGATTTCTACTAAGGCCACAAGGTAAGTTTCAACCCCTTTCTTCAAACCATTGTGCATTTGAATTGCTTACAACGTCTTTGTTTTCCTTTTCATGCCCTTGCCTTTGTTTGGTCTACTACAACCAATAACAAAGCAAGATATGTCTTCATCTGAGATAAGTAACCAATCAAGATAAGGCATCAGTGCCACTTTGGCAATCACAAAGAAATCATTTTTGAGGATGACATCGAAATCATCCAATTGCACCACCATCAAGTTTATTTGTCCAACCCATTCACCCATTTTAATATGCACTTTGTGCAGTAGAGTTAATAGACTTGATCCAGCTTGAACTTTTGAAAACTTGTAAACCAAGGGACTACACCATCTTTCCTAAGACGAAGTTGTGCGTAGCTCATGCATCCACCATAGCCAAGACATCCCCACCACCCAATGCCACTTAAATGTACATCAGACCAATCAAAGGGGCTTTATCAGTATGAATTGCATTCAGTAATTGCAAGGAATTTACTCGAGTTGGGCCATCAAAATCCATTTCCCCTCAATTGTCTTTTGCCACAACAGCATTTAACTTCTCTCACTTAAGACAATCTTTTGCCCTATGGGGTTTATCACATATGAAACACCATTTGCTTGACTTTCCACCATCATTCTGTGAATGTAAAGAAGACTCTCCTTTCTGTTTGTACTTCGAATGATCCTTACCCTTCTTGAAACTAGTCTTCTTTTCCCCATATTTCTCTTTCCCTTTCTTCTTGGATTTGCTGGTCTCTAGCATAAATCCTTACCCAACTTGTAGTCAAGCAATCCATCTACCGCAACCATAGCGGAGGATAAGTAATTGACACCCAGTCGACGCAATTCCAACCACTACAACAAATTGCACTTTTGGGGAGTAAATTTTTAGTCGCCAAAAGTCAAGTTTTAGTCATTGAACGTTTTTAGTGACTAAAATTTTTGGTCGCCTCATTTGTCGTTGAAGACTTGTCGGGAAAAGTAATTGGCGACTAAAACAAATTTAGTCGCCAAAAGTAGTAAATTGCTGACTATTTTTTTAGTCGCTAAAGCCATTGAAATAAAATTAAATATCAAATTTTCAACGACTAAATTTTTAGTCAGCATATATATATATATATATTTTTTTTGTTCATCCTATTTTTTTTTAGCTACTAAACTTATTGGTCGCGTAAAGTCAGATTCTTTTTTATTACTAAACTTTTAGTCGCCAAAAATGATTTTAGCTACTAAATATTGTAGAGGCTTATTATTTTTTGGCTACTAATATTTTAGTCGCCTAAAGTCTGACTTTTTTCTCTACTAAACTTTTAGTCGCCAAAAATGTTTTTGTTGTTCATCTTATCTTTTTTAGCTACTAAATGTTTTAGTCGCCTAAAGTCTGATTGTTTTTTTGCTACTAATTTTTTAGTCACCTAAAGTCTGACTTTTTTTTCCTACTAAACTTTTAGTCACCAAATATTTTTTGTTGTGCATCTTATTTTTTTCCAGCTACTTGTAACAACCCAAATTTTTAATTATTCTGCAGAATTTATACTAATAATATTTAATCTCAGTTCGGAAAATATATAATTTATTATATATTATTATGCGTAATATTATAAAATAATATAATTATTAAAATTTTAGGGGTCAAAATATAAATAATAATAATATAGATAATAATAATAATAATAATAATAATGAGTGTGGTAGTAAAATAAATAATTTATTTTCTGTTGGTATATGATAAAGTGTAATTTAATTAGAAATTATTTTATTTATATAATTATATTAAAATGTTGGGTCAAACGATAATTATCTTAAATATCTATTAAGGATAAGAACGAATCTATATAATTATAATCGAATCTGCGGATTGATTTGGAAAGGGGCACGTGTTGGCAAAGAATGGGTTCACCTCCCTATAAATAGGGAGGTGATTCGGCTAGAAGGAAATGAAAGAAGAAAAGAAAGTAAAGAAAAGGAGAAAGAAAGAAAAGAGAAGAAGAGAGGAAGAAGGAAAGAGTAGCGGAAGGTGAAAGGGTCTTTAACAGTTAAAGGAAAGGGTGAGGTATTAAAGTTAAGGTGAGTTATATTATACCTTGAGTTACCAAAATATATTTTACGTATATTTTGACTTACCAAAATATGTTTTACACATGTTATGTTTTATTAGTATATTTATAAAAGTTATGTTTTATAAAGATTTCAGTTACGTGGTTTTATTTCTGAACCCTATTTGCTTAAAAGAAAACCCATGGATATGTTTGTTTATATTTTAAGAAATATTCAGCTATGACCTTATAAACAATTATGTTTTGTAAGTACCACTATGGGAGTCCCACGCCTTGGGGGACCTTAAATAATCATTGGCCTCTGTTTGGTTACTTTGTGGCCCTCTAATCCATTGACCTCTGTTCTGTGCGGACCAAAGTACTATGCGGAGCTAAGTGCTACACTATTGTGAGAGCCACCTCTAGAATCCGTACGAGCCACCTCTTGAATCTGTACCTTTGTTCTGATTGTCACTTCTGTGACCTCTGTTTCGTTCTGTTCTATACCGTGGTTGTGGTTTTATATTTACGTACTTTCTGTATTTCAATTTCTGTTACTCAAATGATTTATTTACCAAATTGAGTTATGTAAATGTTTTGGCCTAACTAACTATCCATGGTTATTTCGTGTTCCTTATACTCTTAGTATAATATTTCTCACTCTGCCATGTGCTTATAGTTATTTACCAATTTTCAGGAAACAATGCACTTCAGAAATGGCTTTTTGGAAAGTCGGGTTGCAGAATAGACACACACACACAATATGTTTATGATATTTCTCTATGTAAATATCGGCATTTTTTGTCAATAAATTTTGTAATAAAAATAGAAGCTCCGATGATTATTTTGGTATTCTCATTTAAATATTACTTCCGCTTGCGTTTATTTATTTGTTTAAGAATTGGCCGTAGGTAACTTCAGTTACTGGCCATCACGATGCTTAACCCTTAGGTACAGGGTGCGGGTCGTGACACTACTAAATAGTTTAGTCACCTAAAGTCTGATTGTTTTTTGGCTACTAAGCTTTTAGTCGCCAAAATTTTTTTTCATTTTCTTTTTCTTAGCTACTAACTATTTAGTCACTAAAATATGTATTTCCTTTTTGACTACGAATTGTTATATCAAGCCAAAAGCATGATTTAATGTTTTTTCTCAAAATTATAATTTCTCCATAACCTGTATGTATTTCGCGCAACATGTAGTATGTATATTATCAATCATTCCACAATTTGCATCCATTTCACATCCAACTATCCAAAAAAGAATAACTTTAAATGTCAAACTCCATACAAACCAACTATAGTCCAAACTAAAATAATAATTCCATACAAAACAGAGAGGCATACAAAAATCAAGCCCTCCGTATACAAAAAATATATTTACTAATATACCAAATGGCCATTTGGCGTGGTACAAATTGCCATCATAATCTGTACCACGACAAAAGGTAATCTATATACCACGCCATTAAGTATTAGTTCGATGCCAAAAGTTATCTGTATAAGTAATACTAGTCTACATAAAAGTGGTGGACGACAAAATTAGCAGAATTATACAAAAGTATAAATTGTCCTCCATATACAAAAATAAATTATCCACAAGTTCACGCCAAAAAAAAAAAAATTTGCACCCATTAGAAAATATCAGTTGAATCAGACATACAAAAAAGGTTTTAACATGCAAGTTAGGTTCAATCTATAAATGCCTTTTTGGAAATAAAATCACATATATGTTACGAATAATGCTTGGGACCCCCTTTTGGGGGTCACCCCCTCACCCCCCCTTTGCCACGTGGCGGGTGGTGATTGGAGGAGCAGGAAAAAAAAGAAAAAGAAAATGTAACAAATGAGAGAGAGAGGGGGTCAAAGGGGGTGGGAGGAAAAGGGGGGATGAATCATTGTTGATATGTTATCATGGAAGATTTTTTTTTTTTTTGGGGGGGGGGGGGGTGATAAATATATGTATCATGAATGCGCACTTGTTTCAAGTTTGAATTTAATTCCCCATTGACAAAAGAACACAAGTTAATCAATCAATATTACTCTCTACTATGATGCTTATCTTTGTTTACATCATACAGTGAAAGAGTGCATTAATTAGATTCGAAAAATACATGATGCTTTCTTATGCTGACCCATTTTCATCCTAGGAGCCATGATGCTAGCTGCAATAAGTAAAATACAGGATATACATTAACTAAATACATGATGTTTCGAGCAATATAGATTATTTATGGAAGCTAACCATTCTTGAAATTACCATATAACACAATAGGCAACAAATTTAAAAATATTGGTTGAAGAAAGGGCTTGTTCATAAACCAATGTTAAGCATATAAATTGCAAATTAAGAGGTTCATCGATTTAAGAAGTTCAACATTGCGCAAAATATTACTACTATATCTCAAAATTAGGGGTATAAAAAGATGCAGAAACATCTAGAGAAAAAAAATTCTAGTTAAAACAAATATACAACAGCATGAAGTATTTCATAGAATTGAAAAAAAAATCAAAAAGCTCTAGTTGTACCAATTCAAAAAGAATATTTAAGCAATATGCAGTGGTAATAAATTTAAGTCACAGATAACAAAATTTAACATAAAACATGGGACAACAAAAGCAAATATAACACTGATAACATCATTTTGTGGTAGTGATCAACCCAATTTGGCAAAACAAAACTAGTAATTATGAACATTTTGCACATTCCCAGACTCTATTTCACTACCAGAACAACAATATAACATAACCTATCCAACAAACTAAAAAACAAAATATGTTTTTTCCTTTTCTTTTTTTTTTTCCCCCTACCTCCCAAACACTAATAAGGAAACCCTCCAATTGGATCATGTACATTCTAACCCTTACTTCCTCACCACTAGTGTAAAACAAGCTCAAAGGATAAAAACAAACATGCATCATAATACACAGAATACTTTCAAAATCTTCCAAAGTAGCAGGCATGACCGTAACACCAAGTAAATGCATAAATGTAAAAAACAAAACCCTATAAAGTATATGGCCCTTTCAAATTTTATAGTAGACTTTCATATTTCTTTTTCAATCTTCCTGAGTCAAAAACAAGTTAGTGCCCTAAATAATAATTTTTTGGTAATATAGATGCATCACATTCAAATAGGTTTTTCAATACAATAGATTAGGGCTTTGAATACATACACAATCAAGGACCAAATATACATGCAAATACATACACAATCAATGGATTAGGGCTTTGAAACTAATGAGAGAGAAAGGAAAAAGAGGGGAAAATGTATGAAACCACTAAAATCAAACCCATTTAGGACATCAAACCCATAAAACTTTAGAAATCAAACCACTTCAATCAAATCCATTTTTCGAAATCAACACAAAAGTAAATTAAAGAAATCATAAAAACCCTAGAGCAAGATTCAGAAAGAGAGAGAGAGAGAGAGAGAGAGAGAGAGAGAGAGTGAGAGTGAGTGTCACGCCCCCAAAATATTACAAATAATCCATTCCATAAGATTTATGAACATATTAGAAATGATATACTTCATTCATCAGAGTTATATTACAACAGGTGTTATATGAATTATACATCCATAGATATTCATTCTGAATCTACAACATATAGCATATGTTAATAACAACAAAATAAATGCCCCACGGGCTTACATCTTTCCAAGACATAACTTGGTTACAACAAATGAGAGTCATAATCTCTATACATATAAAGTCCTTGGCTTGAATAAATGTTCAAACACAAATAACAAAGTAGAGCCTCCAGCTCCTAAGTCCTCCCAAGCTACGTCCTTGGAGGGAAATATATCACCAGTACCTGAAAATGGTTTTCCAAGTAGGGTAAGCTAAAGCCCAGTAGAGATAGACTAACACAACATATGAGGTTTAACTAAGACATAAGTGCCAGATGAATGTTCTACACTCATAACCAACTTACATTCTTTCCATGATCATTCAATACTGATACCCATATCTCAATCCATTTCCATCTATTCAATTCATATTAATTCAATTAATTCCGAGTCAATTCATGAGACAAGTTCATTGTTATCTAAACAATCCAAATGAGACTACAACTCAGTGATTCACAATTCAATACAACTATTATTCAAACACTTCAATTTTGCCATTTTACGGAAGTCTCATCCGAGAGAATCGGCACCAATTTATAATCAATTATGCCATTTTACGGAATTCTCATCCGAGGGAATCGGCACCCATTTATACTTAAGATTTCGGGACTTTCACCATGGACACTTCGGCCAACTTAATTACAAATGGAGCCCATCCCCTATCTCCTCCCAAACAATGATACATATACAATGTATTTAAAGCATTGCCATATATAATGACTATCCACAATACATATACAATGATTTAATCATACCGTCATATTCAATGACATAATTTAAATGATTAATTTCAATTCACCTAATCCTCATGCATTTTCTACAACAATCATAGTCATTCTCTACCGATAGCCCAATACAGATATTTCTAAACAGATATTCAATCTTTATAACAGATAACTTATCAAATTCCCATAGGTGAGTGATTTATCAAATCCAACTACACCATTTATTCTCACATCCTCCCAATTTCACATTTTCCAAATTAATTTCATTATTTATATAAAAGAATCATTCAACACAAATTAGGGCAAATTTTCCCCCTTTCTCAAATATTAATCCCAAGGCCAAATTCACCATTTTAACTCAAGGTAGCCTCATATTCAAAACCCCATTCTCATTCATAGAACCCAACATAGACATCCCTCTTTCAAATTAGATCCAAACCCTAACTTTACCCAAATTACTCCCAAACCTCATCATTTATACATAACAACGAATGACTAGGTTAAAAACCATAACAAAGAGTAGAATATCCCTATCTCAAGAGTAGAAGCTCAAAGGAGATGATGAAGAACTTCAAAAATGCTCCAAATTTGGTTTTGTTCGAATCAAGAGGAAGCCCACAAGATGCTCTAACTCTTTAACAAAAGGACTAGGGTTGAGAGATGCTTAGATCTTGAAGTATTTGTATAGAGAGAGAGAGTATTTTAGAGAGAGAGTGTCGGATTAGGGTTTTTAGGAGAAAGGAAATCAAAAAGTAATGTAAAAATTCTCTGTTGCGAACTGATATACGCAACCTTTGCTCGAGTGAAGGAGTTGTCGCTCGAGTGACCAGACACAACAAGCGACCTCGCTCGAGCGCAAAATACAAAGCTTCAAAAGTTTTATAGACGTACACGCTTGCTCAAGCGAAGCACTTCACCTTCCCAAAAATTCTGCATCTGGGAAAGAAACTTGAGGACTCTCAATTCTTGCTCGAGCACAAGAAACCTCACTCGAACGAAGACGCAAATTTCACAAGGCTCGCTTGAGCGCAAGAAACCTCGCTCGAGCAAAGAAGCCAAAATCTAGGCAACAACAATCTAGACCAACCAACAACCAACCTGTTTCAAACACGCCCAACACATTCTGAAACTCAAACTCAAAGACAAATGAGGGAAAACAAAACATGGATAACAACATCAAACCACGGAACCCGAGTCCGGGATACAACAAATGTCGGGTCAAAACCGGAATCATTATAGTGAGAGAGACAGGCAAACCGAGAATGAGAGAGAACTTGTGAGGATGCGGCGGTGGTCCGCGCTGAGGTGGGGTTGAGTGAGGTTTGGTGGTGACAGAATCTGTGTGTGAGAGAGAGAACAACTTGATGTATAAACATAAACAGGTGCCAATATTTATTCATTTCCTCTAAAATGAATTATACCTTTAGCAACTAAACTAGGAATTTGTCGAAAAATAGTGCCAAATCTTATTAACAGCGACCAAAGTATTAGTCGCCAAAAGTGAATATTGGTCGACTAATTCTCTGGTAGCCAAAGAATAACAGTAAATATGTCTGTTTTTGGCGACTAAACGTCCTTCTGTCGGCAATAATTACTATACAACGACTAAAACAGGATTTAGTAGCCTAAAATCTAAACTTACACTGACTAATATTTTTTAGTCGCCAAAAAATGGCATATTCAGCTACTAATTTTTTTTTAATTGCCAATAAGTAATATATCTCAACTAAAAAAATTTAGTAGCTACAGCCTAAACAAACACCAACTAATACAATTTTTAGTCGCCAAAAGTTAACTTTTTGGCAAGTAAATTCCTTTTAGTCACCCAATTTAGTCTCCAAAAGTGTAAATTGTTATAATGAACTGTTCACAATTTTGTAGGCCGACATGAAATTAGAGAGTTTGTCCTCCAACATGTCCTTGATGTCAAGCATCAACGAAATGAACTCCTTCACATATTCTCACATAAAACCGATGTGTTTCAATGGCTTCAATGTATCTCTTGAAACCTAAGATGAGTTACAAGGAATGAATTGCTCTTTTAATTCTTTCTTCAATAACTCCCACGATTCAATCACTGGACGAGCATTGTTCTTTGTTCAGGTCCACCACCACAATTTAGCATCACCAGGAAGGTACATGCTAACGATCGCTACTTTCTCCCCTTCTAATACGCAACCTTGAAGTACTACTCCATATCCCATAAAAAGTTCTCAAGTTCTTTGGCATTTTGATTCCCTGAGAATGCCTTGGGTTCTATAACTTTGATCTTGGAAAGAGGGGGCTCACCATTGTTTGAATGCCCATAGACAGCCCTCTTTACTAGCGTAAGTTCATTTTGAACTTTGTGCAGTTGTCTTTCAAGGCATCAGACATGGCAACCATGTCCCCTACAATTTCCTTGAATTGATCTGTCGCCGAGGCATCAAGAGCAAGGAACCAACAGCCACGACATCTAATCGATCCGTCAATGAGCGATTCTCATCTTTGGGTTCCCTCCCAAAGTTTCCAATTGCATTACTTGTTCCTTTACAATGTCAATATCAGACACCATTTTGAGCAAAACCATACTCTGATACCAATTGTCACAGGGTCAAATTTTCAACTCAAATTTCGCCTATGATGGCACTAAGTTCCAGCACACTTAGTCTCAACCAATTAAACCAACACTCACACACAATATGAGATTTAAGACGAGAAAGATAGAATGCACAACATAGCAGCCATTACAGGTAAACACCCAACCTCTTTATTGCTCCAACAATGATACAAAGGATAGCCAATGGCACCTTACTACTTGATAATTTTCAAGTAACCATGGCATGCCCATAAATAGGCTACAATCAAATTTTTGAAATTCAAACAGGCAACAACATACAAGGGGAACATGCCATATAGCATGGCACTTGACACCCTCAATTGGAGGCTTTTCCCAAACTAAGCCGATTTTGCATGGTATTTCCCAAACTAGGCCTACTTTTGACGGATTTCCCAAACTAAGCTAAAGCGCTATTACAAATCGCGCTTTCACTGTTTGGAGCCCAAAAGTTGATGAATAGTGAAGGTGCTATTGTGAATCGCGATTTTAATTAAGAAAACGCTATTTGGAATAGCGATTTTAACCTAAATTTTTTTCGTATATAAAACGCTATTACAAACAATGATTTTAATGTCAATTTTTTTTTTTGTGTATAAAACGCTATTCTAAATAGCGCTTTATTTGCAGATTGGTTTTGTAAAGAAAACGCTATTCAGAATAGCAATTATAATGTTCATTACACAAAACGCTATTAAAAATAGTGAGTTTATTCTTCATTTGATTTGTGAATAAAACGCTATTCTAAATAGCGTTTACACTGTTAAACTGACATTGAGAACGCTTTCAGTGTTCATTTCTTTCTTGGTAAGCAGATTATTGTTTAATATTTTTTTTTTTTCCTGTTGTCATTGTTTTGGTGATAATGTGATTCATAAAATTTTATTATCTTTACCAAAGCCATTGTGATGTTAAAATTTGTTTTTTTTCTTTTGTTTTTGTTTTGGTTTTGGTTTAGATGGTGTAATTCAGAAATTTTACATAATATGAGAAAAACCTCTTTTCGTATATTTATTTTACATAATATTTTTCGTATATATAATTTTAAAATCATATTCATTTAGATATTATTAAGCCAATCATGTTCATTTACAAAAGTTATAGTTTCACTGTTCACTAATGTAAGCATGGATTGAAACCACACTTTCACTGTTCATTTAAATTAGATTTAATTTTTTTTTGTAAATATTTTTTTTTTCTGTTGTCATTGTTTCGGTGATAATGTAATTCATAAATTTTCTTTGGCTTTACTGAAGCCGTTCTCATGTTAAATTTTTTATTTTTTCTTTTGTCTTTGTTTTGGTTTAGAAAATGTAATTCAAAAATTTTTTTGGTCTTTACTAAAGCTGTTTTCATGTAAATTTTTTTTGTTTATTGTTTTGTGTTTGTTTTGGGTTAGAAGGTGATAATGTAATTAATAATTTTTTTTTTTGCTTTACTAAAGTCGTTTTTCATGTAAATTTTTTTTTTCTTTTTTCTTTGTTTTAAGTTAGAAGGTGTTATTCAGAAAATTATTTTGGCTTCACGAAAGCCGTTTTCATTTAAATATACATATATATTTATCCTTTTGTCTTTGTTTTGGGTTAGAAGGTGAGAATGTAATTCAGAAAACCAGTTTAGTAAAACCGTTTTGTACCCGTTTTCATTAAAAAAAAATTATTTTTTTGTTTCGTCTTTGTTATGGATTAGAAGGTGATATGCATGCTCTACGCTCTACAGTCCGAAGCACACCCACACACTATGCAGTTCGACGAGCAACAACGAAGGGTGAGACGCGAAGACCACCGCGGAGTAGGCCAAGAAGATGAAGGCCACAGCGAGAGCTCCTAAAATAAATTTTGTCAACATTTTTGTAATAAATCTTAATACATAATATACGAAGTCACTAATTTACTAAATACTCATACAAGCATGAAAACAACATAACTGAAGTTGCAAATGTAATAGTTTTCAGTTACATAGGTAGTACAGACGTAATTCTCCCACAAAAATACATTCTGGACACCATTAACTGAACACACATTACATACATCCTGGACACATTACATACATCCATGAACTAAACACACATTACACACATTACATGCATCCATGAACTAAACACAAATTACATACATCCTGGACATCCTGAACTGAACACACAATACATAAACATAACAATTAGACAAACAAACACCTAATTCATGACCTAATATTGCATATTAATAGCCGCAACATTTGACAGACACAATACATAAACATAAACATAAACATAACATAATAGTTATACTTACTCTAACACAGACATTACATATTAATGCATAACCTAATATTGCCGAAGTGTAGACATTAACACCTAATTCGCGCTTAAATCGGCAGGTGGCTCAGAGTCTGAACAATCCGAAAGCTCAGCGTCAGAGACAAGCTCAGGATCCTCCATGATACCCTGGATAGCCGCAACATTTGGTTCTGTTCTGTTCTTCTGGGCATCCTTCTTAACTATGTATAGCTGCATATTGCGGGCTAACCTACGGCGCATTTGAGAAATCTCACGTTATAGTCTTTCACATAGTCGATCAACATTATCAGGATCTTCCTTTTGGATTTCAACAGAACGTGCTTTTGGCACCTTCAGTCGATTTTTCCGACATAATCTTTCCATTTGCACTCGCTCTATAAATAGTGCGGGCCACTTCAGAAGTCTAGCGTTTGCTAAACCATATCCTGTTTGATTATCTGATGGCTCCTCCACCAAACCACATGGATCTCGATAGTACTTAGGCATGACAAAATGTCGCTTCCCAAACCTATCATGATAAGCACAAGAGGCATCTAACAAAGCAAATGGTGTTTCATCTTCAGTATCGCCACTTCCCCTTCCCCCTCCTCGTTGTGAACTGTCACCCCTTTGCAAGTTCCTACCACCTCTGCGATTCTCACTCCCTCCTATGAACCATGCAGCCATGCTAATTTTTTAAAACAAATGAATGATAATTTTGTAGGGCGAAATGAGTTATATGGTTGTGTCTTCACCTTTAGTCGTTTATATAGTTGGTTTTAAACGGCTTTAAGAAGATGCCTCTGCATAACAATCCCACATATACGAACAAGGTATGAGTTGTCACTAGAATGAAAAAACAGAGTAAAGCAAATACTGTGTACCAAGTCAAGTGACTTGACAATCCATCTGCATATACCGACAAAGTAAGGGCATGCTCACTGTAAGGTAAATTAGTGAATTCACTGTTGCCATGTGACTTTCTGAATTGAGAATCCCACATATATCAATAAGAGATGAGTTGTCACTGTAATAAAAAAATCAAGCAAAAAATTGAGAAAACCAAAGCCTGTGCACCAAGTCACATGACTTGACAATCCATTTGCATATACGGACAAAATAAGGGCATGCTCACTGTAAGGTAAATCAATGAATTCACTGTTGCCATGTGAGTTTCTGAATTGAGAATCCCACATATATCAATAAGAGATGAGTTGTCACTGTAATAAAAAAATCAAGCAAAAAATCGAGAAAACTAAAGCCTTTGAACCAAGTCACATGACTTGACAATCCATCTGCATATACGGACAAAATAAGGGCATGCTGACTGTAAGGTAAATCAGTGAATTCACTGTTGCCATGTGAGTTTCTGAATTGAGAATCCCACATATATCAATAAGAGATGAGTTGTCACTGTAATAAAAAAATCGAGCAAAAAATTGAGAAAACCAAAGCCTGTGCACCAAGTCACATGACTTGACATTCCATCTGCATATACGGACAAAATAGGGGCATGCTCACTGTAAGGTAAATCAGTGAATTCACTATTGCCATGTGACTTTCTGAATTGAGAATCCCACATATATCAAGTAGAGATGAGTTGTCACTGTAATAAAAAAATCGAGCAAAAAATCAAGAAAACCAAAGCCTGTGCACCAAGTCACATGACTTGACAATCCATCTGCATATACGGACAAAATAAGGGCATGCTCATTGTAAGGTAAATCAGTGAATTCACTGTTGCCATGTGACTTTCTGAAATGAGAATCCCACATATATCAATAAGAGATGAGTTGTTACTATGCATCAAATAATCGAGCAAAATATGGAGAAAACCAAAACCTGCGCACCAGGTCACATAACTTGACAATCCATCTGCATATACGAACAAAATAAGGGCATGCTCACTGTAAGGTAAATCAGTGAATTCACTATTGCCATGTGACTTTCTGAATTGAGAATCCCACATATATCACTAAGAGATGAGTTGTCATTGTGTATCAGATAATCGAGCAAAATATGGAGAAAACCAAAGCCTGTGCACCAGGTCACATGACTTCGCAATGACAAGTCTCTCCACAATTTGACTACTCAATGTTTGAAAAAATTAAGCTTATGTAGGCAATGTTGTGTTCAACTTAGCTATGCATCATTCGCTGTTACGACGTACTATTTCTATCAACGGGAAAAGCATGACTATTTGAATTTTTGTTGTCATTTGGAATTATTTTAAAATCAACTTTTGAATATTCGATTTGTAATATTTTGGGAAACATTTACAATCTCAACTTTTGAAATCAACTTAAAAATAATGGTGGATCTTGTGAGTGAAACGTGGGTTACGTAGGAGTACTTGGCCACCAATGTTTGTGAATATCATGGTGCATTCAAATCTGTCTGGAAAATGGGTGCATTCAAATCTGTCTGCAAAACTGGTGTTACACAGTAATTTCGGAAGTGTTGTTCTCTTTGGGTATAAATCCGAAAATTAACAAGCGTCATTAGAACTGATTAAAATTCTAGTTTCTATACTAAGAGAATCGTCAATTTCTTGAAAAATGTGCAGAAAACAATCTATTTGGGTATATTTAATTCTAAATAGTGATTCATCCCAACCAAATCAAGTAAAACCAATTGGGTTTTAAACTTAGTCCCCCAACTGGACCAACCACTTAGGTTTGAGCTTGTTTGTCCAGCCCCGAAGTTTAGTTTTCTATCAACCCCCCATTCCTTACCATAGTCATCATTTGTACTGGACTTACAAGAATTGGAAGGTGACTCTTTCTTCTTTCCTGATGGAGATTGAAATTTTTTACATAGAGGATCCCTATTTCAGCAGCCCCAGTTAAGGGAAGCTTTTCACCGAGCTACCTATTCTGTTTTATGTGTTATTGAAGACGGTAGTTCGTTTGTCTGAACTTTATGAGTCCCCCAACTGGACCAACCACTTGGTTTTGAGATTGTTTTTCCAGCCCCCCGAAGTTTAGTTTTATGTCAACCCCCCATTCCTTACCAGAGTCATCATTTTTACTGGACTTCCAGGAATTAGAATGCGACTCTTTCTTCTTTCCTGATGGATATTGAAATTCTTTACGTAGAGGATCCGTATTTGACGAGGCCCAGTTATGGGAAGCTTTTCACCGACCTACCTTTTCTGTTTTATGTGTTATTGAAGGCGGTAGTTCGTTTCACCGAGTTTAGTTTTCTGTTAACCCCTCATTCATTACCAGAGTCATCATTTTTACTGGACTTTCAGGAATTGGAAGGTGACTCTTTTTTCTTTCCTGATAGAGATTGAAATTCTTTGTAAATTGATCCCTATTTCAACAGTCCCAGTTAAGGGAAGCTTTTCACCGAGCTACCTGTTCTGTTTTCTGTGTTATTGAAGGCGGTAGTTCGTTTGTGTGAACTTTATTAGTCCCCCAACTGGACCAACCACTTGGTTTTGAGCTTGTTTGTCCAGCCCCCGAAGTTTAGTTTTATGTCAAACCCCATTCCTTACCAGAGTCATCATTTTTACTGGACTTCCAGGAATTAGAATGCAACTCTTTCTTCTTTCCTGATGGATATTGAAATTCTTTACGTAGAGCATCCGTATTTGACGAGGCCCAATTACGGGAAGCTTTTCACCGACCTACCTTTTCTGTTTTATGTGTTATTGAAGGCGGTAGTTCGTTTCACTGAGTTTAGTTTTCTGTCAACCCCTCATTCATTACCAGAGTCATCATTTTTACTGGACTTTCAGGAATTGGAAGGTGACTCTTTCTTCTTTCCTGATGGAGATTGAAATTCTTTGTAAATTGATCCCTATTTCAGCAGCACCAGTTAAGGGAAGCTTTTCACCGAGCTACCTGTTCTGTTTTATGTGTTTTAACTCATTGCAATTCAATAAAGAAAGTCATGAACTAATAAGCAGAATTACTATAAATGTAGTTATTTCATAAACTTCAAGTTCATAAAACAAATACTTGAAATACATCCGTCGTTAGATGAACAACAACATTGTCTTACACTCCACTACTGAACGAACATACGCATACATACAAACATATATGAAAGATAACGTTGTTTGATTTCTTATTCCTCATCTGACATGTAGTAGTCAGAGAGATATTTTTCATTGTTTAAGACATTATTTCGCTCAGTCACTGTCAAATCTCTGTTGTTTGCTTCTGCCATTTCGGTGGCTAGCTGAAGCATGAAATGTCGACATCTCCGCATCAACATTCTGTTGTTCTCCTTCTTAATTCTGCTAACTGCTTTTTCATAGTCACTCACATTTCGTCTAGCCATGGTCAATGAATGACGATGAGGTACCGGTGCCCCAAAGTTACGTAGATCATTATACAATCCTTCTTGCTCCGTTACCCTGAATGCCCATTCTGCTCGGATACCAGCATAATAATCCTTCGGACTCGAGTACTTTTCGCTCTTGTAGTCATAGGTAAATGGAGGTAGCAACCACACTTTCGGATTTCTTTGCCGGCGTGAACTTCCTACACCTCTTGAAGACATTGTTGATAAAATAAAAAAATTAATAATAATAGTAATTGTTGATAAAATAAAAAAATTAAAAATTACTATTGTTATGACTTCAAGAAACATCATACTGGGGTATTTATAGACATCATAGTGGGGGTTAACTAGAGATGATCTGGTGACGATAATGCGTGTTAGAGCACTATGGAATAAGTTACACACGTGATATTATTTTATGTTATTCATTTCATGTAATTTTGAGTACCCGTGACTTTGTGTACCTATGATGTAGTCACGGACGTGATTGTCAGATAAAACTGCTCGAATTGTAGGCCAGAGAATCACAATGCAATCCCTTCATATTCGAGCAGTGAGTTGTCAAATAAAACAAAATGCAGTGAATTGTTACATCACTACATGAAACTATTTTGTCATGCTTACTTTTGTAATACAGTAAGTAGTCACTTGGAATTGACGATTTCAGTACATATAGATGTTTTAAAAAATTTATAAATGAAATCAAAAAATGAAACAACGGCTTTAATTTTCTTTGTTTTAAAGTAATATTGTTCATAAACAACTATGAAACAGAGTGTAAGTAAATACACAACCGTCCAACTCACTTCGACCTACAAAACTATCGTTGTTTTTTTCACCAAAATAATTAAATGGTCACCTCATATGTAAACACGAATGGCACTTTGCAGCCTATATTTTATCTTATTTACACTTAATGAACTTCACAGTCATCCAATTTTCATTGTTGTTACACAACCGTCCATCATGTTTCTTTTCACCAACATAATTGCATTTTCTGCTTCTTTTCACAGTCGTTTTAATGTGACTTAGATGAATTCTGAAAGCCGCGGTGCCCCAGCTGTACTGGCCGATCACGTCAATGTCTCTCAATAGTGGCAAGTACATCAGCTTGAGCAGGTTCTATGACTTATCAGGGAGAAGTACCCCCCCAATAAGCCACAGAATATATGCTCGGGCATGCTGATATACTAACTCATCTAGAGCATGATTTGGAAAATGGCCCTAAAACTGCTCGGACAGCCACCTCACCCTCACTCTACCTGCCTGTAAGTCTGCAGGTGTAGGTGCTACTCCCAATAACTCAGCACATAGGGCTATCCACTGCTTCCTCGTCAATGATGGGTCAGGTCCAGTAACTGCTCGCCCATCAATCTGCAGACCGTATAGGACAGATACGTCCTGCAATGTGACAGTGGCCTCACCGGTCGGGAAATGAAATGTATGAGTCTCTGTGCGCCACCTCTCGATGAGAGCAGTAATGAGTGGGTGGTTCAGTCTGATATGGCCTATACGATATACACCATAGAATCCCGCGCGTAGTAGACACTGCAAGACTCTATGGTCCAATGGATGCTCCCACAGGCCGAAATCTCCTCGCCGGCATGCCACCACGGTGCGTGCCTGGTCCTGCATAACAGAATGAGTAGTTAAAATTATAGCATTATCACGTAATATAAAACAAAATGCAGGGTATTTTCATTGTAAGCGTAAAGTCCAACAAACGTTATTGCATACCGGATCGTCCCATATACTGTCAGCCCGATGTGGATGACTCAAAAGTGGGACCTCATCAGGTAGATGTGCCATGAAGCCTGTACAGTTGAAAAACAAATACATTTTTAAAAACTGTATTGGTGAGCATGTAATTTAACTATAACAATTAAACTCAAATTATTCTATACATGACGACTTCAAAAACAAATGTGGTCGATTATTTTAAATGTATCAATTTGTGTGCCATTAAAATGGAAGCAATTCACTAAAATCTAAATTTTGCATATTATGTGCCATTAAATATGATAAGCAATTCAACAGAACCTATCGTTATCTATGCTATAACTAATATAGAAATCTTTTACAAAATCATTTTACGGTCTTAGTTACATAAGCTTAATAATGACCAGTAATATGTGGATAGTTTTCGTACATAAATACATGCGAAAAAATGGAATGAGAATTTTTTTCCAAACCTTCATTATTGATTTTGGCATATTTGACAAAACTTGATTATTGATTTTGGCATATTTGACAAAACTTCATTATTGATTTTGGCATATTTGACAAAACTTCATTACATTTATGGCATATTTGACAAAACTTCATTATTGATTTTGTAATTTTTTTTTTCCAATAAAGTATCAAATTTGTAAATTACGTACATCTAATTCAGAAATTGTAAATGTACAAAAATGCTTGCATCAGTCGAAATATTAAAATCTTCAAATGGTAGAAGAACTATGTGATTTTAACTAAAATTTGGTAATAGACATTTTCAATCAAGTAGAGAATAAAAAACATAGGCCTATGTGGTATAGTTAAATGTTTTTGCATTGTCATTTAGTTTAATTTATTTGTTTAGTATGTTAGTTGTAAATTTTGTCAAGGAAATCAAACAATTACAATATATAAAGAATTACAAAATAGAAATGATCAATTAAAAATAAAAAATGATCTATTTAAATGTACGACCCCGTTTACAAATAATGAATTACAAAAGAAAAGAAAATGATCTATTACAAATAAAGAATTAAAAAATGATCTATTACAATATGTAAGTATTACATAGTCTTCATCGACCAAGTCGCGCCGGACATGTTCGCCTGTCATGACCTGTCTGCTGGCACTCACTGCAACAAGCGGTCAAACGCCTATCTGATATGTCCATCTCATTCGGAATACGAGACATAGATGCACGACCCCGTTTTACTTCTCGCAGATGCAGTACATTAGGCATTAAGGTCTACTGCGGATCAGCCCAATAATCTTGATGCGGTATTGGATTGAATTTAGTTTCCCAAACCCTCATGTATACAAGAAGCCTATATACTAGATCAACATACTCGAATGGATTGTCACCGCATTCAGACATTACAACGAGCATATGAGAACATAGATAGTGTCGTATCTTATATTTCCCACAACTGCACGTGGATTGATTCATCCGCAAAATTTGTGTATTGCAACCTCGTCTATGGTGAAAAGATGTTTGCACCTCAAACACGCGGCGTGGCCTATAAGAAAATTGTAATAGAAACTAATCAAGTTCATGTTTTTAGGTGTACTTAAGTTGACAACATAATAACAACAATTTAGTTTATATTACAAACTAACCTGTCATATGAGATCAACCTGAAAGTATTTGCCCTTGCGATGCCATCCTCAATAGTTTTTTGCATCTCTCTAGGGTATTGGAACTCATTTCATACATCTATTTCAGCTTGGGCTCCCATCTTGTCAAAATATTTTACGAGCCGCCAAAATGTAAATTCAACCATAGCTGAGATAGGTAAGTTCCTTGCACCTTTCAAGACGCTATTGAAGCACTCTGCATCATTGCTGGTCAATACCCCCCACCGATGTCCACCGTCATACGAAAGGGCCCACTCCTCAGGATTCATCTTGTAAACCCAATTGATGGCTTAGTCAATAGCCTGTATTTGTTGTAAGTAACCATTACACTTCCGTCGTTGATGAGCACTCCCTGCTTTCCATAGAAGTTGTTTCAACTCCTTATTTCTGAACTTAGTGTTAAAGTTACTACAAACATGTCGAAGGCAGTGCCGATGATATCCAACAAATTGGAGCGAGGGATTCAGCCAATGCCGCCTCATAGCAGCTAAAATACTCTCAGCTCGATTAGATATCAAAGTCACTCCCTATCGGTCGATGACAATATGTTCCTTGATATTTGAAATGAAGAATGACCAAGACTCCAAACTCTTCCTGTCGACAACAGCGAATGCAAGCGGTAATATTTTGCCATTGGCAGTGATAATTGTTGCTACAAGCAACACACCAGTGTATTTCCCGTATAAGAATGTACCATCTATGGTTATAACAGGCCTACAATGTCTGAATCCATCGATGACGGGTTTGAAAGACTAGAAAACAAAGTGGAAGACGGGCATAATGGTTGTATTTCCGGTATATCTATGCTTCCATTGCACGATGGTGCCAGGATTAGATGTTTGTAATGCATACATGAATTTAGGCAACATCCTATATGATTCATCCCAATCCCCGAATACCATTCTAATTGCCTTTGCCCTTGCATGCCACGCCTTCTTGTATGATATACTATAGTTCATGGTCTTTTTTATATCTTCGATGACATTCTTAATGGGCATATCAGGTTCATTCTGCATACGACAATACCTATGAGTCATATTATTTTTGTGTGAACACTTTAAACAAACAAATATGTATATAAATGTAAACATTTATTTTGTATACTCACCGCAACTTGTCCCAAAAGATGAGAAGCAATGTAACTGGAGCTAATATTTGTGTGGTCCCTGTTCATTCATGGGTATAAACAATGGTGAGGACCCCTGTACTGCTTTATTTCAAAAAGGCCATGTATCCTACTAAGAGATGCACGCAACCATCATCTACAATCGTGCTTGCAAACACACACCCAAACGTCTTGCTTGGAGGTTACGACTTTATACTCTCGATTATTTGTTGCATGGTACAATTTCACAGCATGTACGAGTTGCTTCTTATCAACGAAAACCATCCCTTTGTCCAACTCTGGATTTTCAGCATTCCAGATTCGGTTACGGAGAACGACATCGCGGTTACTAATGTCAAAATCACCACCCATGTGAATGTTGTCATAGAAAAGGATTTCAGGTCTACGTTGAATGGGGGCATTCTGAATATCAACGGAAGCGTCGGCATCATCTTCTTCATCATCATCATCATCTGATCCGTCCAATAAATTTTTTTCATCACACATTTCATTCTCATCATTGTCTAGGGCGACATCAGGACCGTACATGTCACTGTCAGCAAACTACATAGAATTAACCGTTTCAGCCATATTACCAGCAACTTCAATTGTAGTGGTATGATGGCTGTAGGTGGGCACATCTTCGGTGTTATTGTGAAATTCAATCTTGTATCCACCACGTGAACTTGATTCTCCACCATGGCCATGAAATGTCTGTTGTGTGTAGCCAGTTGCATAACATTCATTTGATTCATACATAGGAGACTGAAACGCTGTCGTGTCAATCCCATGTGTCAGCAAGGTAGTGAACGGATGAGGATCCATCTGTGTTATATTCGGAAGATTGTGTACAATCTCTTTCTCAATGTACACTTCTAAACAATTTGGTGGTTGGAAACTTCCACCGATACTTAATACGGTGTTCAACGCCTCATCGTCATTTATCGGTAATATTTTGTATTTGCTGGTTGCTTGCCACTGGCGATAAGGATATCTACATTTGAAGATCAATCGGACTGTTTCCCCGTAACTTGCCACCTTGGACATAAACATCTCCTCCAAATTGACAAGTGTGGTGCCAAGTTGCACCCCATATATCCCTTTTGACTCAGCATCATATGACACACCTTCATTAGGATTCCGAATTATGTTTCTCCCCCAGTAGAAGATAATTGGAACAATTGCCATATACTTGCTTCAATGAAACAATAAACATTCAAATATCAACAATATACATATATCGAATTCTACTTCTAAAATAAACATTAAAAGAAGAACAATAAATTTTCCAGAAGTCACATTTATATCATAACTGACATTTTCCTATCAAAATCAACCCTCTCATTTTTTGTCAATTTATATTTTCCAAGGTTGAAGGAACTGTAGAGGTGAAACATTAATTCAATTTATATTTTGTCAGCTGTATATTTGTGTCTCAATTTGATTATTACTTTCTCATTTTTCTCACTTATTTTTATTCGTATAAAACAACAGCTGAGATTTCATCTCTACGTGGAGTTTTTATTTACTTCCTATGTGAAGACTCTTATCTTTTCTATGTGAATGTTCTTTGTTGTCATTGCTCTCTTGTCTTAATTTAAAAAAAACATCACAACAAGTATACTTCTTGTCTTAATTCTTTTGAATTAGTGGCGAAAAATAAATTTTGAATCACATAGCAGCAATAACTTCATATGATCCCTCCCTCAATATGATCAATTTTAAAACGCATTCACTGAAAATAAATAAATAAATAATAATGACTCTACACAACCGTTAATTTAGGCAATGATTTAATCGTACACATGTAAGCGGGACCAATTTTAAAAACACATATTTTGTTATCTTTTCATAAATCTTGATCTATTTTTTAGTATTTTCATAAGGTAGACAGGTATATCACACATTTAAAAAACACTTCATTCTATCAAGTATTTCTCTTATGCAGTGAGACTGGACAACATTGGACAAATCATACAAACATCTTAAATCATAGTGTAAGTTTTGTAGATAATTAAATATTTCTTCCATTGAGTTGAAAGAACACGATTGATTTGGACAATATAAAGTAGAGGTTGCAAACATTATTATTAATTTTTTAAAACTGGTGATCCAATTCTTCAGATTTATGGACAATATAAGTTAATTTGATTTGCTCAAACTTGTGCCATTAGGGACCTTAATGACAAAGTTATTTCTATGTGAACTAGTAACCCTCGTCTACTTTGTAGAAGTCATAGAGGTTTTCTTATCAAATTAAAACAAAAAGCTCATTTAGGATCGTTCTGAGAAGTAAGAAAAAAAAATTAATTTATTTACTCCTTTTTTTTTCTTAAACATACAAAAACAAAAAAATAATTAAAGAGATAATTTATAATGACCAAAAATTAGAGAGAATTAAATTGAAGTTGGTGATTAAATGTATGGACTAAATTTTGGATAGTTATCCATGTGAATCTATGGGGCCATCCGTACCAATTATTTGGTATTACGAAACACAGGCTTACCCATCAAAGTGCCATTTTTTTTTTTCCTTCTTACCTACGAAATTGCTATGGGCTATTAATTAAAATAGTTTAAGACTCTTTTCATGCATATATTATAACTAGTCTAATAACGATTTCTAATTATATAAATAAAAATAAAAATTATTAAAACATAATATTTAGATTTTCCTTTTCAATGGTGGTGGACAGTCACAAAGCGGAAGTGGCGATAAGTCACTTCGCTCAATACCAATTTCAAAAACTTTTTCAAATTTTCTTAAGTTTTCTGAGGAAATTTTAATTTGTACTATAATGCTATTATATGTATTACAAATTCAGCTCATTAAATTTTTTAATCATATTCTGGGTGCCTGACCCCAAATATAGTGAAATATGGACTAAATTTTGGATAGTTATCCATGTGAATCTATGGGGCCATCCGTACCAATTATTTGGTATTACGAAACGCAGGGTTACCCATTAAAGTGCCATTTTTTTTTTTCCTTTTTACCTACGAAATTGCTATGGACTATTAATTAAAATAGTTTAAGACTCTTTTCATGCATATATTATAACTAGTCTAATAACGACTTCTAATTATATAAATAAAAATAAAAATTATGAAAACATAATGTTTAGATTTTCATTTTCAATGGTGGTGGACAGTCACAAAGCGGAAGTGGTGATAAGTCACTTCGCTCAATACCCATTTCAAAAACTTTTTCAAATTTTCTTAAGTTTTCTGAGGAAGTTTTAATTTGTACTATAATGCTATTATATGTATTACAAATTCAGCTCATTAAATTTTTTAATCATATTCTGGGTGCCTGACCCCAAATATAGTGAAATATGGACTAAATTTTAGATAGTTATCCATGTGAATCTATGGGGCCATCCGTACCAATTATTTGATATTACGAAACGCAGGGTTACCCATTAAAGTGCCATTTTTTTTTTCCTTCTTACCTACGAAATTGCTATGGACTATTAATTAAAATAGTTTAAGACTCTTTTCATGCATATATTATAACTAGTCTAATAATGACTTCTAATTATATAAATAAAAATAAAAATTATTAAAACATAATGTTTAGATTTTCCTTTTCAATAGTGGTGGACAGTCACAAAGCGGAAGTAGCGATAAGTCACTTCGTTCAATACTCATTTCAGAAACTTTTTCAAATTTTCTTAAGTTTTCTGAGGAAATTTTAATTTGTACTATAATGCTATTATATGTATTACAAATTCAGCTTATTAAATTTTTTAATCATATTCTGGGTCCCTAACCCCAAATATAGTGAAATATGGACTAAATTTTAGATAGTTATCCATGTGAATCTATGAGGCCATCCGTACCAATTATTTGGTATTACGAAATGCAGGGTTACCCATTAAAGTGCCATTTTTTTTTTTCCTTCTTACCTACGAAATTGCTATGGACTATTAATTAAAATAGTTTAAGACTCTTTTCATGCATATATTATAACTAGTCTAATAATGACTTCTAATTATATAAATAAAAATAAAAATTATGAAAACATAATGTTTAGATTTTCATTTTCAATGGTGGTGGACAGTCACAAAACGGAAGTGACAATCAGTCATTTCGCTCAATACCCATTTCAAAAACTTTTTCAAATTTTCTTAAGTTTTCTGAGGAAATTTTAATTTGTATTATAATGTTATTATATGTATTACAAATTCAGCTCATTAAATTTTTTAATCATATTCTGGGTGCCTGACCCCAAATATAGTGAAATAAACCAAACGAAATTAAACCAAAATTTTTTTATTCAAATAAAATAGAGTGAAAATTAAATATTTTGAGACAACATGATATTTTCATTTATTATTTTGAAGTCAATAAAAATATTTAATTTGAATAAAATAGAGTCAAAATTAAATATTTCAGAGAACATGATCTTTTATTTGAGAGAACATGATCTTCTCATTTATTATTTTGAAGTAAATACAAAAAAAAAAAATTTAATAAAATACATTCAAAATTAAATATTTTTTTTTTAATAATTACATTTAGTAGAAATTAGACATTTTGATTCAAAAAGTATAGACATTAACAATTTCTGAAGCATAATTTGATTCAAAAAATATAGACATTTTGATTCACAAGCATAATTTCAAAATTCCAATTTCTGATTTCAAATTTCAAAATATAGACATTTCATAATTCCAATTCAACAATTCTCAATTACATGAATTTCTTAATATGACATTAACAATTATGAATTATATGAATTTCAATTTTTTAAATTTTATTCTTAATTAAACAAAATTACTTTTAAAACCCTAATTTCAAACCCTAATTTCCTTTTAATTCCTCTTAACAAACAAGCAAAAAAAAAATAAACTCACAAGCATAATTTCAAAATTCCAATTTCTGATTTCAAATTTCAAAATATAGACATTTCATAATTTCAATTCAACAATTCTCAATTACATGAATTTCATAATATGCCATTAACAATTATCAATTATATGAATTTCGGATTTTTTAATCACGATTCTTAATTAAAAAAAAAGTACTTTTAAAACCCTAATTTCAAACCCTAATTTCCTTTTAATTCCTCTTAACAAGCAAAAAAAAACAATTTCCAATTCAACAAATATAAGTTGGTTTATTCAAAATTTCAATTTCTGATTTCAAATTTCAAAATATAAACATTTCATAATTTCAATTCTCAATTCTCCATTCTCAATTCTCAATTCTCAATTATATGAATTTCATAATATGACATTAACATATTTATGGTTTATGAATTTATGAATTTCATAATTCCAATTTTCAATTCTCAATTCTCATATTTATGATTTATTTAAAAAATTCAAAAAATTTAAAAAATTCCAAACCTGATTTATGATTCAAAAGCATAAAAATTCACAAGCATTAGAACCCTTAATAATGTGAACCCTAAAATGTCATCCTAAAAGGATGTGTGAACAATCTGATATCGAGCAACAATCTATTCTATTATTAAAAGCCAACACCAACTTTGGTGTCTTGAAGCCATTCCTAAAAAACTTTTCTCAATTTTTCCTAAAATGACCTTAACTTCTTACACTTACATCAATTTTAATTAGGGTTAAAATGATAAATTTAAACTCTAATTCCACCTCCCACTTCCCACTCTCCACACGTCTGAAGCAGTTAACAACATGTTCCTTCAATTGCATTTTGCATCTTCCTTGGTATTCTTCAAATTTCAAACAGTAACCTGGCTTTTCCCAACTCTTTCTTGCAATCGACGATTCAGAAACTAGGGATGATAACCAATCTTGATTTGATTTGATTTTTGCGAACACGTTGATTTGTTATATTTTCGACTCGAAGGTATCTTCTATGTCTATCTTCTATTAGTTTTCCTTTGAATCTTCTTTATTTATTCAAAGTTTGAGAGAGAAGGTAAGAACTAAGGCTTTTGCTCTTTTTTCCTTTTTCTTTCAGATTCATGGTTCAGAACAGTTTAAAGTGTTCAATTTTTAGTGTTTAGTAGATGCTTAGATATATATATATATATATATATGCATGATCATTCGGTGCTAGTAAAAAAAAAAAAAAATCATTCGATAGCTTATAACAAGTTAAAAGAATTTTGGGTTTTGGTCAGTTTATATGAATAATTAGTATAAAAATAAAAAATAAAAATCATTCGGTGGCGTGTAATAGTGCCAAATTATTCAAAGAAGCTTGCATAAATATGAATTAAGAACCTAAAAATTAATTTAATGAAAATACAAAAAACACTGCTTTTTTTCTTTCCCAAAAATACACACACAAAATTAAGAAGGTAATCTACTTATAGGTTTGTATATTATTAGAAAAAATAATATCAAAATCATATTATAATTTTAAACGAGTTTGCACACGCATCGTGTGTGCCCTGCCGCTAGTTATCATTAAAACCCTAATTTTATAACCACACTGATAAAGCATAAAAAATCCAAATCCAAATATTCAATTCACAAGCAACATCCAAAAATTCAAAAGCATAAAAAATTTCACAAATTCAATGATTTCCAAACCCTGATTTGTGATTTCAAAAAATTCCAAACCCTAATTTCATAACCACACAAATAAAAACCTAACACATTTAATAATTCATATATAAAACCCTAACATTCACAGCAAATTAAAACACATTCACAATTTCACAAACACAAAAAATAAATACATAAAATTAGGGTTAACTGTCATACCACGGAGAGAGAGAGAGAGAGAGAGCAAAGACAGAGAGTGAGAGCAGAGAGCAGAGGGAGAGTGAGAGCAACAGTGAGCCGAAGCAAAGCGAGATCGAGTGAGTTTGAGAGCAGAGGGAGATGGAGAGTGAGAGATGGAGAGCTGTTTGAGACAGATAGATCGAGCAAGAAACGAAAAACTAAGTGTGAAAAACGTGAATGCAAATGAGGAGGGGGGGCTTCGTATTTATAAGAGCTTTAAAAACGCTTTTCCGACTAGCGTCTTCATTTAGCTACAGTGAAGTCGCTATTCAGAATAGCATTTTCTTCAGGAACCTTAATGCCCAAATTAAGCGCTACTTGAAATAGCGTTTTATACTAAAAAAAAATTTATGTAATAAGCGCTATTCAGAAAAGCGTTTTCCTAATTAAAATCGCGATTTCGAATAGCGATTTCACTATTCATCAAATTTTTGCCTCCTAACAGTAAAAGTGCGATTTGTAATAGCGCTTTAGCTTAGTTTGGGAAATCCATCAAAAGTAGGCCTAGTTTGGGAAATACCATGCAAAATCGGCTTAGTTTGGGAAAAGCCTCCCCCCAATTGCCATAGGGTTAATACAATTATGAAACTAGCTAGTAGTTGTAACCGCCACCAACTACCCCTACAATTCAGTATTTCTTGTCCTTGCCAGCATGTCTTGGTCTTGCATAACCGCCGCTAACTGCCCCTATAATTTTGTTGCCATGTACGTCTTAAACAAATTCGAACTACCCATGTTACCAGCCAAACAGAGCCTTGAGTGCTATCTATTGGTCTAGGTCAAGCCTATGTCAAGCTATCTAATTGTGTCAAACCCCCAAGTGTGTTGCAGCCCAATATTCAAGTCACATTAATGCCTTGCATCTGCTATGCTGCCCACACTTGGCCGAAGGTTAAGTGTTGTCGCCGAACGAAAACTTTTTGCCCACCTTGTCACATTGGCATGCCTCCCTCATGCCTTGGTCTAAGTCTAACATAGGTGCAAGGTATCACCAAATGTCAGCCAGCCAGCCCTCCCTCCAAAAACATAAGACGCTAACAGTATCCCACTGTTGTCGTCATCAAATCTACCAGTTGAATCCACAGCCATCATCGCCATGCTAAAATAAAAAATATTCAAGAAAAAATTAAACAAAAGACTTAGAAAAATAATAGAAAAGAAAATAGTTAAAATAATATATATATATATATAAGAACTCTATCTTCCACTATCACTTCTGCTTTTGGCCAAGTCATGAACAATGGTAAGGGAGGCAGGAGTCTCTGTGAGAGTAAGGGAGAGATAGGAATGTGTTCCCATGTATCATCACCACTATACAAAAAGAAGTGTACCAAAATTGAAAGACCAACAAGAAAATGTAGTAAGTCAAAAATTTACAAACTCATGAATATATTATAGGAGAGAAGTAAGTCATTTTTATTATGAGTAAAAATACAACATAAAGAACAATATACAACAATCATTTATTATAGTCAACTCATTCAAATTTACATAAATAGGGAATCTTACTTTTGTGCAAAAAATAAGGAAAGAGGAGAGAGATAAGGATTAGGAAGATAGAATGGAGAAAAAAAAATATGAAAAAAAAAAGAGATGAAAGTAGTAGGAAAGTGCTAAAACTTCTTTGAGCGTGAAGTTTATTTTTGTTCAAGCTTTGTTCAAGCGAATCCAACCGCTAATTTCATAAATGGAATCACAATCATTCTACCTAGATATAAAAGATAGACATTTTCAAAAACCATTCCATTTTATTATATAAATATATGAAAATTCCAAAGATAAATAACATTTCTCTCATTTTCCAACTCAAACTTGTAATGATGCCAAAAAAAACCTTGCCAAACATTATCTGGGCCCCAATTAAGACTTAAATTAAAAACAAGGCATTTCAATTGAATTGAATGCTTATTATCCTAGTGATCAAAAACAAAACCTTGCCAAACATTATCTTGGCCCCAATTAAGACTAGAATTAAAAACTTGGCATTTCAATTGAATTGAAATGCTTCTACATATGGAGAGCCCATGAAAATCTTCTTCATTAAAGGCAAGCCCATTAAGCACAACGAAAGTCCCTGTTTCCTGAGATGGTTTTAGTGACAGTCTAGTCTTTGAAGGGCCATCTCTTGATAATCTGAGGATGTAAAAGAGGAAATAGCAATAGAATTATACATTATTTTATTTTATTTTTAAAATCTGTTGCGGGTGTTCCTAATGATGCAGCGGAGATAAACCCTGAAGAAAACAATTACAGGGAAAGCAAGATAAAACATAGTGAAGAAGCCTGTCAGAATGATTCAATGGTTAATTGCAGTAGATCGGAAGCTTTGGCGTGCCCAACAATGGCATAGATGGCTGTGCAATGGCAGTAAATTACATTTTCGTTCCTTCACACCATTAAAAGGAAAAGAGCAAAGAGTTTTCATAGCTATAAAATAACAAATGTTAGTCACAAAGAATTACGAGCAGTTATGTGTTTGAGAAGCTCAAGAAAGATACAGCCTAAAACATTTAATCAAACTAAATATATTTACTATACAAAGCTTCTCAACGCTTAGAGAATTGTGGGGCTTTTCGAGCTTTCTTGAGACCAACTTTCTTCCTCTCAACCACTCTTGAGTCTCTAGTCAGAAGACCTTCCTTCCTCAGAGGAGTTCTATGGCTCTCACTTACCTTTAGCAGTGCACGGGCAATGCCAAGGGAAATCGCTTGAGCTTGACCAGAAAGACCACCACCATGTGCCTTGACAAATACATCATAGCTGCTTTCATATCCCAAAGCCGCCAATGGGAATTTCACATACTGAAGCCACAATGGATTTCCTTGAAGATACTCCTGCATTGTACAAAATCCAACAAACCCGTAAAAATCATTGAAACAACTTGACAAGGGAATAATCTTTAGTACTCCGTGTAGTTTTTATCCAACAAACTTGAATATGTGACTCTGTAACAAGTATTTGCAAATCCTAGAAATTAACATCCTCCTTAAAGACCAATAATCACGTGCTGTCTAGGCCCGGGCTTAGTGCTATGTTGTTTCCAATCTGATGATCTACAGCACCTCATCACATAATCAAGTTTACAAGATCCTAATTGTTTTCTTGTCCATTCAGGAACAAATAATTTTTTTTCTTTTTTCAGTAAGTACTTGGGAACAAATCTATAGGTAGGATTTTAAGCAATGTATAAAGGACACTACTCAATCATGCGAAAATGCAGTGAACACTCCCTACATAATCTACTTTATGATTAGGATTGGAGGACTTACCGGCATATTTATGAACATGAGGGGTTCAAGGATTTAAAACTAGAGCGTTAAAAAGCTTACAAGTTCATTGCAACTTAAAAAAGAAAAGAAAAGAGAACCTCAGACTTTTCTGCTCTAAGAAAATAAATAAATAAATAAACGGAAAAGAAAATAAAAACAAAAGAAAACAAGGCAGCGGAAGGGTATGCTTCATAATTTATATCCCCAAATTAAAATAGGATCATAAGAATGATCAAGCACCAGCACAGAATATTCCATTTGTGATTGCCGACACAACTTACCTATGCTGTTTGGACATGGTGGTTTCAGTAATTGTATAATGAGGGCATGATGAGACGAATGCTAAAGACCATTAATCAGGGCATGATAATACACTTATCCACGAAGGATTAAAAGAAGAAAAAAGAAAGAAAGAACTCCATCTATGTTGCTGTAACCAGCCACACTAACCAGTTTCTCCAAGTAAAATTTTAAAAAGATGCATGCCGTGAACTCAATGTAGCTCAACATATCTTCCTTTTGTAATAACCATGCAGGTAGTAAGTGAACAACTTAAAATTTAGCAATGGAACTACGAGATACATGTGTGTTGTTCCTATTTTTCCTACAACTAACTACTGATATTCATCCAGGCATCCGCATAATCCACACACGAATAATATAAGTTTGAGTTACTTCTGTTAGAATTTTCCCATTTGTGGGCCTACATGTCAATTGTTTTTGGTTTGTGAAAACCCAAGTTGATAGTTGCTTGATCAAATAAAACATACTGGTGATCCCATCTAACAGCTAGTGAACAGTATGACATAGGATTATTGTGCATCTTAATTACACAATTGGTAAGGATGGAACATAGTGATAATTGATAAGGACCATCTAATAGGCAAGACTCTCAAAGATAGGCAAGGGTCTTGAAGATAATGCATTATATACAGTGGTCAAGTCCCCACTCTAACATAACTAATTTGTCAAACCCATTTGAAGAGAGAAAACAACCCGTGTTCACGCTTGTCTAATTCCTCCAAGCTTTCAAACCAACTTCCATGACAAAAGGTGAAGATAATAACATCATGTTTAAAAACTCACATGAACTCTAGATCGGTTATATGCTACAAAACCCATACCACATTCGTTCTAGGGTTTCTAGAGTAAGTCATTGTGAAACAACTTCATCAGCAAGCTATCTTCACAATAAGCTCTTTATTTTCTCTACCAACTACTACTCTTTCCAAAATATTTCACACAAGCAACACTACAACAAGCAATTTAAACTTATTTATTCATTTATTTAGTGGTGCATGTATTAAATGTTAGAATAATATAATATTTTATGTGGTGATGGGGTTTGGAAATACCCTTTGGCCCAAGCAAACTTTCTTAATCCTCGAATTGGTATCTAAAATGATGATGTATACTCCAGTCAGGGGTGCCGGAATTAATACTCCGTCAAACAAGTTAATATTCTCTTGAGTTTATCTTTTATCACAAGTTATCACTCTCCCCTCTTTGGCTGACGGTCCTCCTCTTTTATATTGCTCTTAGGGACCCACTTTCTATTATGGGCTCTCTGCCTCACAGCTGGACCCCCAGTCGTTCCACAGGATCCGTGGACTATTCGGCCCTACAGGTAGGTTCTAGTCAGCCACGGCCCTGCTCATCACTGCATATTCGGCGGTTTTGGGGATGAAGCCCTATCTGGGCTGACTTAAACTCGGCCCCCACATTTTATTTATTTGTTTTTATTTTCCTTAGCTGTAATTAGCTAGTTCCTGATTTTATGCCTTAGGACTTCCTTGTAATTAAGTTATTTGATTAATATAAAAGGGAATGAAATCATAATCATTCTCTGAGTTTGTTCTTCCTAAATCAATCATGGTATCAAAGCCAAAACCCTAAGCCCAAAGCCACCACACAGCCACCACCCATCCAGTTTCAGCAACCCTTCGTGTGTGTAAGGGTCAAGACAGCAGCCAGAGGTCACCCTCACCTGCTGCCGAAGGCCACCCAGGCCTAGTTGCCTGCTGCCAGAAGCCCACCAGGACCAGTCGGCAGCTCTTCTGCCCATCCGACAGTCCCTCTGTCTGTTTCGGCTCCATCAGCAGCTTCTCTGCTCTCTGTTGGCTCTTGCTGAGGTTCTTCTGGGACTTTGGTTCTGGGTATGTCTTGATTAGTTCATCTGACAGTCTGTTCTACACCTAAACAATCTTTTCTTTTCTTTGGTATAGTACAGCCCCTGCTTTGATTGGTGGTTATTTTCTACCTCAGTTAATTCATTATATGGCCCCATTAATCTGACTATTATGCTCCCATAGTGGTCAGTGCTACACATTGCTTGTTCATTCCATTCCATCCTTCCGTTTTTTGTGATTAGTGCAGTGTTCTTGGGATAGGAGTGTAGATTATACATGACTGACTTGAATCCTAGCCTTAAAATCAACATCTCTCTGTTTAATGGTCAGAATTACCTAGCGTGGTCCCTGAGTTTGACACTTTTTTTGAAGAGTAGGAGGAAGATGAGTTATGTTGATGGAAGAGTACAAGCACCTAGCACCATAGATTCTAGTTATGACTAGTGAGAGATTACAAATTCTTTGATCATGGTATGACTCATCCACTCTATGGTTCCTAAGATTGGTGAAGGATACTTGTCCATGGAAACTACACAGGACATTTGGACATTTGGGAGGCCATGGCGGCTACTTATTCACAGAAAGGGAATTTTTCACAGACATTCGAGTTGCGCCGCTCCATTGAACGTTCAGTACAGGGTGAGGTGACTATTCTTCAGTACTTTACTTTCCTTAGCAATGGTTGGAAGCGTCTAGATCATCTTCAGGATTATAAGCCAATTTGTCCGACTAATTCTGCGGGTTATCGCAAGTTTGTTGAGCAGGAGTGGGTTTTTAAATTTCTAGAGGGTCTCAATGTGAAATTTGATCATGTTCGGAACTATGTTCTTGGTATGGATGTCCTTCCATCTCTTCAGGAAGCGTTTGCATATGTGCAGAATGAGAGTGTCACCATTCTGCCATGCTTCCTCCTACCTCTACCGAGCGCTCCACCTTAGTTTTTGCTCCTCCTAGAGATGGGGATCGTTTGTCCCGTGGTGCACGTAATCCTTCTAAGAAGGATAATTTGTTCTGTGATTACTGTCGCCAACCTAGACACACTCATGAGACTTGTTGAAAGCTTCACGGGGTTCCATCTGGGAGTCGTGGTGATCGCTTTGGTAGTCGAAGGGGTCGATTTAGACAGTCTAGAGGACGTGGATTCACACCACATGCCTATGATACACTTGATTATGCTTCAGTTGTTCAGCCTACTGGTGTTGGGATGTCCACTTCTGAGTTTGAGAATGCTCTGCGTCAATTACTAGATCGCCGGTCTTTCATTACTCCTACAGGTGCATCTTCCTCTTCGTTTGCCCACTTAGGTAACTCAGCTTCTTCTACAAGAGCTTTTCTCTCACGTAAGACTTTACCTTGAATTATTGATTCCGGTGCCCAGATCACATCTTTTGATCTATTCTCAGAATGTAAGCCCATTTCTGGTTAGGACAAAGTTAGAATTCCTAATAGCACTATTTCTTCTGTTTCTAAGAAAGGTTTAATCCATGCCACTCTTCTCCCTTTATCTTCTGTTTTACATGTTCTCAATTTTTCTGTTAATCTTTTATCATTGAGTCATCTTTACTCGGAACTTGAACTGTAGTGTGACATTTTTTTCTGATCATTGTTTTTTTCAAGACCTTATCATGAGGAGGACGATTGACAGTGGTAGAGCAGAAAATGGTCTCTATATCTTGGATCAGGCAAACAAGCCGATTTATCAATCCATTCAATTATCAACCACCAAGGAAGATCTGTGGTTGTGGTTGTGGTTGTGGCATCGGCATCTTGGACATCCGTCTTTTTTATTACTCAAGCATTAATTTCCTTCTATTTTTACAACTAATAATGTTTCTAAATTTCATTATGAGTCGTGTCAACTTAGGAAACAACATAGAGTTTCTTTTGCTCCAAGTTTTAATAAAAGTTTGGTACATTTTTTCTTAATTCATTCTGATGTTTGGAGTCCATCTCGTATTGTGTCTTTAAAAGGTCGTAGATGGTTTGTTACTTTTATAGATGATTGTTCCCATACTACTTGGGTGTATCTTATGAAAGACAAAAGTAAGATTTTTTCTATGTTTCGTAATTTCCATCAAATGATTTGTACTCAATTTGGGGCGATTGTTCAAATCTTGCGTTCTGATAATGGAGGTGAGTATATTGATTCTGGCCTAGCAAGCTATTTTTCTACCTATGGCATTATTCATCAGACTTCTTGTATCAACACCCTTCAAGAAAATGAGGTTGTAGAAACAAGAATCGTCACCTTATTGATATGGTTTGTTGCATGTCTTTCAAAATGCATGTGCCTCAGTCTTACTAGGGGGATGTAGTTCTCACTGCTGCCTATCTCATCAACCGTCTCCCAACCCAAGTATTCAACCAGCAAGCTCCTCTTTAGGTGCCCCTAGGATCCAAGTGTGCTCTCCATTCCCTCAAAAACCTTTGGATGTGTCTGCTTTGCCCACAATCATTCTCCTACTTGCAGTAAATTGGATCCTCGTTTTATTAAATGTGTTTTCCTGGGTTACTCGCCTACTCAAAAGGGCTACAAGTGTTATCATCCACCGTCTCGTAAGTGGTTTGTGTCTATGGATATTACCTTATCTCAGTCTCAATCCTACTTTTTGTCCTCTCCGGTGTCCCAGTCATCCCTTCAGTGGGAGCCTTGGTGTGAAGAGATTCCTGGATCTTTAACAGTTCCTGGAACATTACCGATGGTTGAGAATGTAGAATGTGGACCAGCTGTTGTTGGGAGTACAGAATCCAATGTTCTCAAGGAAGGGAAAGTTTATGTCAGGGAAAAAGACAAATAGAAAGTTACTTGGATACAAGAGACCACCTCTAATCCGCCACTGCTATCTCCTCCTTCTGATGAGTGTCCAGGTAATTTTGAAACCCTTATTCCTCCCGAATATATTGATATTGATATTTCGGAGTCTTCTGAGTATTCTAATCTTGATGTTCCTATCGCCAAACGGAAGGGAGTAAGGTCTTGTACTAAACATTCTATCTCTAATTTTGTATCCTACTCGAATTTGTCTCCTTCTTATAGAGCCTTTGTGTCCAAAGTTTCTTCTGTTAGTATACCCAATATAATTGTCAAGATGCTCTTCCTACTCCTGAGTGGAAACATGCTATAATAGAATAGATGAGAGCTCTTCGTGAGAATGGCACTTGGGAATTGACTGAGTTACCTAAGGAAAAACGACCTGTTGAATGCTAGTGGATGTATACTGTGAAGTACAAAGCGGATGGTTCAATTGAGCATTACAAGGCTCGACTTGTAGCAAAGGGTTTTACTCAAACTCATAGAGTAGTCTATCAAGAGACATTTGCCCCAGTTTTGCAACGATGAATTCAGTCAAGGTACTCTTTTCTCTTGCAGCTAATCTGGATTGGCCACTTCACTAGCTTGATGTAAAGAATGCTTTCCTACATAGTGATCTAGAAGAAGAGGTATATATGGACATTCCTCCTGGCTTTGAAGACCTTAAAACAAAGGGTAAAGTGTGCAGGTTTTGGAAATCATTATGTGGTCTCAAACAGTCCCCAAGGGCCTGGTTTGAGAGATTTATTCAGGCAATGCTTAGATATGGATTCAAACAGAGTTAAGCTTGAAGGGGCAAGACATAAACGGGTCAGATATCTTCCCAAGTCCTCAAGCACTTGGGCCCAACACGAGGTGGAAAGGCCAGCCCAAGCCGCGATGCTGGGTTGGGCTGAGCTGCTAGATCTAATTCATAAGACCGAACTGATGGACTGAACCCATCATCAGAATTGAAGTGGGCCAAGCCCACACAGAGATATCCAAATGGGCCAACCCATCTCTACAAACAATCTTATAAAAGGCTTAGTCGGGGCACATTGATACCCAGCTGAGGGAACCTCATAGAGAAACGTAGAAGTTATGAACACATACATGTGCAGACTGCCACCTCAACTTGTCTCCCTTTTCTAGAATCACGAGAACAGTTAGATAGAGGGAATGTGGTCTATTATATGCATGGTTACAATGAACACACGTCTTCATGGTCAACTACCTTGTGGTCCTCCACCTTTAGCAATGTTAAGGGAAGCCTTAAAGCACCAAAACTCCATGAAACCATCTTGGACAACAAGTAAAGTCTTTTATATAAGTCTCACTCTCTTCATATTGAAGGTAACAACTAAACCTCATACACATGAGCCTACTCTATCTGAGATCATTCCAAGTCCATTACTTTTTCTCTCCCTCTCTCTACACCTAGAAAGAGTCCTTCATCTTCTCCGATCACTCATTCCCATGCCGAAGGGATTTTTCGGCCAACCCCAGCCAAGCCATCTCTTACGGTGCTCTGTTTTGCAGATCCCCAGTTCCTGGATAGTTCATTTGAGCTGCGGAGCTTCAATCCACTTTCATCTAATGCAGGATTCGGTACACACAATTGATGCGGTGAGCATAGACATTCGTTTCTAAGTTCTGCATCTGATTTCGACAATGGGAACTAAGGACATTCCTTCCTCTACACCGACTCTGCCAACGGAGAAAACGAAGGATAAGGACCTGGCGTTACAGACGATTATGGAGGAACAAACCGGAAACAACAACTGAACTCTAGATTCTGCTAAGCACCGTCGATCCTCTGCTGGTGGTTCCTTCTACTATGTCATGATGGAGAAGGATTATAGGGATTGTATTATCAATTACATGGGGATGGATATACAAGAACTGAATGCACAACTCAAGAAGATGACAAGCGACCCGATGGAGAAGAGGACCGACACCGGAGTAGTCCATCTCTGGAACCACCAGCTAAGGATGGCCCTGAAAATGGTTCTGTGCAACGAAGCCAGCCAATTCCGGTACACAGTGAAGTATCGAGTGGCCACACCTGTGGTTCACGCTGAAAGAAGGCTAAAATATAAAAAACGGTCAGAGGGAGCACCGAGCACTGGATCGGCCCGTCTCTTCTCCCTTCTCTCTAGACATTGAAGCCTTGGAACCCCCTAAGAAGTTCACCCCGCTGAAGTTCACACCATATGATGGGAAGTCGAATCCACTCACACACATTAGCCACTACTGACAGATGATGTCTTTGTGGAACCGAAACGATGCACTTATGTGCAAGGTCTTTCCGTCAGACTCCAATGGTTTGATCGCCTCCCTACTGGATCGATCTATGATTGGAAACAGCTCTTGGAAGAATTTCCAGCCAGATTCGTTGTCAACACTAAAATCCCGAAAGAGCTAGACACCTTGTTTAGCCTTCTAAAGGAAAAGAAGAAAACACTACGCAATTACGCATAGAGGTATTGGGAAGAGTACAATGAATTAGAGGAGAACGTTTGCAACAAACAGATGGCAGTGATGTCTTTCAAGGACAGTTTGCATCCAAAAGGCAAATTGAGGCAGTTACTTACCAAACGCCCAGCCACCACCCTGAAGGATTTACAAGCTAGAATTGAGCAGTACGCTCGTCTTGAGGATGATCAGATTCCCATCGAAGTTGCGTCGGCCGAGCAGCTGTGAAGTTTCAGTAAATGAGATAGAAAAATCTAAGTCTCATGAAGCAATCATTACAGTATTCAAAGAACCCATCTACCGCCTCATGAAGAAAATCAAAAGGGAACAATACTTTGTTTGGCCACCAAAGATATTAGGAGATCCAGCTCAGTGCAACCAGAAGCTATGATGCGCCTATCACCAAGATAGGGGGCACATGACTCAGAACTGCAGAGCGTTGAAGCAATATTTGAAGGAATTGGTAGCTGATGGGTACCTCCAGGAGTACGTCGATCCAAACAAGACCGTGACCGAACAGGAAAACCCACCTGTGACAACCAGACCCTACTATGCATCATTATATATACTTGTGCATGCATTCATGTTATATATTAAGAACTTGTGCAACATAGGGCTTGTTAGTAATAGTAATAGAGAAGAAGTATGAAAGGCTTTGTTAAGAATTGTTATGTTATGCGCCCTGAGTTAGGAGATAGTTTAGAACTTGATTTGGAAACCATAGGTTGTACCTATACCTTAAGTGAGGAGCGCAAAGACTTCAGTCTAATAACCATTCTATGCCATTTGTTATTTTGTTGATTGGAGTTAGTAATAATTAAGTATGCTTAAGAAGAATTAAATTAGATTAAGTAAAATTAGAATAAAAATGGATTGCTTAGGCTCTAAACTTAATTAGCCAAGCTTAAGCTAAAAAGTAGTTAACTAAGGTGTTGTACCTTTCCCCTAGCTACATATGATAGAATCTCATGTCCCAAATCAAACAAAAAGGAGGAACGAGCTGGAAAAGTGAGGAACAAAAGAAGGAAGCAGCTACCAATTCCGCCAAATGCTGCTTCAACGCTCTACAGTTCTGATTTATGTGCCCCCTATCCTAGTGATAGGCACGTCTTAGCTTCTGGTTGCGCCGAGCTGGATCTCCTAACATCTTCGGTGGCTAAACACAGTATGGTTCCCTCTTGATTTTCTCTATAAGGTGGTAAATGGGTTCTTTGAATACTGTAATGATTGCTTCGTGGGACTTGGATTTGTCTATATCATTTACTGTAACTTCACAGGTTCTCTTCGATCTTTCCTTCGTCTGTCCCCCCGATTTGAATCTGATCATCCTCAAGACGAGCGTATTGCTCAATTCTGGCTCGTAAATCCTTCAGGGTGGCGGCTGGGAGTTTGGTAAGCGGCTACCTCAATTCGCTTTCTGGATGCAAACCGTGCTTGAAAGCCATCACTGCCACCTGCTCGCTGCAGATGTTCTCCAATTCATTGTACTCTTCCCAGTACCTCCTTGCGTAATTGCGCAATGTTTCCTTCTTTACCTTGCGGAGGCTAAACAAGGTGTCTAGCTCATTTAGAATTTCAGTGTTGGAAACAAATCTAGCTAGAAATTCCTCCGCAAGCTGTTTCCAATCATAGATCAATCCAGTAGGGAGGCAATCGAACCATCGGAGTTCAGATTCTCCCAGGCTAGATGAAAAGACCTTGCACGTGAGTGCACCGTTTCGGTTCCACAGAGACATCATCTGCCGATAGTGGCTGATGTGTGTGAGTGGATCCGACTTCCCATCATATGGTGTTGACTTTAGCGGGGTGAACTTCTTAGGGGGTTCCAAGGCTTCAATGTCTAGAGAGAAGGGAGAAGAGACGAACTGATCCAGCGCTCGGTACTCTCTCTAATGAACAGTGCAATCGAGATGTTGTGCCTCTCGTTCCCGCTGTCGCTCGTTTTCTCTGTTCCCGATCAACTAGGTACGGAGATCCTGGGGACGAAGTGGGTACTCCGTCTGTTGGTTGACATTTGTAATTTAGCTTTCTTCCCGCTTAAACCATGGGTGTGGCTGTTCGCTGCTTCACTATGTACCGAAATTGGCTGACTTTGCTACCCATAACCATTTTTAGGGCCATCTTTCGCCAGTGGTTCTAGAGATGGACTCCTCTGACGCAAACGAGAAGGTTCTGCATCGGTTCTCTTCTCCATTGGGTCACCCATCATCTTCTTGAGCTATGCTTTCAGTTCTTGTATCTCCATCCCCATGGAATCGACAATATGATCCCTATAATCCTTCTCCATCATGAAATGGTGAGAGGAACCACCAGTAAAAGGTCCACAATACTCAATAGAATCTAGAGTTCGATTGTTATTTCCAGTTTGTTTCTCTAGAACTATCGGTAACGCCAGGCCCTTATCCTTCGTATTCTCCGTCGGCAGTGTTGATGTAGAGGGAGGAATGTCCTCAATTCCTATTGCCAAAATCAGATGCAGAACTCAGAAATGAATGTCCACGCTCACCGCACCGCACCAATTGTGCGTACCGAATCCCGCACTAGATGAAAGTGGATCGAAGATTCACAGCTGAAATGAACTATCCAGGAATTGGGGATTTGCAAAATAGAGCGCCGTCAGAGCTGGCCCGGTCGGGATTGGCCGAAAAACCCCTCCAGCATTGGAATAAATGATTGGAGAAGATGAAGGACTCTCTCTAGGTGTAAAGAGAGGGAGAGAAAAAGTAATGGAGTTAGAATGATCTCAGATGGAGTAGGCTCATGTGTGAGGTTTAGTTGTTACCTTCAATATGAAGAAAGTGAGACTTATATAGAAGATTTGTTGGCCAAGATAGTTTCATGGAGGTTTGGTGCCTCAAGGCTTCCCTTAACATTGCTTAAGGTAGAGGATCACAAGGTAGTTGACTGTGGAGACATGTGCTCATTGTAACCATGCATATAACAGATCACATTTCCTCTATCTAATTGCTTCCATGATTCTAAGAAGAGGGACTAGCTGAGGTGACAGTCTATACATGTATGTGTTCATAACTTCCACATTTCTCTGTAAGGTTCCCTCAATTCGGTACTAATGTGGCCGAACTTAGTCTTCTATAAGATTGTTTATAGAGATGGGCTAGCCCATTTGGATATCTCTGTGTGGGCTCGGCCCACTTCGGTTCTGATGATTGGTTCGGCACATCAATTCGGTCTTATGAATTAGATCCAGTAACTCGGCCTAGCCCAGCATCGCGGCTTGGGCTAGCCTTTTCACTGCGTGTTGGGCCCAAGTGCTTGAGGACTTGGGAAGATCATTCTTCATGGAGGTGGGCTCAATGGACTGACCCATTTACTTGTTTGGCCCTCTTGAGTTTGGGCTTAGTGGATTGGACCGGCCGAAGGCTTGGATCCGACCCGTTTATATTCTGCCCTTTCAAACTAGTTTAATGGAAATAAAATTAACTCTATTATTTTTATATGATTTTCTCTTTTTTTTTGGAACGAAAAGAAATGTAGAAAAGTCAAAATTAAAATTTTGGTGTTTTGTTTTGTCAAACTAATTTGTAATAACTTTTTTCAAAAATAGATTCTAAAAACTTTAACCAAATTGGGTTTTGTAAGTGTTTGATTTGGTCTATGATTTATATTGTATTATTTTTAGTTGGTGTAGCTTATTTGTGTAGTATTATGTTTCTTATTAAAGTTTAACTTGTAATTGTTTCAGCTATCGCTTCAGCAATGTATTTTGATGTAAATGTCCATTTTTCTGGGGAGTTGAGTAGGATTAAGAATATCAATCCAGATAGGTACTCCTATATTGATCTACTGGATGATGTAACTCAAAAGGCATTGTCTCATTTACCATCTGATAGGGGAGTAGTCATAACATTATACTGTAATGTGCCTGGGACTACTGAAATGATGGTTGTGGGTTCAGATCTGGATGTCATACAAATGTTTACTTTATATGCTAAGGCTTGTTTGGTTGATATTTTTTTGGAAGTGAGTGATCTGGACGGCCATGAAACTCTAGTAATACCTGCTGCACTTACAGCTACTCCACCTAGAGGACTCTCTCATGAGAGTAGGGCTATAGATGGGGGTGGTAATGGTGGTGACAATGTTCATTATGATGATATAACAAATTCCAGTGATGAAGATGACGGCTGTTCTGATTACCAATGTGATGATAAGGGTGGAAGTGTGTCTAGCTCAGAATCTGAGTTTAAGAGTCAGGGTCATAGGAGTAACTACCTTGATCCTACCAAATTTGGACAAGAATTTCATGTAGAAAGTCACAAAAGATTAAGCTGGCAGTGGGTATGAGAAGTCAAGGGTCACTTGTCATTGTGCTGCTGAAGGATCTGATTGGAGAATTCATGCATCCCCTCTTCCAGATGGAAAAAAATTAGGTCATACAAAGGGGAACATACCTGTGTTACTTCTACCAATTTATTTGAGGCAGACTCTAGTTGGATCTCCAAGAAGTTAATATCTAACTTGAGGGCTAACCCTACAATGTCTCTAGATGCAATGCAAGTTGAGATTAACCAAAAATATGGCATTGAAACTTCAGCTTTATAGAGCAAAAAGGAAGGCAATGGAGGAGATTGAAGGGAACCATAGCAGGTCATACTCACAGCTTCTAGCCTATGCTGCTGACGTGATGAGGAGTAATCCTGGGAGTGTTGTCATAATTGAAAGAGAGCCTAGGAATTCTACTGAGGTGATGAAGAATCCAAAGAAATGCAACCCTATGTTCAAAAGAATTTTCGTGGCATTTGAAGCCAGGAAAACACGCTTCATTTCAGGTTGTAGGCCCTTCATTGGGATGGATGGCTGCCACTTGAAAGGGCCATTTGGTGGTGTTTTATTGGCTGCTATAGCATTAGATGGGAACAATGGCTTGTTTCCAATTGCTGTGGCAGTAGTGGAATCTGAAAACAAAGATAGTTGGAGTTTTTTCATTGACAACTTGCATTCAATTATTGGAGATGTGACACATGCAAGGCATTTGACATTCATGTCTGATATGCAAAAAGGTTTGGATAAGGTAATTGCTCAATTAATGCCTGAAGCTTCTCATCGTCAATGTTGTCGACATTTGTTCAGCAATTTCAAAGGGAGATTTCCTGGGTTATTATTGAAAAAATATTTTTGGCAAGCTGCCAGGGCATACAATCAGGTTGAATTCAATCAAGCTATGAAGAGATTGAGGAGTGTCTCAATTGTTTCTCATCAATGGCTGTTAGATCTCCCTCCTACTACTTGGCCTAGGCATGCTTTTGATGTAAGAATGAAGAATGATCACATCACAAACAACTTAGCTGAGTCACTCAACCATAGGGGTTGGCCATCTAAGGTATAAGCCTATTTTATCTCTGTTAGAAGGGATTAGAGCTAAGTTGATGACTAAGATTGAAAAAAGGTATGGGATGGGATGTGTGTGGACTGGTTTGGTTGGACCAAATGTGAAGAAAAGGCCAAACACAGCACAAATGGATTCTAGAAAGTGTACTTTGTTGTTTGCGGGGGCTGATGAATATGAAATTTTAGAGGAAGGTACAATGTCATTTCTAGTTCAGTTGGGCAGTAAGAGGTGCATTTATATGGAGTGGCAGATATCAGGTATCCCTTGTAGACATGCAGCTTCCACCATTACTCATAGAAGAGATAATACTGAAGAGTATTGTCACCGTAATTTGAAGAAGGATGCCTGTTTGAGGGCCTATGGGGGCATTATTCATCCTATTTTAGACCAAATATTGTGGAAGGTTGCTAGTGGTTACCCGTTGGATCCACCACCACTTCGTCAATTACCTGGCAGGCAGACCAACAAGAACTAGAAAAAGAGGAGTTGACGAGGCAGCCGCAGCGACAAGTCAGTCTAGGCGGTCCCAAACTCTCAAGTGTTCAGTGTGGAAAGAACTTGGACAAAACAAGAGATCTTGTCAAAGAGCCCCAGTGAAAAGGGCTGCAGCACCTAGGCAAGTATGTAATTTACCTTTTGATCTAATTTTCATGATTCACTTTTGATTTGATATATTTTAACCAACTTTCGATTTTACCTTCTTTAACCAACTACCCTTTTTAAATGTCAGCAACCAGAAGAGCATATTGCCTCTCAATGTATCACACATGACTCAACCCCTTCAAGTTTTACTCAAAATGATAGTGGATCAGTTAGGGTAAGGATCTAAAACCCTATGCAATTGCAAATTAAAAAAAAAAAAAAATGCAATACAATGGGTTTTAAGTTTCTTTCTTTTTTTTTTTAAACCTTCATACAGGCTGGTGCTGGTACAGAAAGGGGCAAGAGCAAGGGCAATGGAAGGGGCACTGCTTTCCCTACATTTATGATTTGATTAAGCTTTCATATTTGTTTACAAGTTTTCTTATGTTAAGTTGAATAATAGTTGCCTTAACTGTTATTGCAGATGGCTGGTTCAAGTTGGAGTCATTTGTGATTGGCATGACCTCATGTGACTTTGAGTTTTTGAAGTAGTCCAAGTGATGTGAGGTACAGCTGAAATGTGTACAGCTGTTTGTTATTTATACAAGTTCATAGGTGTATTGCTCTTGCCTTTCGTTTTTTTGTGGTGTGAGCAATATAGATATATAGGTGTATACCTCTCACAGGCCCACATTGTTTGTGTAGTAGCGGGATGCAAATGTTATTTCTTGCACATTAAAACTAATCTTCGTTCGTAATGTGGAACTTTATTTTGACTGCTAGTTTATGAAATATTTATTGTTTTTAGTTTATGAAGTTTATAGGTGTATAACCTCTCAAGAAGTATTTAGTTTATGAAGTTTCCTTTGTTAGTTTCTACACCTAGAAGCTTAGTATGTTTTCATAATATATACTTAGATGGAGGAATGTTTACATTTTGAAATTGTGTTGAAGCTGAAATTCATTTATAGAATGTATAAAGGGCAAACATGAGAGTGAGGGGGCACAACTGGAAATGTTGAATTTTTTTTTTTTTTGGGTTACATCAGCATCAAACAGACGGAAGTTTAAATTTGGGGGAGCTTGAAATTGAAAATCAAAGCAGAGGGGAGGTATCTACAATTTCAGAAACCTGAGGGGAGGTATCTGCAATTGTCAGAAACCTCCGGGGAGGTCATTGTAATTTACCCTGTATAGAAAGATTCAGTTCCTACAATGCTACATTTTCATTTCACCAAGAACAACTTGAATGCTTCTTAAAACAAACAATACATATGCATAAACATTAGAAACAAATATAATGTCTACTGAATTTGGTTTTCTCAGGGGCTCTCGTTGGCGAACAAGCTATTTTAGTAATTTTTTAACTTTTCACAAAAAATATGCAGAAAAATAGAAAAAATGATAGAACAAGTTTTAATGATAATTTAACTTTTTTTTTGCTAAAAATCGAGGGGTAGAGTGAGAAGCACCTTGGCGTCGCGGTAATTGATGATGAGTTTGCCAGTTCCTTCCTGGAGAACGACACGAGCGATGGCGCATTTTCTGCGGCCGGTGCCGAAGATGGTCTGGGCGGCGAAGCCACCGGGAAGCCTCGATTTCACGTACTTCTTCAGATTCGTTGTTTCTAAATCGACGGCGGAGGGGGCGGCAACGGCGGAGGCGACGACGGCGACCCTTGGGGTTGCGACCACCACGCGAGGCGGCTTCGATCGGGGAAAGGAGACGGCGTGGGGGTTTTGGGAAATCTGTGAAGAGAAAGAGAGAGAAGCGAATGAAGATGTGAGGGTAGACATTGAAATTGCCATTTTTTTTTTTTATTATCTTGAGCTCGAGCTCGAGCTCGTCTGAGAATGAGAATGAGAATGAGAATGAGAATGTCCCCTCGAGTAGAGTAGACTTTGACGAGAGAAAATAGGACTTGCGAAGCGCAGGGGGAAGTGGAAGGAATACTACCGGATAACGCAAGAGTACTTGACCAAAATGTCCAATTTTGGTTCATTACTTTAATTATGATATTAATATATCAATTAGTCAATTATTTTCATTTAAAAATATAATAGACTAAGATATTTCATCATAAATAAATAAAGGGGAAAGAAAGGCAGAACAATCGATTAATCTTGAATTGTTTGACACGATAGAGAAAATGTTGATTTTATTCCAACAAATGAAGTAAAAATGATACTAACATTAGAAGTACCTCTAATCTTATTCCTGAGCCAATAATATTTGGAAAATATAATAATTATAAGTATTTAATAGTTTAAAATGGTACTTATTTAGACTTGTCTTATGTCCTATTTAAGGACCAGCCACAAGCAATTGATGATTAGGCACAATCATTGTACATCATTATTACCAATTATAAAAATAGTTGGTAAAAGAAAAAAAAATCTTTAATTATATTGCAGCAACCCTCTAGGGAGATGTGTTACAACGGTTAAGACAGTGGAAAAATTTTGAAATTGGAAAAAATCAGAAAACAACTTTGTTAGCAAATTTTCACACACTTGACACAATATTAGCTGAGTTTGCAAAAATCATAAAAAAAAAAAATTATGTGGTTTTGCAGGAGACACTAATTTGCAAGCAAATGTAAATTATATTCTAACTAAATTAGAATTATGTAACATTTGTCTTTTTAAAAACTATGTTCAAAATTTAAAAAAATATTATTATCTTATTGATCCACCAGCAAATCAACCCTAATTAGATCAATTTTTTCACAAACTTTCTAATTCATGGGATGAGTTACGTATTAAAACATGTGACACCTCCACTTTTGGGCATCATATATTAATATAAATAATTTAACATGGCATTAAGTTCTGATATAACAGTTAAAGGAGTACGTTCCAAAGCTTAATCTTAATACAACTCCAAATGTTTGATTTTTTACACCAATTTCCAGACATTGTTACGTTAATACATAGAATTTCATCAAAATAGATAAGAAGATGGGCAAGACAAGCCTTAATGGCTAGGCTAAAACGGTTCTAAGTGAACCATGGCTAGACTTCGGCATCTTCGACAAAATCTTCCTCAAGATTTTCTCTTTCCTCTACACTTGGCATTAAACGTCGTGAGTTGCAAAGCCCAATAGAATAAAAGAAACTCAAAAAAAAAAAAAAAAAAAACTAGCCACTTCTTACAGTTTGAAAACTTATGCAACGATAACACAGTGGAGTTAATTAACAACATTTAAAAATATATAATCATCACAAAAAAGATAATAGCGCAAAGAAAACAACATATATATATAAACATGATCCATCACGAATATATTCACAATGCAAATGTCAGGTTATCATAGAGTTCATAACGTAATCTCATTTAATTGCAAATTTGGTGAGCCTACAGTGACTCCCCCTGGAGTGTCGTCCTATCCAACCATTGACCCTGGCCAGGGACTATTTTACACCTCCTCTTGATCGTGAGGCATTGGATCTAAAGATGCTACGTACTTAGTTAAATACTCAGGGCTTATCATCAAAGGTCAGTCTAAAGAGAATCAGCCTTCTAGAGATACTCCTTATGTGTGAGACCTTCACTGCCACTCTTATCTCAAAACCAAATCTGTGAGGTCAGAATACGATCCGAGCCATGTCAAGGCTTCGCAAGCTAAATAATCACATTTCCTTAGAGAACCAGGGTGCACCCTGCACCAACAAAACACTAACATACCTTTTCCTTGTATTCATCTGCATGTGCATGGTCCAAAACTAGCCATTTCATTTTCTCCATATTATGGTTATAATAGCTCTTGATGAAAATACACATATCATGATTCATTCTAATTGATCAAGCATACTTAAGTGCATGCAAGACAAAATATGTAAAAACGAGGCAATACAAAAAGGTTTTAAGCCGTAATTTATTTAATTCCAAATTCTGAACGGTTTCCAGCAAACTATCCCCTCAAATAAAAATATAGAAATGATATTTAAAAATTTTGATTTTTGGTGGAGTTATAGATTATTAAGTTGGGAACATTTTTGGAGAGGGCTCGAAGTCATTTAGCCACGGGAAGATGTCCAAATAAATTAAAAACAGTAGGTAACTCCAGATTCGTCGCGTTTTTAAAAAACAGACATATCTCACCCCATATTTAATGAAATGAGTTGAAACCTATGACATTGGAAATATAACTTAAAAACCTCACATCGCCGATTTGAATCACTCAAAATTTCATTATGTGGAAGAAACCGTGGCCATGTAAAGTAGGCTTTGTTACTGTCTTAACAACAGAGGTGAACATAAAGCAAATTTTTAGCTATAAAATAGTGTCAAATAATTTTTGCAAAATTCTCACATATAAATAAGACCCTAAAATAATTCCAGTAGCTTCAAATTTTCAAAATAATAAATAAGTGATTTATTTCATGGCTTTGAAGTGAAAACAAATTCTGCACAATGCAGTTTTCTGTTCGAATAAGCAATAGGTTGTCTTCCTTAGTTCCTTACTTAGGCATGCTAGGCTACATTATTTATGGAGAGGTATTTTTTTTTGCATTCAAGAGGTACTACAAGTTATGACAATAGAGCAAAGAGAATATAAAAATAATGATAAGAGATAAGACAAGTAAGTTCATCTAAGGCATGCAAGAGGGACCTCTCCTATTAAGTTTGTTCTTGCTTCCTTCATGTATTATAAGACATTTTAGATTGTTTTGCATACATCTTCCAAAACTTAAAAAAGTGGAGTATTTCTAAGTATCTTAGCTTAGTGAAGCTTTGAAGACCTTTTAAGTGATGAGTCCTTCTTCTCCTTCCTTCCTCCTTTTTCTTCTCTTTCTCTCATTTCTCTCTTTTCTTCCTCTCATTCTCCACTCTCTAGCTCTAGCCGAAAATTGTAAGTGGGGAGTTGGGGATTTGTGTTTCATATATAGACTAAAATGAAAGGGAAAGTTGGAGAAATTACTTGGTAAAAGAATCCATGCATGTATGGCCATTGGGAGGTTGTCTACCCAACAAGCACACTTATGACAACCAATCTCTTCACTCAAAGGTAAGAAAAAGGCTGGTCAAGCATGCTAAGAGGGTTGCACTTTTGAGGTGAATCTTCATATAAGACAAAATCAACCCTTTCCCATGAGAGTTGACTTGGCTGGCCCTCCTCTCCCTATTTTTTTTTTTTTTTAAAACACTCATGAATAAGACAATCAAGTGAGGACAAAATTCTAGATTGCCTTTAGAAACTTCCTTAATCTAACTGTGAGGATTAGTGTTAATTAGGATTTAGTTTAATCAATGCCCCTAAATGTGATTAATTTAAAGTGTGCCAAACTTTCATATCTTATGCATTAAATTAGAATAACTCTTCAAGAAAAAGATAAATTTTAATTTAATAGATTTGTTACAAAATTCTCGAGCCTTACAACTTATCCGTTAAAAATAATTTCGTCCTCGAAATTGCATTCTTCTTACTTGAATAGCTGAGGATGGCTGAGGCGTATAGCGTAAAAACCCGATAGGGCCAGTCGAGCTCTAAGGCAAAAGTGAAAGGAAGTTAGATGGTCGCGCCTTTTTGTACACTTTCAAAGATGTGAAATGACTGTTCTAACGGTGTAAAAACCCGATATGGCCGGTCGGCCAAGTAAGCATCAACAACATATTGAAAGAAAGGTATTCAGAAGTATGCAGTGGTGTATGGTTGTCATCCTTGTCGAGCTCTAAGGCGGGGATTATTCAGCAAAACTAACAAAAAGAAAGATCAGTCCCTGTTTTTGTTGTGTTTTTCCTACATTTGCCTCAGTGACATAATGTTTTTTTTTTGTTTCAATTGCTCCCCACACATGCAAAGTGAGTAAGGCGTGAACCCTCAATTAATATCACACCTTGCGAGGTTGGCGGTTAACACCACCTTTAATTAATACCGTCCCCTACAGGGTTGGCGGTTAACACCACCCTTAGTAAATATTGCCCCTGGGAGTTTAACAATTAACACCATCTTTTCTTCCTTCATGTTGCAGTGTGTTATGGAGTTCTGTGTTGTTGTGACTGCCGATCATATGTGGCTTTGGCTGCGGCCATCCTTTTCTCTTTCCCTTTCATACCATGGCACGGGTAGGTGTTACATTTCTTTTACTCATGTAGAGCATGTTTGTATGTGTTGTGTGCATCGTCCTTCATATTTTCTGCTGTGGTTAGCTTGCTTTGTGTCATTTGTAGGAGGGCATTCTCTTTCTTTTGCCATGTTTGCAACTTTATCTTTGTTTCACCTCGGCACCCTTTGTGGTATTCGAATCACCAAGCTTTTCAAAACTCCAGCAGTATGGTACACGTAAGCCTAATTATCAAATCATGGTACCACGTGTCGCGTAAGCCCAACTTTTCAAAATGTAGTTCAAGCATGGCATTTCAATTCTGTCCCTGAACTACGCTAGTTTGATTCTTTGCAAAGGGATACGTAGGCAACCATGAGGTTCAACCAAATTTTATTTGCATGTTGTTTGTTTACCCAAGTCTTTCGGCCTCATAAAAAAGGGTCATCTTCAGGCTTTAACATTCACTCACGTCATGAAATGATGCACTGAGCTATGTCGAAGAGGGGCAACTGTAGACATTCCATTTTGGACTAGTCTTAAGACTTAGGTGCTTCCTTTTAAATTCCCGATGATGAAGACGAAAGGTGTTAATCTTTGCAAGTTTCGCGTCAAGAAGCCTAATGATCAAGCTTTAAACCATCCAATACCTGTGTTTAGACAAAATGTTTTTCGACCAAAATGGAAACCTCTTCCAAAACGAGTTTTAGTGGTATAACTCCAATCATTGCTACAATACTATGAGGCTCATATTTTCAAAATCAAAACATTATGTTCTTTCAAACAAGATGAGCAAAGAATATAGTGGAATTGAATAGAAGAGATGAAATTCCCTGAAATACTTGTTTCTCCTTTCAATTCACACTGACCTACTCTTGTTGATAAGATGATGTGCCCACTTGCTAGCCAGACACCATATGATGGCCAGCTACAAAAGCACTCAGTCGATCATCAGGAAGCTTGGCCGGCTAAATGTTCTAGGTACAGAGCATTTTTGGGAATTTCAACTTGTTTTGCTTACTTACCACAAATATTTCAAATATTTATAACCTAAGCTCTATATATAGAGCTCACCAGCTCATTTCAAAGGGTTAAAAAACTTGCCCAAGGCATAGGAAAGCTTGAGAGTTCCCTCTCATTCTTCTCTTACCTTCTACCTACACCTTCACCTTTTAACACTAAATCCTCTATTAAAGCTTGATCCTAAGCTCTGGACAAAGGATTTTTGACATGAAATAACACACCTAAGTAGGAATGGCAACGGGCCGGGGCGGGGCCGGGGACCACACTCCCCGTCCCCGATCCCCGATGATAGAAATTTCCCCGACCCCGGCCCCGATCCCCGACGGGGAGCCTATCACCGCCCCCGTCCCCTCCCCCTAACGGGGATCGGGTTTCCCCGACCCCGAAAATTCCCCGGCCAAAATGAACAGAACTGAGCTCAAAATGTAAAAAACAAACAGATCTGAGAGAGAGACAACCATTCAGAGAGAAGCATATATGAACAAATCTAAGCATTCATCATCATTAACAACAACACAGGCTACAGCCATTCAGAGAGAGAGAGAGAGGAACAGATCTAAGCATATATGAACAAATCATTAAAAACAAAAAATAAACAATAGACACATTCAGAGAGAGAGAGAGGACGGCAGTCGGCGGTGCTTAAGAGGAGAGACAACGGCGAGTCGGCGACGGAAAGGAGAGTCAGCGGCGATCGGAGGACAGCAGCGATCGGCGGTGAGACAGCGGCCATGGGGAGGGACAGCGGTGATGGGGAGAAGGGACGGAGGTGATGGAGGACGACGTCGATCGGCGTTAACGGGAGTAGGGAGATCGGCAAGTGAGCAGAGAGAAAGTCAGAGAGAGAGGAGAGAGGTTAAGAGAAGATGTGTTCAAAAAAAGGTTAATGAGAGAAATGTGAGTGATGAGAGAGAGAGAGGCGTCAAACATGTTATATATATATGGGGATATTCGGGGAATATGCCGGGGAATTATTCGGGTATATTGCGGGGCGGGGCCGGGGCGGGGCCGGGGCAGGGAAACCTATCCCCGTCCCCGGCCCGAATACCATCGGGGATTTGATTTTTAATACCATCCCCGGCCCTATGGGGATAATTTTCGGGGAAAACCCGTTCAAATCGGGGTCGGGGGATCGGGTCCCCGTCGGGCCGGGGTCAAATTGCCATCTCTACACCTAAGAGTTCTTAAGGGGCTTTAAGGAGAGTTTACTGCAAGAAAATGCACTTTTTGCGACTAAAGTTTTAGTTGCTAAAAGTAAGGTTTAGAGTCGTTGAAGCCTTTTCCAGACTAAATATTTTGGTCGCTAGATTTGTCGCGGGAAAACAGTTGGGGAAGGTTTTGGCGACTAAAAAAATTTAGTCGCCAAAAGTCCTACAAATGGCTACTAACGTTTTAGTAGGGAAAACTACGAGTTATTGGCGACTAAATATTTTTTAGTAGAAAAAAGTCATAAATTGGCGACTAAATATTTAGTCGCCAAAAGTTTTCAAAAAAATTAATTTTCATTTTCAGCGACTAAAACTTTTAGTCGCCCAAAGTATCATTTATTATTAGCTACTAAATATTTAGTCACCAAAAAAAATTAATTTTCATATTTTTTTTAGCTACCAAACTATTTAGTCGCCTAAAGTCTCATATATTTTTTACTACTAAATTTTTAGTCGCCAAAAAATCTTTGGTTTGTTTTTGGCTACTAAATTTTTAGTAGCCAACAAGTTTTATTTTGTTTCTTTGGCTACTAAATATTTAGTCACCAAGAACTTTATTTAGTGTTATTATTATTTTTTATTATTATTAATTTCTGCACAACCTGTATTTATTTCGTGCAACCTACACCCTGTATATAAACAAAACAATACATATGTCTATTTCTATTTCACTTTCAACCAGCCAAAAATTTGGTCTTGTAACATCAAATTCTATACAAACCAAATATAATCCAACCGAAAATAATAATTCCATACAAACAGATAATCATACAAAAATGATGTCCTCTGTATACAAAAAAGAAATATCCACTAGTAATCTATACCACCAGAAAATAACTTCATCTCTGTTGGATCAACAACTATTGCAGTAATTGGTAGTGAAAAAGCTCGAGTTTGTAAAAGTCTTCCAGTAACAAGGTCCCATACCTACAATACGAAAATAAGTCATTTCGAAAAACAAAAATACTCATGCTAGGAAGATATTATTATGAAACATTTAACATAATTCAGTAACCTTGTATGTGCCATCGAGGGAGCTTGATAAAAAAATTGAACTTGAGCTTGATAAAACATTTAACAAAAACACTCATGCTAGGAAGATATTATAAAGAGCTTTTTCTTTGTCAATACTTGGACTGGACTTTTTCATTAATATAATCATGACATTTAGCTAACTAGTTGTTTTAGACCATCGCATCATGTTTTGGATAAGAAGAAAGAAGAAAATCAACCAGGACACACGAGAGGGAAAAACAACAAGAACATGAAACACTTGTTATCGATTTCAATACATTTTTCACAGTTGTCCCCATAATTTTTATAAATATCATTAACACATCATTTTGGATATATTTTCTATTTAAACTGTTTGTTTTTAAAATACCCAAAAAGTATGGGATACTTGTAAACAAGGAATCATCTCAATTCACCCCCAATTAATCCAGACAGACACTAGAATTAGATATTCGACATGCATTGAGAAAATTTGTAAGCATTAACACAATATTCACATAATGAGAAAATGAAGTGACATATTTTCTCTCATTTATCACTAACATTTATATGATCCTAGCATTCCTTGTTTTGTATTGGCATTTGTAACCATGCAATATTACAAGTTGCATTTTCTTAACCTACGGGTCCGAATAACATTCCGTCAGTTGTCACAAGTCATATTTGGTATGGGGAAGCTGTTCGTGTCAGCCACAATGCGGATCAAGGGCTGTTTTGAATTTTCACCCCCGAAACGCCGTTTTTCGACTAAGTTTTTGGCGTATTCGTCTCTAAATCCCAACCTACGGGTCTGAATAACATTCTGTCATTTGTCACAAATCCTATTTGGCATGGGGAAGGTGTTCGTGTCGGCCACACGGCGGTTCAGGGACTGTTTTCAATTTTTGCCCCCGAAACGCCCTTTTTCAACTAAGTTTTGGCGTATTCGTCTTTAAATCCCAACCTATGGGTCCGAATAACATTCCGTCATTTGTCACAAGTCCTATTTGGCATGGGGAAGGTGTTCGTGTCGGCCACATGGCGGTTCGGGGGCTGTTTTGAATTTTCGCCCCCGAAACGTCCTTTTCGACTAAGTTTAGGGCGTATTCGGCTCTAACTCCCAACCTACGGGTCCGAATTACGTTCCATCAATTCTCACAAGTCCTATTTGTCATGGGGGAACTGTTCGTCTGAGCCACACGGTGGTTCGGGGACTGTTTTGATTTTTCGTCCCCAAAACGCCCCTTTTCGACTACATTTAGGGCATATTCGACATTGTGTGAGACAGACAATTACCCGCCAATACATTTTCATATCCTAGTTAAAATACATGCAAATTCAATTCATATGACAAGCTAATTAAGTAAATTCGTGTCAAACTAGGGAGTAAAAAAGACCCAGAGGCATGCAAGGAAATATAAGTATGACTCAGAAATCTTACATGAACTCCAAGGTATGCACTGTAGAGTTTTAAATCGTGTCGAAGACGAGTTACTCCTCCAGTCCCAGTAGCAAGCATTAATTCTTCATTGCTCCATCTATTCTGTAGTGGCCTTGGGACAGAATTTGAAAAGCAATATCACATATACAAAAATTAATTAATAAATAGAGCACATATCAAATATAGACTAGTCAACTTATGTATGGTATAGCAACAGTAGGGAAACAAGAAGGAAATAGAATCAGAACATTCTTTTGTTCATGTCATTCAGCAAACTTAACAGATAACAATAAGTTACACATAATAGACAAGTAATATTTGTGTGAGGTATGCCTACAGTGGAGAACAGTAAAATTCCTCTAGTAAATTGCAAGCCTACTCATCAAGAATCAAGATAATAATTAATAAAAATTGCAGTGTCTAGACCCCAAAGGAAACTGTCTTACCTTTCCTCCAACCTGTTGGACATTCAAAAATACTGGTTTCCATGTCGAATTGAGATCATTTTTCAAAACCTCAGTTTTACAAATTGGAATAGGTATCCCACTCTCCACAATTTTTGATATTACCAGGAAAGGGTCCTGCAAGAAGCAACAATATACCAAGGTTCTTAATATTATCCAGAAACAGGGGGGGAAAAAAAAGGAAAAGAAAAAGAGAAAGAGAAATCAGTAGGACCATACACTTTTTGAGAACAGATCCCTAGATTCCAAATCTGAGCATCTCAATATCAATTCTGTTGTAGTCTTTGAGCTAACAGATTCTTCAGCATGAATAATAAGTGCACCAAAATTTCTGGGATGGTTTGATCCGAGTGATTCATCTTTACATACAAGATCTAAGGTCAATGACCCATTTGATTTGGTGACTATCTACACAGAAAGAAGGGCAGATTTTATGAGAAAAAGTTAAAGCTCCAACTTCCAGTAGAATATGTTGGATATACAGTTGAGGCGAAAGTAAACAATGAAACATAAATAAAAAGAATATAAAGCAACTTTGAAAATGAGGGGATATATAGGCTTGCATATTGCAAGATCTCAATATTGATTCAGATAAAGAAAATCAGTAAAGCATTGTAGGTAACATTGATGTATCGAGGTCTTGAAAATATGGATATACCGATAGACATATCACCAGAATTGCAGATATTTTATTCAAAGGATGAAAGCCTTTTACATTATATAGACTATCGTTTCTGAGTACTATGAAAGATGGACAATCCAATTCAAGACCTATACGTGTGGATAGATATAAAAAGGATCAAACAGGTGCCGGATAAAGAAATGGAAAATGACAGCCACAAGAGTGAAAGACTGATGATCACTATCGTATACGCTGAACTATTCTGCCAAATAGGCTAACAAAACCCTCTCCCACCACCACCACAAAAGGACAAAGATTACAGCCATGAGATCTACCATATAGGAAAGAGATTACAACCATAAAGCACATATCCTAGCTGGTAAATAATTTTAGATCAAATTAAATCTAGAAATCTATAGATTATATACGTAACACCATGCGACAATCTTAACACACTAATTCTGCATACGATGCAATCTAAGATCAGAAATATCAATAGAAACGTGTCTATCACATGAATATTACACAAATTAATATGCCACGTAGGCGTATGTGGGTTGGAACTAGAATAGTATGAAGGGTATAAGTGAAAGGCAGGTATTCAATACCTGAGACAATGTACAAGTAGCCTCACCAAGAAATTGCTGCTCATCCAGCTTAAGCATCTGCATGAGTGAAAGTCATAAATGAATTGAATCATTCGAATATTATAGCTTGCAAATACTTGATTATAATTCATAGTATATGCAGAACATATGCACACAAGGAGCATCACATAAGTGTGATACCAAAGTGCATCCTTTATAAACACAACATAGAAGTTTAAAGTAGAGTCTTGTCAACGCAGCCAGTTTTCAATTTAAACAGGGGGTTGTAAGCAAAATGTAAGAGACATGAAACTGCTCTCAATCAAATCTCCAAATGTGCTTATAAATGGAGACATTTATACTTTAAATATGCATCCTCCCCATAAACAAACCAAGAAAAATACAAGTTACATGATACCAGTTGAAGGAGCTACAAGACAAAGGTGTAGGCCATAAAGCACATGGGCTGAGCTTATGAGGAAAGACATAAAAGTAGAGGAGGGAAACAAAATATCTAGGCATGACAAAACAGGATTCATCTTACCAACCCCAAATGTAATCAGTAAATCATTAATATTTTTAGAACTAACAACTAATCAGTCTGCATATCACATGCAACACCCTAAACAGGATAAAGGCTACAGTGAAAACTAATCAGGCCGCCACCACAAACATCTCTACTAAGTAGAACTAATATTACTAGTCATCCAAAAACCAATTCAAAAAGATTCTTATTTCACAAGATAAAATGTCTTTTGAATCAAATTAGTTTGTTGTCTTCTTATATTGTAGGGATCAATTGACAATTATACATTCTTTCAACTTATCCAGTGATAAAAAAAATGTAGTGACTGATAATTTAAGAAAATCTCTCTTATAAGCTTGAGGTCATGTAAATTTTAGAATGGTTTGACTGAGTGTTTTCTCTCTCCACCAACTTCTAACCCTCTCACGTCGACTAAATCAAGCAGTCTACTTCAGACACATATGCATTAAAATTTATTTTACCTTCAAGTGAAACAACAATTGCTTGTTTGACAAATTCAACAACTGTTAATAGAATTATATATTCAAGATATAAATTCAGTTTCCATGATCAAAAGTTTGAGAAGATAGCATCATATAATTATACCTTTACATCTAGATTGTGAAACTGAGTGTCAACATCATACACGCGAAACCTGTAATAGAAGATAATTTCTCAAGGTACATGAAACTCAAACCATATAAGTATTCACTTGGTAAAAAGCAGAGATGTAAGCACTGAAACTTACACCAAAGTCAAACCCATAAAACGAAAATCATTGGGCAATATTATAATTTCATAGAAATTATAATTTCGAAAATCAAACCCATTTTCGACATGAAAAATATCATAATTTCATAGAAATCAAACACTTCAACCAAACCCATTATCGAAATCAACACAAAATTAAACTAAAAAAATATATAAACCCTAGATGAAGTGTGAGAATTGGGGAAATAGGGGAAGGGAGAAAGAGAGAGAGAGAAACAGAGAGAGAGGGAATGGCTCGACACAGAGAGAGAGACCCAGATCGACAACGAGGGAGAGGACCGAACGCGACAGTGACAAACCTGTGATTTGCGGCAGTGTTGGTGGTGATTTCGGCGATGGCGGTGGTGACGTGCGACGGTGGGGATGGACGGTGGCCAGCGACAGTGGTAGTGACAGTCGGTGGTGAGAGGAAGAGGTAGAGGGAGAACCGCTGAAGAAAGAGAGAAGAGGCGCTGGTTCGTGGTTTGGAAACCAAAATATATATGTTACACCATTGGCGACTAAAAGTTTTTAGTCCTCCAAACTAATATCTCCCTCCAATAATTTTAGTTCTTTGGCGACTAAAACTATTTTTCGTCGCTGAACTTAAATTTTTGGCTACTAAAATTTTAATCGTCAAAAGTAAAAAATAATTTTTTATTTTCCAATCGGCGACTAAAGTGTTTTAGTAGCCAAATCTCCACCTACGGTGACTAAATTTTTTTTCATCGCTGAAAATAAATTTTTGACAACTAAAATTTTAGTCGCCAAAGGTAAAAAATAATTTTTTATTTTTCAATTGGCGACTAAAGCGTTTTAGTAGCCAAATCTCTACCTACGGCGATTAAATTTTTTTTTTGTTGCCAATTCTGGAATTTTTGGTGGCTAAATTTTTTTTTAGTCGCCAATAAACAATATACCCCGACTAAAAAAAACTAGTAGCTAAATATTTTACTTTTGCCGACTACAAAAATTTTTAGTCGCCATTTCTACAACTTTTGACAACTAAATTTTTTTTAGTCGCCAATTTTAGTCGCCAAAAGTGCATTTTTTTGTAGTGGTTTGTAAAGAAAAAGAACTCTTTCTCATAAAGAGGTGAATCCGTTACTTCTTCAATCATTTTCCCCTTACTTTTTCTTTAGTTCCAACTCTATTTCCAATTATGTGATTGTTGTAAGACCTCATAGATATGGAGGGAGTAGCGTTAGCCACCCATCTATTAAGTTGATAGCATTTTCTTTGTTTTCTTGTTTTTTTTAGCTTTAGCTATCTAGTTCGTACGAATTTTGAATCCTTTTGGATGAGATTGGGAGTAGTTTTATCCATTTATTCACAAGTTCAATAAATATGGTAGTTTTTCTTATTATTACAAATCATAATGCCGTTCACCCCCCTTCTTAGAACAGAACAGATAGTTTTTGGAGAATGCTCCCCTGGGCAGTTCTGGAGCCCCTGGACCATTTTCTTTCTTTATTCATTATGATTTGTTAGATTCAATAGTAGTTAGGCTGAATCGGTTCATTATTGTAACAATCTTTCTTTCTCTCTTTCTCTCTCTCCTTTTTTTTTTTTTTTTTTTTTTTTTTTTTTTTTTTTTTTTTTTTTCTTATTCGAATTGTTGTAATAATCTTCCAACCCCACGTCTTTCTAACCCTTTTATTTACCTGTTTTCGGTATTGCATCATATTTCCTTTATCACGCCTATATATTGCATCCATTTTTCATGCATTCAAGTCCGGTTCTGTCACGATCCAAACCCACCCCTATAGGTTTAGCATCGTAACCACGCGAGTAATCCTATGATTACTGAAGGCCTCTGAGACAGATTAACATAATATTAGGGACTTGCGGGAGTAAATAACAAATGTGCAATGTCTATTGAGCTGTGTAGACTTATATGAGATAGAAAAAAATTTAAACTTTATATACATACATTTACACATCACCATATATATAGGCTAGACTAAAAAGAACTTAGCCCTAAATACAGAATAAACAGAAACACTTATTAAACCAAAACAAGACAACAAACTTGAACTTTATGCACATAGCCATAACCACTTGACATATCCGGAACCTCCACGGGAGGCACATAGGTTGGCTGACAAAACAGAGTCCAAACAGAAACTGTAGCCCTGGTCATGTGCCTGATCACCTATATACATAAATATAAACAATGAGCTGAAGCCCAGTGAATAATAACAGAATAAAGATTTTAATGAATAATGTCCGTAAAGAAACAGAGTCTTATATATGATCAGATGTCAAAGTAGAAACAGATTCATATACGTAGTTGCATTCGTATTCAAAGTTTGTATATTTCACATCATAGTACGTGGCACATTCATTAGCGTTAACAAATCCGATGACCCATGAAGGGACGACCGTAAAGGCATTCCGATGACTTATGTGCACAAAGACGTTTTCGATGACCTATAAAGAGACGACTATATAGGCATTCTGATGACCCATAAAGGGACGGCCATAAAGGCATTCTGATGACCTATAAAGGGACGATCATAAAGGCATTCTAATGACTCATAAAAGGACGCATATCATATGATGCTAAGGATGCCACGAATAAATTTCAGAACTTGGACAGTCATTCTTTCATTCATACAAAACATAACATTTCAATAAAACTAATCATTTCATATCATAATGTTCAAAAAATATTTAACATTGAACATAACTTTACAAAGTTATTACTCACAGATAGTTATAGAAACAGATCAAACAGATCAAGCTGACAATAGCGCGTGACCTATACAAACACATAATATATATACATTGAAACACAATATTACGTCCTTGATCAAACTTGACTTCTCCTGTCTTCTGTCTAAATAATCCGAAGGCCTACTACGCTTATTCTTTCTTTAGTCAAATTAATTGGGTTCTCGTTTTACATATTCTTTTATTACTAAATCATTCTTTTCTGAATAAACCAATTTCTTGCTTGGCTTCTTAATCAATTACCACTAAGTCAATAACTTATTCTTTAATCAACTAATTAATGTTGATTGGTAGTTTATTAATCCTATTGTGTCATAATTCTTGCCTAAGAATGCTTTGAAGTGAAAGAGAACAAAAATCGAAATATGAAATAAATTTTCAAAATTTTCTGAAACAGGACTTTTCGCTCGAGCGCAACATTGGTCGCTTGAACTGACCCCTTGGTCTACAAAAATACTGGTTGTTAGCATTTTACACACAAGAGACAACTTCTTCGTTCGAGCGAAAATGACGAATTTTGGATTTTCCATAATGTTGTTTAAACTTCAAAACACAATATCAAGGCTCCAAATTCATGCATGACTCATCGAATATGCAAAAACATTCCCAATTACATATATTTAAAGTTAATTCCACTTATACTTCAAAATTCCATGATTTTAATTCAAATTTAAACTTTAGATTTCATATTTAAATATTATCTTTCAATTCTTTCTTTGTTTTTATGAAACTTAAAATTGAATCTATAAGGCCCTTTCAAAAATGTTTGCATGTATGAAATTTAAATCAAAATTAAACTAATTTTTGATTCTCAAAGTAAAATTATAATTCATTCCTTAATTTGTCCAAACTTAGATTTAATTTCATTTTCTTTATAGCAAAATCAATTTCTTAAAATTTAAACTTATTAACTCCATCTTTAACTAAATACTTAATTTATGATCATAGATGTTCCAAAATATATTTGAATTGAACATCACTTTTAAATTAAATTACATGCATGGATTAAAAATCAAAATCAAACAAATTCCTATTTTTCATAATGAAATCAAAACTTGTCTAACTTTAAGATTAACTCCAAATTTCTATAAATTTGATTTTTCTAACGCTATGTTTGGTTGGAGGATTTGCGGAAGGATTTGGAAAGGGAAAGGGAAAAGTTAGGTGAAATGTAAATAAAATATACCTACATTTCACCTAGTTTCACACATCTTTTCCCTTTCCTTTTCCAAATACCTTCCCAAATCCCCCAACCAAACACAGCATAAAGCTTTTTTTTTTTTCCCTTTCTCTCTCTCTCTCTCTTCAAAATATAAAATTGAATTAATTCAAAATTTTCATAATCCATGATCCATGTTATAATTAGAGTATTAATTTGCTCATGTATGTAACAATGAGGCTTATTTTCATGCAAGATCACAACATCAAACCCAAAATAATTAATTTTTATAACCATGAATCTAACTTAATCCCTTCATCTTTGTTTTCTAATTTTTTTCAATTTATATGAAATTGAACCCAAACTCATTCTTAATTCCAAGTATAACACAAGGATTCTACAAAATTAAACATAAATTTCATACCTTAAATTTTAATTTCAATATATTTGGTTGATTCTCTTCTACTTCCTCTTTTCTTTTTCTTCATTTCTTTCTTTGATCCATAGCCTTTTTTTTTTTTTTTTTTCCTTTTGCCCTCTTCCATTTCCAGCAACTCTTTTCTTCTCTAGTAACCAAGTAAATTGAGTTCTCTCTCTCTCTCTCACGGTTCCTCTCCCTCTTTGGAACTTCTTCAACGACAAAAGAATACGAGTTCATTTCTCTTACTTGAAATTAACACAATATACATATACCCGCTTCATAGCTCAGCACATTAGGCCTTTCACTACTAAAAAAAACACTTTTTGCGACCGCCGCATGCCGTCGCAAATAATAAAAACACAGTCGCAAAAAACTTTTTGCGACGGCCTATGCGACCGCACATAGGGGACGCAAATGTGGGGGTGGCAAATACTTTTTGCGACGGCAAAGCAACGGTCGCAAATTATTTGCGACCGCCTAAACTACTTTTTGCGACAGTTATTTTGCCATCGCAAAAAAAATAAAAAAATAAAAAACACTTTTAGCGACCATTGTTTTACTGTCGCAAATAATTATTTATTAAAAAAAAATCATAGATTGGTTTGCTACAATAAAAAATCAATTACAAGCACCAAATAATTTTTTGTAAATGAAAAATAACAAAATTAACAAATTAATTAAATTTATAATAAACATTATTCATTAACCATCCTTAAATATACTGCACTAAAAAATTCAAGTCCTCAAAAAAAAAAAAAAAAAAAAAAAAAAGCGCAACATAATCTTTGGCTCCCAACATCAACTGCTCGATTAAAACTGAAATATAATTACATCATCTGAAATATAATTCAAGCCACAATAATGCATTCTTAGGACAATTTGTTTTCCTCTTTACATGAAAACACGATTATTTCCCCCCTCAAGGAAGTAAATGTAAAAAATAGAGAATACACCACACCAATTACGCAGCATTGCAGAGAGAAGCGAACGCAAAAGTTTGCCAATAAATCATTATTTAATAGCAACTTTTTTTGATAAATATTATTTAACAGCAACTTTTAAGTAAAGGCAAAATACATACCCATTCCTGATGCACTAATTGCTCCAAGAGAATCAATAGCTATAGTTCTTGGCCTATGGAAATGAACAACGGATCCTTCTATACGGCCTTCAACAAGGATATTCTCAACTCGGCAAATCTAAAGAAGCAGATGGATAAAGATGTTAAAATGCCTATATAAATAAACACCGAACCCAATCAGTAAACATTTTTTACTAGACAAACACCTGAAGGGTGAAGGATAATGAAGAGTTGACATTGCAATCTTCAGGCGGATGAAGTAGTTCAATGGGGCAACTTTGAAGTTGACAGTTCAGCCTTGGAGTCCTAACATCCATTAAAATATGTATTTAGCTAAATCATTAGAACAGCATCGAACAAGTGTTTTAGATCAAAAGAAACAAAGACAAACTTACACAGCATCAGTTTTTGCATCTTCTAGAGGACCTCGCAGAACAGATCCAAGTCCAAGCTTCATTTAAGGAGAGGAAAAAAGACAAACGAAGGAAAAAAGAGAGATTCATTCAGTACAATACATGGAATTCAATATTAACAAACTAGAAAATATATTATACACATCCTTTCTCTTTTTTTTTTAATTAATAAATAGTATATTGTGCACATCTTAGATTCTAATTAAGACATTGACAACTCATTAGGATTTGAGCAATTTACAACAATCTGCCACTGCCATAAAAGTCTGTTTCCATGTCATAATAAAACAAAATTAACCAGTGGACAAAAAGAAGTATCAAGCTTACACGACCATCAAATATGAAAGCAAATAATGGCTTAATAGTTAAGAAAAGGCACTTCAAACCCCCTAGAGAGTGAAAAGGGCCAATAAGGCGTCTGCATTTGTATTAAATGAAAGCATTGATCAGTTTAAGCCTTAAGATCAGGACAAGTTACGCATCAGAGAACTGACAACAATTGAAAGATATTGACCTTAGTTGACTGTAATTACCAAGAAAAATCATTTTAAATAGACAATAATGTAGAAACTTATAGTGGATGAGCAACTGAGTGAGACAAGTCAAAGCTCATGTCAGCTTCACTAAGAAGAAAACAGAACAGTAGCCAGTCAAGCTTCCCATACTCAACTTACTAAAACTACAAATCGAAAAATAAGCAAGCACACTAAGATGAAAAACGATGTTAACAAAAATTAAAAAGTAAAAAAGAACAGATCCATAACCAGTCAGTAATTCCGGGATGGGGAACTAAATGCTTTAAATACCCTCGAAGACAACAATAAAAAATGAACAATTATAATGAGACATCCACTTACATAGGAGTTAATTCAATGCATCAATCAATTTGTTTCATAGGAGTTAATTCACAATCTGCAATGCCTAGGTAACTTAAATGCATAGCATAGTAATGCAAAGTCAACGAAAAAATATTTTAGTGCAAATTTTAGAGATACATCTTGAGTGATTCATAAGAAATCTAAGTCAAGCACATAATCTATGTCTCCCTTAATCTTGTTTTTTTTTGGCAAATTATTTGCAAATGAAGAACACCATTCAAAGTTACTGAACATACTAATGTCAAGCACTAATGAAGAGGAATGAAATCAGTGTCTGTAGGCCATTTACTTATATGTAGTCACAATTTTTTATTTAATTGCTATGGGGCTAGGCTTGTCAGCCCAAAACATCTCAGATGGTAAAGGTTGAGAATTTTAAAAAATGGGTAGACAAATGGGAAAGTTACTCTTCTATCATTTGAGCAGAAATACTACATACTAAATAAAATAAATCCTTATATCCCATTAATAGTTGACAACACTTTCTTTAGTCTCCCTTCAATAAATTATAAAGATCCTCCACCCACTATGAGCTTCAGTTTGTTCATTCAAGTAATTTGATCAGTAAACAACATATAGGAACATTCAGGGAAAGAGTACTTTATCATATGTCAAGGCCCATAGAAAAAAGTCCTGACCCAACGTTGAGTATTTTTTTTTTTTTTTGATAAATAACATTGAGTATATGGACCGGATGATTTAAATCATTTGCACATGTTGGATATCAGTGTATGAGGCAGCACTCAGCAATGCATCAAAACCATTCCTATGATGTGTGTGTGCGTGTGTGTGTGCAAGAATGACATGAAAAGTTCAAAAAAGATGTCATAACTACTGAGTAGAGTTCAATCTGAAATTTTAAAAAAAATAATCTTGGAAACTCTAATATCAATAAAACTATTTACCTTTGCTACAGCATTAAGAAAGGTTGCATCTTGAAGATTACCTGTTTCAACCTGTTAAGAAAATACTACAGCTTAAACAAAGTAACAGTACAATACTTTATACTTATAAACAGTTAAAAGATGATATCAAATGGACAAATCTCAGACTAAAGAATGCAATTATCTTCTAGATCCCATAAAGAATGCAGCAACAATTGCACAGATGAATTCAATGAGCATAGATCAAAGTGCTTCTCTTATAACCGTATAAATAGTTAGAAAACAATAAACCAACAAGTTTTTCCAGCACAAGACCACCATAGACATCCAGCAAAGTACGAAAATTGTCAAATCTTGGGTCCTAGAGCAAAAATCATTGCAGGGGCCAAACAATAGAACAAAGTAACAATTACGATGATGATTAATGGTAAAAAAACGACAACAAAAATGATAAACAAATAACCAATGAGACTGAGAGAACCTACTAGAAATTCAGTAGATGGACATTTATATTACACCATTTCCTTACACAAGCACATAATGCACATACTTTCTTGTGCAACAAAAAACAAACTAAACTACAGATTGAACTTTTGTCTTATCAGACGTCTAATAATCATCAACATATCTATTAGTACGCAAATCAGGTTCAATTACACTTTAAATTTGATATCTATACCATATCCAACTTCTACATCAATTCCTGCCTACCATTGTAAATTGGTGGTGAGACATACAATGAATTTGATGTAATTTATAATGGAGGAAACAAACCCCGAAGGGGGAAAGAAAATGATAAAAAAGATGATCAGGCAATGTGAACACTACTTATCAAAACAAAAACAAAAAAATAAAAAAATAATGCAAAGTGAACCCTTCTTACCTGCTGGTCCTTTAAGTCTAACAGAAATCCCTTTGTATCTTTTTTCTGCACACCAAATGATTTAAATGCTGTTGACTGAGATCGCCCTGTATTACTTCTGCCACTATTGCCATCAGCAATTGAGTTAGGCCTTTCATCTTTTGATCTTCCAGGAAACTTCTTCTGTGATATAGCTTCTATCTAGATTAAGCATACATACAAGTGATAGCTAGTTAACTGCAGTTTCTTATTCTAAAACTTTACAGAGACAACTAATTTAAAACTGCAGTTTTATATCATCAAAGATCTTCCATGTAGAGGATTTTAAAACCATAGATAAGGCAAATAATGCCTTATCTCTTTAATGGATATGTAAAGGCTTCTAGATAAAGCTGTATTGAAGATATACAGAATTCTCCTATTTTCTCTTTATTGTAACGCCAATAATGCCAAAAATTTCAAACTTCAATACACATTTCACATATATCAACACACATTTATATAATTTTACACACTTCTTACACATATTATCATATACCAACATTTAACAATAAATAGAGCCCTAGATAAGGCAACGTTCATGAAATACTTCAACATATGTACATATATTGAAAATGAAGAGAATTAGGTATTTACTTACCTCTGGGGTGGATTTAGGAGAAGGAGGAGATTTGTTGGGAATTGACTTCTTGCGATTGGAGGCATTGGGGATGAATAGACGAGTGGTGGTGGGTCTGTGAGAAGTGGAGAAGAGGCGTTGGGAAGAAGATAGAGAGTAACGAGAAGTACCGGTGGAACTGATCGTAGAGAACCAGCAAGCCACAGCTGCAATCGCCATTCAAGCACAGCAAACCAAAAGCTAACGTAAATATTTCACAAAATAAAACAGAAAATAGGGGAAAATCTAACATAATCCTATTGAGGCTAAACTAAATTGAATCACAATAAAACCAGTCAAATAAAACAGCATACGATTAGAATCTAAAAGTTATAGCAAATCATATCACAATGTTGATATGATTGGATATATAAGCATAAAATAGATGTTCATGTAGTGCTGAATAAACCAGACATCTTACAATTGATTCAGTGCAGTGCAGGAGCTGATGTTGTGTGGAATGGGACCTTCCAAATTGTTATTGGCAAGGTTCCTGGGAACAAGGAGGTTAAGCCATTAAAAGAAACAGTATGAATTCAACTGGTATTTAGCAAGTCAATGTTTTCAAATGGCAAGATATTGCAGCAATCAGTACAGGCAAACGGGAGAATAATAACCCAACTAAAAATTCCTATGTATCTTCTATTTGTCTTCTTCTTAAACTTCTCTTCCCCACCTTGTGCCCCACTTGAGTTTTAAACCCACTCGGGCTCCATCAATTACCGAGTTCATTTAGATAATTGACGGACATCACTATTATATTTTTCTTATCCTAAGGCCTCCCTTTTTTCTCATCCCTCCCTCATGAAACATTCTCTACTAGTTCTCACATGTGTTTTGCCCCTGTTAGTTGTTGGCTCAAATCACTCTTATTCTTTTCGATAGATAAAGAAATCCAACTTCAAGGCTGCCATGAATGACATCACAGTGTTGGATATAACAAAGCAATGACGGCATACCCGGCTTCTGTACTTGTAAACTGCATATCCACCAACTCCAGCAGCAGCCAAACTGAGAATAATAACCCAAATAAAGCCCCAGCCGACCTCTGTATTAGCATCATTACCTGCATCTTTCCAACAAAAAAAACTTACCTACAGACAAGCAAGCATAACAAGGAAACTAGAAGGAATTCAGATTGTTATTATTTAAGGTTGTATTTGGATTTATGAATTTGAAAGGAAATAATGACAGTATTCATTCAAGAAGAATTGCTCAAATTTAGATATGGATTTCAAGATTGAATTTGATAGCTTTTCATGATCGATTTGAAATAACAACATAAAAGTAGTTACTTAAAATCCTTTATATATGCTAAATAAAGATTCTAGTTAAAGATCCTAATAAAATATTTTCCTTTTATCTTTAATCCATCTTCTCATTTAGTTTTATAAAGAATACAAGTTTATAAAATTTTGTTGTTTTACCATTATTTCAATCAAAATTCAAAGAAAATCTATGTCAAGAAAGTTAAGTCACCATATACAGTATAAACATGTAGGGAAGTCTTTGTGCAATAACAGATGCGGAAGCAAGAGGTAAAAATTTCCACCCACACACCCCGATAAAAAAACAAATGTAACTGAAAAGGAAAACATTTCTTACCTTACGACGGGATTTCCAAGTTTTCATGGCCGTGAGAGCATGTTCAATGTCAATACTGCTATGTAAAATGTGAACTTTAAAAGTACTACTAAAAGGCTTCAGAAGGAACCATTGCTGCTCAAGTGCATAGTATGTTGGAAGAAAGACCAAAATGCTCTTTTCAATGTCCGGCTCATTTTTATGAATGTGCAACACCAAGTCGTGTATAAGTCTATGCACTTCAGGTTTAATATCAACATCAGCAACAACAGGGCTTGGCCCAGAACAATATTTCAAAGACAAAAGTTCTGAACTTATTCCGAGAAGTTCAGGTACCTGTTTAGCCAACACTTTACGAGTATAAAAATCAAATATAGCTGAAAAGGTATTTAGTGCAACAACAAACTATGCTGAAAGTACATAATGCAGTTACAAATTAACATACAAGCTGTGAAGCCTAAAAAAAAAACTAATAGCCCACTTTTTCTTTTCTACATAGGGGGAGAATGATGTCATCAACAATGGCCTGGGACTTTTACCAAGATGCATACAACATGTAAGAGGTCTCTACAACGATGCATACAGCATGTAAGAGGTCGAGGAGTTGCCTATGAGTGGACAAAATACAAAGTCCAACAACCCATAAACAAAAATACCAACAGTAAAAATTAGAAGAAATAGAAAGAGAAGATATGTGAACCTCAAGTCATTGTTCTTCAGCAAAAACTGCTTTACACAAACGAGAACAAGATCAGACTCTACAGATCTTTCATGTACTTCATCAAGAATAATAGCCTTGTACTTGAGGGCATCCAACCCCTTCTCCCGCATTTCATCAAGCAAAACTCCAGCAGTTTTGAAGACAATCTTGGTTCTGTGACATTGTGTTGATATAATGTGAAGAAACCATAAGCAAATCTGTAAGAGAGAAAATGAAACAAGAAAAGAACCTCAAACAGACTTATTTCAAGCTCGGAAGAGTATAATATAAGAATAAATATAAAGATTCAACCACTGTCGTCCATAACACATTAAGAATAAATATAAATGACTTCTTCCATCCCGTCTGATGCATATAGATGCTTCACATTTGAGATTATTCCTAGAGTTCCACTCAGAAGCTTACGATAATGGTCTTTCATTTCGTTATCCACTGTATTTCCGTAGCTACGAATAACAACAACTACAAATCTCAGGGTCTTCATGTCAATATCAGATATGCTGTCCTGACTAGAAAACATATGAGAAGGCCTCAGTTAAAATTGTTACTATGGGGAGCAGTGACAAATTTACTAAGCAATGTTTAAAATGGGAATAATATCGGGCCTTTGATGGTTTACAAGCTAAGATTTATGACTAACTCAGCAAGAATTTTGAGAAAATAACTGGAGGAAAAAGAAAAATGAAAAAAAAAAGTGAACAAGTTTGAGCATGGGAGATAAGATGGAAAATCAGTTGTGAACTGGTGTCTTGCAAATAACCATTGAATTTTGCATGCCAATAGTTGTCATTCTAAGTATCTCAACAAATTATTGTTCATTACAGACTGAATAATTTAATGTCAGTTACTGGCATTCAATTTAAGGCCTATCTTTAAACATGATTATTTAGTCATCATTGATTCCACAGAGTCGATTTTTACTTTTACATGTAAAAGTTCGTAGGTCATATCATATGTAAAGGAATTCATTACTTACAGAGACTGCAGGGAAGCAGACAGAGCAAACACTGGTGCACCAAACACACCAGAACCGCACCCTCTGATTGATACATCATCAAATTTTCACGTACTGTTAGCTGCAAAGAGAAGAAAGTGTATATGCTAAAGATGAATCACGAACAATCTACTAATTCTTCCAACACAGATAGCTTATTCACTTAAAAAAATCAGGAAATCATAGCATTAAGGCCTAGTTAAAGAGATAACAGTATAAGTAAAACGAAGATTCAAAGGCTTCTCAAAGTCATCATATAAAAGGAACACAACTTACCAGAAGAGCAATTTAAATGTATGTTCCAAAGGTTTGGCATTCTTGGTAAGAAATCATCCTGAAAACATTAAGTTGAGCTGGCATTGTTAGAACACTAAATTGGAGCAAGTAAATAAAATTTTATGGATGACATGCAGGGAACTTAGTAGAAACTAATGACATGATACAACGGAAGTGCCTGATGCCAAATGGAACTTGAGCCGCCCATATTAAATTAACATTTTCAAATCTAATGAGAACATGTAGTATCAATTTGATTGCCTCATTCAAAAATGCTCAAAGGCTCAGTATATATTTATTTTTTAGTTAAGTACATTGAAGGCTCAATTTATTGCCAAGGGAATAATAATTTTCCCAAAAATTCCAACTAAACTGGTGGATACTAAGAAAAAAAACAACACACAAAAATGTTTCCTGCAAAATTCATGACATATTGACATGTTATTCATGAACACATTTGGAACCTCAATTACGTCCTCTCTGCTATGGAATTTCTAAATTAATTGCAATCCAAACAAACAGAGCTTCAACTTATCTCATCACCACCAAACAGAAACACATTCGAACTTTACTATTATAAACAAAAAGAACAAAAATGTAAAAGAAAAGAGAGATATAATAAAATTGGAAGTATAACATAAAAGCAACAAACAGGTAAACAAATTAAATTAAAATAAAAAAAATCCAAATAATGTTGCTCCAAATTCCTAGCAAAACAAAAAAAAAAAAAAATGTGAACTAAGCATCTACCAGAACGATCTCAAGTAGGCGAAGAATTTCTTATTTCATTAAAATTGAACAAAATTAAATTAAAGTATATGAGTAGTATTTGTAACACATTAGTGTAGAAAACACAGAATCATACTTAAATCACCAACGGATCAAACTCCATTATGCACAGAAAATTAATAATTTCAATTTCAATAAATAGATATGCATAAATTGTTGCAAAATACAAAGAATATATAGAGAGAGAGGAAAAAAAACATGCCAGGGATTAATCGAAAGAAATACCTAAAAATGTTGATTTTGTGTTGCCCTAGAGAGATCATTTTGGACAATCCAAGGGGCAATCTGAGTGACAATGAATGAAAAATATAGATTTCAAAAGAACCATAAAGAGAGAGTAGGAGATTGAGAAACAGAGAGAGAAAGCAAGACTGAGAGAGACAAAGAGAGATACAGAACGAGATTGAGAGGTTGAGAGAGTTCAAAACGCCATTTCCTTGTTTAATCTCAAAAGTGAGCTGTGGAGAAGAGGTTGAAGTTGGATTCGACAGTGAAGATGACAAAATCGGGGCTGGCGTCTCGAGGTCTGAATGCGGATGATCTCTACTGGTTTCTGATCATCAAACCCTAGTAGCTCCGGCATTGTTGTCTGTTGCTTCTCATCACAATCTTAAAGAGAGAGAGAGAGCGCGCGACCATGGCGAGCGAAAGTGACAGAGAACTCTGTTTGTGAATTGTCGGGAAAGCCACAATGAAAGGGTTAGGGCATAGGAATAAGAAAAATACAAAATAAATAGTAAAAGGAAAAATTATGAATTTGCGGTTGTAAATATTATTTTTTGCGACGGTAAAAAAATCCGTCGCAAAAAATCAGTCGCAAAAAGCCACTTTTCTAGTAGTGTTTCTAGAATTAAGTTACTAATTTATGTATTAATTTAATTAAATCCCACTTAGTCTTAACAAATTATAATTAACACTTAATCTTAATAAATCTCAATTAGCACATAGTTTAATTAATCATAACTAATTACAAATTTCACATAATTTAATCAGTCTAATTTGATTTCTATTAGACCCCAATTAATTATATTAAAATTTATCATTCTGAATCAAATTTTTAATCAAACTCCCCAAAGGCTCCAAATGTTAAATTAAACTTATTTCCATTTTCAATTTTGATTTCTTAAATCATTTAAACCTTCAATTTCTGATCAGACTCAAAATTTCGTCAATAAATTACCCATTCAAATTAGGACCTCATAAATGAATTTAATTCATAATAATCTTAATTCCTAATTCGTATAACTTAATTAACTACAATTCAGATCCAATTAATCAAATTTCAATTTTATAATTCTGAATCAAATATTTAATTAAACTCCCATATGGTCCGATACTTGAAATTAAAATAATTCAATTCACTATTTGTACTATCTTGATTTAGACTTTCAAATTCTAATTCCAAAATAAATCTTCAATAGAATCATATACGAATTAGTCTCCATAATTTTTATAAATCCCAAATTAAATTAGAATAATTGGCAATTAAACTTCAAATCTCCTTATTTAATTAAATGCTAATCATTATACGTGGTGGAGTCGTCACAGGTTCATTCGCATTTGTGGGATTTACAATCTTCAAAGATGAATACATACATAAATCCATGTCTTGAGATGATGCTCATGTCACGTCTTAGTATTTGGACTCCTGGATGCATATTATGTATGTATTGCATTAGTAATTTTATATATAGGATCATGTATATTTGTCAATCTGCATATGTCTTGGGATTCATCTTGGAGTACTTGATGAGCATTTTTGAGTTTTAGCATATTGCATGTGTGTGTTCATTATTGTATCTGTTGCTATATCATGAGACTAAGTGCTTAAGTGATATATTTGCTTGAATGCCCGTGGATGAAAGTTGTGTTGTTTATTTTCGAATGTAGATGATTCTTATGTTGTGTATTTTTTTCAAGAAACCTTCTTTTTTTTTTTTTTCTTTTTTTCAAAACTTATGAAATTAAAGTATAACCAAAATTAATGACAATCTATATTTTCATGTTTCAGATAGTAATAGTAACATTATTAATAATCAGAATGTGGATATACATTTATTATAAATAACGTTATGACTTAGTAGAGGTCGATCTTTGATCGGGTGAGTGGGGTGCTCAATTAATAACCTTCCACTCTCATACTTAAGTTCTCGAGCCAAGACACTTTGATTATGATAGACAATGGTTTTTGGCACGAGTTATGAGTTTTCTAATTTTTTTAAAAGATTAGATGACGACTCTAAAATTTGGTGATGTAATTCATTTCTAGCAATATTTTGTAACAAAATGAATTTTCTATAAAAGTTGTCGGATTTGGACTCTCATTTTTTATTTCACATTGCACTAGCATATCAGATCAAAGATCAAGAGTCTAAACTGTAGGGTATGCTTGGTAATCCCCCCCTCCCCCACCAACCCAAAAAAAAAAAAAAAAAACTAATTTAATAAAAATAAATATGAAGAAATATATTTAATTTGTAAAAAATTATTTCTAACCACTAAAAAAATAAAAATTATATAAAAATGATAATTATTTTTTATTTTTTATTTCTTAACCAAATTAATTTTTAATTTTTTAAAAAATTTTCTAAAAATCAAACCATATATAGCCCATGAATCTTTTGGTAAGTCATTTCTTACGTTGGTAACTTACTTAATTATTTGTTAATTTTACGACATTTTTATCATCCGAGGCTTATTTAGTAATCATTTCATTTTCAGTTTTCAATTTATACAAAAATTTGAAAAACTGTCATAAAAACTTGTTTAATAATTTTTTTGGTTTATAAATGGTTGTCTCAGTTTGTAAATTTGAGGGAAAAAATGAAAATTCAAAAAACGAGTTTTCGTTAATTTTTAAATAGAAATTTAAAAATTTGGCTAATAAATTTTTTTTTTCAATTAATTTTTTTTTCCAACGAATTTTTTTTTCCAACTAATACTAACCGATGAGGCAATTGGTAATGCTACTTTAAACTCTAGAGAGAGGATTGTAATTTCTAAAATGTAAGGGGTGTCAATGTAATTTACTCAGTGAGGGCAAAATTAGTATTTAAAAAAATTAAATTGCTAACATCAGCAAAATTTGTTAGTTGACTTAACAGTCAACTAACTGAGGGAGTAATCTGTAATGAAACTTTAACCTCAGGGAGGGGGATGTAATTTTCAAAAGGTGAATGAGAAATTGTAATAAACATAAATCTCAGGGAATGTCAATGTAATTTACCTAAAAACTATTGATAAAAATTAAGTATTGTACAAATTAAAATAAAAAAACTCAATATAATTATGTCAAAATTATAGCACTTACTATATTACATCAAGGGAGTCTATATCTTTTATCAAAATTTACTCTATGGCAAATTATTAAAAAAAAAAAAAAATTTCCAAAACTTCACATGTTTTTCAAAATAAACCCTAAAACTTCAATTTAATCAATTTAAATCCTAAACTTTCGCGTCACAATCTACGCTCCCGATTCATCTCTGGTTAATTTGTTTAACAAAATTTTTTATTTGAAATACACATGGCAATATATTATTTGCTCTTTCAACTTGTTGTAAAATTTACTTTTGAGCTTGGTCATACTAGATCACAAACCCACATTATCCACCATCCACCCCATCACAACCATCCATCTCAACGCTACTACACACCTTACCACGTTGAATCACAAATACCTTTCACCATCTGTAGCCCGCTTGTAAGGATCCTCTAGAGTGAATTTTCCTAGAGTGATCAGATTTAACAGCACAAAAGTCACCATCTATACACCATCTATATAATTTGAAAAATAAAAAATAAAAATAAATTCAAACTTTAATTTTGTGCCGTTGGATCTGCACTTTAGGGATCACTCCAGGGAAATTCACTCTAGAGGATCCTTGGTGGCCCCAAGCAACAATGAGTTTTTATTTATTTTTTTTAAATATTAAAAAAAAAAAAAAAAACTAATTAGACAATTGATCTACATTTTAAACTATTTTAAAAATTAACCTACTTTTTAAAATCATATTTTCAAAATACGATTTTAAAATTAAAATTACATGTTGAAAATGTAATTTATAATGACGTAGTGAAATTACATGTTTAACATGCGAGTTCAATTGAAATCGCATTTTCAACATGCAATTTTAAGATGAAATTGCATATTAAAAATACAATTTCAATTTCAAAATCATATTTTCAAAATACAATTTCAAAAATAGGTTAATCTCCCAAATAATTTTAAAAGTGAATCAATTCTCTAAATTATTATTTTTTTTTCATGATTATTTCAAAAACAAACTCTAGCAACATTTGCTACTTATTTCATTCTCCATAGCTTTTCCTCCCTTTCTCCGGCCACCTCCTTCTCCATCTCATTCACCGTCGACGCTGCCTGTTGTTCTCTATTCTCCATCGACGCTGCTCCACAGTTTTCTCTTTCCTCCACCAACACAGATCTGGCCCCTTCTCCTTTTTTCCACTGATGATGCTTCAAGTTAGTTGTTCATATGAAGAAGCTTTCCAGATTAAACAATCATCTTCGAATTTTAAAACAAATAGGTTCGTTGAAATTAAATAGGAACATCATAAGTAGCAGAACCCCTACATTGTCTTACAAATTTCAAACAAATTATAATTCAATCTTTTGGGGCTTTACACCATAAACAATTAAAACCTCTAATCGAAGTAAAAACAAAACAATGGAAGTTAATATTATGGCCCAATTTTGCAATGATGTAGTAATCTTTTTCTATCATTTTTAGTTGAGTTGTCGACAATGATGATATGCCTGCGATGACGACGTGTGGGCGACATCGAGTTAAAGATGAAGACTAGCTATAGGCAATGAAGCTTTACATGGCTTTCGGTTGCGTTTTCTTCGCCAATCTCTCTTCGCAGATCTGAAGCAAAGAGTCGATTTCTATATTTTCTACATTTTTTATTGTTTTAAATTGTAAATATAGTAGGTATTGAGATAAAATTCTTCCATTGAATTTTTAAATATTATTGATTGTTTATTTGTCTGTAAATTTGAGTGCTCCATTATTTCAGCGGGAGATGGACGGAGAGTAACATTAGATTATGATGATGCAATTAATATGCAATGGATATTTGGTAGAATGGGTCAGATTGATTCATGCTTCTCGCACCAAAATCCGAGTGATTAAACTCACCAATGAACCTGCAGATAAGTTCAACAGGGAATGGGAAGTCCCCTAGTGAATCCTCCGACGATTAAGTTAGAAAAAGAAGTAGAGCGTTAGAGGGAGATTGGAGATAGAAAGCTTAACCTTCTTCTTGTCTTCAACGTTTGCTTATATCCTTTGGTTATCATTTCGCTGTCCCTTCCGACCTGTCATCTTGGCCGAAAGTCTATGCTATAGCTTATCTTGTTCAGGGTAAGGGAGTGTTGTTCTGACGGAGAGGTGTTGTCGTAATAAATGTTGTGATGGGCTGTATTAATGGTGATGTGCAGTGGCAATAACTTTGCAGATCTCTGTCTGCTGATGTGGCTTGTCTTTTACCTGCTGTATGTTTGAATGTTATTGGCTCTTTATGCCACGTTGGATTCCAGCTGTTCTGGATTTCACCAGCTAGGCTATGTATTGGGCTTCAAGTGATGAGATTGGGTTGTTCATAGTGGCCATGGCCTTTATGGGTTTACCCATGTCAGTAGTCCTCCATTCCCGAGTGCAGCTTTAGTCCAATGAAGGTAATACTAATGAAAAGAATGAGGGTGTAAGAGATTGGCAAGATGAAGGTCGACCGGCAGGGGTGACCGAGTGGATGGACCGACCGCGAGGTGGACCGACTGTGAGGTGGACCGAGTGAAAGGGAGGACCATGAGGTGGACCAACCGCGAATCGTGGCCGAGTGGAAGGGCCGACCACGAGGAGGGCCGACCGCGAAGGTTGGCCGAGTGGGAGGGCCGACCACGAGGAGGAGTCATGCCGACCGCAAAGGTTGGCCAAGTGAGAGGGCCAACCACGAGGAGGGCTGACCGCGAAGGTTGGCCGAGTAGAAGAGCTGACCATAAGGAGGGCCGACCGCGAAGGGTAAGGTGGAGGGGCACGGGGCTCAAGAGGCGGCGTGTCACATGGTGATTTGAAGTGGAAAAGATAGGGTAAGGGGAGGAGACAGTGGATCATGGTCGTACACGTGGCAACATCTCGTGGAGAGGAGATTAGGTGTTGGATCATAAATGAAACGATAGGTCATTATGGGTGTTGAAAAGACAATTTTGATGGATGTTTTGAAAAGTTTTCAAACTTGCGCAAATTAATTGCGATCATTGGAATACGGGCAAGCCTTGGGCTTTTGACATTATTCGATTTACCTACTTCTTTGCGAAAAATCAAAACATCCCAAGTGTTAACTCCTTTGTTGCTGACGATACACCTCTGCAACATTTTTTCAATTTCCTTGCACCTGCATCCGAAGCGATTCGCAAATATACCATATGAATGGCCCAAGAAGAAGCTGTGAATGTCAGGGTGGATCCGCTTGGTGATGATGATGCAGTGGAGTTAGCAGAGCAGTATAGGACGGAGAGGCGAATGGAGAGAGTGGGGGAACTGGTGGTACGATCTCATGCTTCCACCATGATAGCAGCTCCGAAGCCAATCAGCCAAGTGGAACCAGATCACTGGCACATGAAGGTTGACAAATCAACGGTTATTGCGGCGGAGTTGGAGGCTATTCGCGAAAAATACCAAGTGCCTGCTGAAATAGAGTTATTGTTGCCGATGTCAACGGAAAGGCCATCCGACGCAAGGCTGGGGGAGTTTGCCCTTTACGAGGAAGCATTGAAGAGAGGACTGAGGCTGCCACTACCGCAAGTGGTGGTAGATGTCCTGAATCGTTTGGAGGTGGCACCAGGCCAACTAATGCCCAACACGTGGAAGATTGTACTGGCCTGTGCAAGCGTGGCGAAACGAAGCGAAGGCGGCCATGACGATGAGCAATTCTTCGCATGTTATAAGGCCTTAGGACAACAAGAGACTTGGGTGACGTTGTAGGCGGCGGTAGGGAGAGGTCTGGTGGCGGGGCTGCCGTCATCAATTAAAGGTTGGAGGCCGCGGTGGTTCTATGTGTCTGCGAATGGAGGGGCTGTGCGCATGGTGTGGAGAGTGCCCACCAAATCTGTAGAGCCAAAACTAGGAGCAGCGGCAGAGGAGAAAATAAAGAAGGTGAAGGCATGGCAGGAGAAGGAGAGGGTCAAATGAGATGAACTCGTTCAACCCTCAGCCTTGTTTGGAGCGGGGTTGGGTCCTCAGCCGAGCGGTGGAGATCTGGGGTGAGCTGAATTGAAGGCGAGGAGGAAAGCGCAAGAGGCTGAGGATATGGCCATCCTTGCCAAAGCCAGTAAGTTCAAAGAGTTCTAAGAAGACCGGCCGCCAAAGCCGATTGCGAGGGAGAGGATCCGACCTCGCCCCAAACCCTTGGGGGAAAAAGACTTAGGTGGATTTGTGCCCCGATCGCCCCCAGTAGATCCTTTGAAGGAGAGGGCTTTGAAGGAAATAGAGGTGGGAGGTGTGGTAAAAAAGAGGAGGGTGAGGAGGAGTGAAGAAGAGCCTGCCGTGAAGAGGAGAAGGGAAGTGATGGCAGAACAGACCAGCATGGCCAAGGAGGCAGAGAATGGGGAAATGGAGGAGACCCCAGGAGGGGTGGATGTCCCAAAAGTGGTGGACATCGCCGTGGAGAGAGTGAAGGTCGTCCTAATAATGGTGGAGATTGCCTCACAGGTGGCGAGGGCCGCCCCCGAAGTGCAAGTAGAAAGTGGGGCAACTGGCCCTGAGCCAAGGGGATGAGAACAGCCCCAATGGGGTCCTGCACCCCAAGAAAGGGGTATCAGGCTGACGACCGGGATCTACCACGCTCGCACAGTGGCTGGGCGGCTGGAGGGAAAAGAAGGCCCAGCTAGGGCAGGTGTAGATCGCCTTGTGGGGATCGTGGATGAAAGCGATCGTCTGCCAAGAGCAATTCAATGAGACTGAGTTACTGAGGGGGTTATGCTCTGCTCAAATAGAGGTAACCACCTTAGCAGGAGCTCTGCTGAGAAAGGCGGCAGCTGCAAAGATGAAGGCAGACGAGGCCAAGGCTCAACTTGCCAACTTCAAAAGAGAGAGTGCAGGGTGGAAGAAGGCTGCACGAGGCGTGTGCTCCACGGGTTGGCAGGAAGCTGAAAAAGCTAAAAAGATACAAGTGTTGGCCATTGTTCGCAGCAATGTTGCTGACCGAGCCTAAGCTGAGCTGAGCGTGGTCAAGTTAGAGCTAGAAAACGAACGTTATAGGGTAGTGTCGCTCGAGTTCTAGCTTGCTGGCGAGCAAAAGAAGTTGGGAGATGCTCAAAAGGCCTGCGCGGTCGCCGTCGAACGATTTGAAGAGGCTATGACCAGCAATGAAGATTGGCGCGCCTAGCAGATCAAGGAAAAAAAAGACGCAGATCGGATGATTGCTGGGCTGCAGAAGGAGCTAGAAGACGAGCAGGCTAAGGCAATGGAGGTGAGGGCGAGCCTTCAGAAGGAGTTGGAGGAAGAGAGGGCCAAGGCGGCCTTTGAAAAGGCGAGCCGGCAGAAGGAGTAGGAGGAAGAGAGAGCCAGGATGGCCTCTGAAAAGGCGAGCCTGCAGAAGGAGCTGGAGGGAGAAAGGACCAAGGTAGCCTCTGAAAGGGCAGCATACCCCGATCTGTATGTTGCAGCAATAGAACAATTCAAGGGGTCTGCTGAGTTTCAGATAACGATCGATGCCGCGGTCGCCAACAGCATGGCGAGGGAGGTGTCTGGGGGGGTGGGCCCGTCTGGGACGACTGTTGGGGACAGGACCGAGGCAGAAGTGATTGAGAGCTTCCAGTGGTCAGACTTCTATAAACACGAAATGGCTGAGTTCTGGGACAGTGGTTGGAAGATGTTCAAGCGTAAAGCTGAAGAACTGCTCCCAGACTTAGACCTGAGTAGTGTAAAAATTGACGACGACGATGTGGCCCAGACCCCCCTGGATGAGGGTATTGAAGAAGAAGACCTCATGTCCAGTGAGGAGGAGTAATTGAAGAACAAGAAGAAGAAGAAGAAGAAGAAGAAGAAGAAGAAGAAGAAGAAGACCTTGTACTTAGAGTTGTGTTTGTGTGTGTGTGTGTGTGTTTTTTTTTTTTTTTTTTGTTTTGTTTTGAATTACTGTAATGAACTTATGTACAAATTTGTGAATAAATAAAATTTCAGTTGTGTTTTCATTCGACTGTCTGTGCTTGTGCATCTAAAATGAATGAGAATGGTGGCTTATGTGCATCTGCAAAGTGGAGGTAAAGTTGTAATAAAAACTAAATTTAAGAACTCCTCAAAGTATAGTGGAAGTGAATCTGTAATAAAAGCTCAATGCTAAGTAAAATTGAAGGCTCCTTAATGCAGAGTGAAATTGAACTTCTAATAAAAACTCAGTGCAGAGTAAAGTTAAGAACTCCTCAATGCAGAGTGGAATTGAACTTGTAATAAAAACTCAGTGCAGAGTAAAGTTAAGAACTCCTCAATGCAGAATGGAATTTAAAATGTGGTAAAATTATGAGTTTGTGTTTGCCACACTGCTGAAGTGGATGAGAGTGGTTTATTGGAGTTAGGCTTGACTAGTAAGGAAAGAGGTTGACTTGTAAAAGTTGATGGAGAAGAAAATAATCTGACTAGTAAAGGAAACATGTAAGAACGTCGTTGGGATTTGACTAAGTGCAAAGTGGTGTAAAAACTTGAACCTGGAATTGTGACTAAGTGTGTCTACTAATGCCACAAGTATGCGTGCTCAGTTGGGGCTAAGCTGTGATTTACTAACGTTGCAAGTAACTCAGTTTGGACCTGGAATTGTGGCGCTCAGTTTGGTTGAGACTTGTCATGCTTGATCTAGCTAAGGCTTGGTCTGGCCGAGTGCTTCATGCTCAGTCTGGCTGAGGCTTTTAAAGCTCAAGCTGGCTGAGGCTTTTGGTGGTCAGTCTGGTTGAGGCTTTTGGTGCTCAGTCTGGCTGAGGCTTTTTAATAAGTGCTGCAACCAAAATGTTATTGAGACAACACACAGATAGCTGAGATATAAAATTGTTGTCATGGAAAGTGTGATCCAGTTGATCAAAATTTACATTATGCCAGGGGAGAACAAATATGTTCATGTGTGTAAATTCGTCAAAAAGAAAATACAATAACTGAGCAATAAAAAGTAGGAGTTTATTGAAAGTAACGCTTCAAATGCTCGGCGTTTCATGGGTGGAGGAGATCTCGACCTTCCATGTCCTGAAGTCGGTAAGTGCCTGGCCGTGGTCGGGCTTTCACAACGTAAGGTTCCTCTCACTTGGCTGCCAGTTTGCCTTCAGTTGGATTTTTGGTGGCAAGGGTTACTTCGCGTAAGACAAGGTCCCCTACGGCGAACTCCTTTGGTCGGACTCTGCGGCTATAGTATGTTCTCATTTTCTGTTGGTAGGAGGCTAGTCAGACTGCAGTGGTTTCTCTAAGCTCTTCGATTAGGTCAAGATCAGCCCGACGGAGCTCTTCGGTTAGCTCTGGGTTGGGGTGTAAAACCCTTGGAGTAGGTAGACCGACTTCCACTGGGATGACTGCCTCAACGCCGTATGTTAAGCGAAAGGGGGTCTCCCCTGTGGGAGTCCGGGCGGTAGTATGGTAGGCCCAGAGTACATTCGGTAGTTCCTCAGTCCAAAGTCCTTTAGCAGCTTCGAGCTTAGTTTTGATGTTCATCAGAAGAGAATGGTTAGTGACCTCGACTTGGCCATTGGCTTGGGGATGACCTGGGGAGGAGAAACAGGGCTGGATCTGGAGGTTTGTACAGAACTTCCTATACTTGGCGGTGTCGAATTGTTTGCCGTTGTCAGAGACGATGGCTTGAGGGATGCCAAACCTGCATACGATCGACTGCCAGATGAATTTGGTTGTGTTCCGCTCGGTGATGGTGGCAAGGGGTTCTGCCTCTACCCACTTGGTGAAATAGTCAATGGCGACAATCGCGAATTTGGTCTGGCCTCGGCCGGTGGGAAGTGGACCAACTAAGTCGATCCCTCATTTGGCGAACGGATAGGGACTGCAAAGTGTGATCAGTTCTGTAGGAAGAGCATAGGGGATGTTGGCAAAGCGTTAACACTTATCACATTTGAGGACGAAGTCAGTCGCATCTTGGTTGAGAGTAGGCCAGAAATAGCCAGTGCAAAGTATTTGTGGGCTAGGGACCTACCGCCTAAATGATTACCGCAGATACCCTTATGGATTTCTCGTATCACATAGGTTGCTTGAGCCGGGTTGAGGCATCGCAGATACGGGCGTGAAAAGCCACGTTTGTACAAGACACCACTGACGAGTGTGTAATTGGACGACCGGGCCCTAACTTTGGCGGCTTGCTGTTGGTCATCAGGAAGTTCCCCCATTGTCAAAAATAGGAAGATACCGGATGCCCAAGGGATGGGCTCATTCTGGAGGAACTGTACTTCTTGTTGGTCGGGGGAAATGGCAGGATGGGCTAGGTAATCGAGACAGACACCACGGCTAAGGTCAGACTGGTCTGCGGATGCCAACTGAGCCATCTCATCCGCCTTAGAGTTTTCTGCTCGAGGAATGTGCTGGATGTGAAAAGTATTGAAGAGGCGAACAAGAGGAAGCGCAATATCCCTGTAAGCCCGCATTGTGTCCTCCTTTGCATCGAATTCTCCCGTAATTTGTCCGACAATGAGCTGGGAGTCGCTGAACACCCGGATGTGGCTGACACCAATGTCCCTGGCTAGGCGAAGACCTGTTATCAATGCCTCATATTCGGTCTTGTTGTTACTGGCATCGAACAAGAAATAGAGAGCACATTTGAAATAACCACCCTCAGGGGCAGTGAGGATGAGACCAGCCCCGCTGCCTTCTTTGCGGGATGATCCGTCGACGTTGAGAGTCCAGGAATGAGGGTCTTCTAGCTCGGTAGGGGTTGGTGGTGGAGGGGCCGTGGTTGGGGTAGGATTAGTGAACTCCAGGATGAAATTGGCGACAACCTGTCCCTTAATTGCCGTCCGAGGTCGGTAGGAGATGTTAAACTGGCTGAGTTTAATTGACCATTGTATGAGTCTGCCAGAGAGCTCTGGTTGCTGCATTACCTTCTTCAAAGGTTGGTCGGTGAGGACCACTATGGAATGTGCTTGGAAGTAAGGACGGAGTCGTCTGGAGGCGGTGACCAAGGCCAAGGACAATTTTTCTAACAGTGGGTAATTCTGCTCCGCTCCCCTGAGAGCCCGACTGATATAGTAGACCGGCCGCTGAACAGAGCTGTCTTCCCTAATAAGAGCTGCATTGACTGCGGTGCTTGAAACGGCTAAGTAAAGGAAGAGGGGTTCGCCCGTGATTGCCTGAGAAAGGAGAGGGGGTTTGGCCATACACTGCTTCAACTGCTGAAAGGCCTCTTCAGATTCGGTCGTCCATTCAAAAGTTTGTCGAAGAACTTTGAAGAAGGGAAGGCACTTATCCGTCGTGCGGGAAATGAAGCGGTTGAGGGCGGCTACTCGGCCAGTGAGTCTCTGAACCTCCTTGACCGTTTTGGGTGACTGCATTTCAATCAAGGCCTTGATTTTTTCAGGGTTAGCTTCGATGCCACGCTGACTGACCATGAAACCCAAAAACTTCCCAGATCCTACGCCGAAGACGCACTTCTCCGGGTTGAGCTTCATTTGGTACTTACGTAGGGTGGCGAAGGTCTCTCGCTGGTTGGTCAGATGGTCAGTAGAGAGTTTGCTCTTGACGAGCATGTTGTCGACATATACTTCCATATTCCAACCTATCTGATGATGGAAAATAGCATTGACCAACCGTTGGTAGGTGGCCCCAGCATTTTTCAGTCCAAATAGCATCACACGGTAGTGGTATGTACCTCGGTCGGTAATGAAGGAGGTGTGTTCTCGGTCAGACGGGTGCATCAGAATTTGGTTGTACCCAGAGAAAACATCCATGAAACTGAGCATTTGGTGACCGGCCGTGGCGTCGACCAGTAGGTCTATGCGAGGAAGAGGATAACTATCTTTGGGGCAGGCTCGGTTGAGGTCGGAGTAGTCGACACAGAGTCGTCATTTGCCATTATTCTTGCGGACTAGGACCACGTTTGATAACCACCTAGGGTAGTCCACGTTTTTGATGAATTGGGCCGCAAGGAGCTTATCAACTTCTACAGCAATAAGAGTATTGCGCTCCGGATGAAAGATGCACTACTTCTGGCGGTAAGATCGGAAATGGGGTTCAATGCTGAGGCGATGGGTTATGAAGGAGGGGTCAATACCCGACATTTATGAATAGGTCCATGCAAATACATCATTGTGCTCTGTTAGGAGGGCAGTAAGGTCGGCCTTGGCTTGGGGGGACAGTTGGCTGCCGATTTTGGCAGTTTTTGTTGGGTTGGTGGGATCGATGGGGACTTCAATAAGTTTTTCAACTAGTTCCCCCCCTAACCAGCTCGTCTTCGTCTCTGATATCGAGTCCTTCGATGATCATAGCCTCTTTCAACTTGACTTCTTTGAGCGAGGCGACATAATATTCCCTGGCCACGGTCTGCTCTCCCCTCACTGTCCCGATCCCAAGATCGATGGGGAACTTGATGGCTAGGTGATAAGTTGATGTAATATCTTGGAAAGCATTTAGGGCAGTACGACCAAGGATGATGTTGTAGGCAGAGGGGCAGTCGACAACAAGGAAAGTGAGCAGCTTGATGGTTTGGCGGGGGTGCTCGCCAATTGTGATGGGGCGGCCGATGGAGCCAATGGAGGTCACCCGGTCACTAGTGAAACCGACCAAGGGGGTTTGGAGAGGGGACAGACTTTCTTCCTCGATCTTGAGCTGGTGGAAGCAATTGAGGAAAATGATATCTGAAGAGCTGCCGTTGTCTATGAGAACCCGTTTGACCTTGTAGTTGGAGAGGAGAGCCGAAATGACTAGAGGGTCATCATGGGGATAACGAATGCCCATGCAGTCGGTGTCCGTGAAGGTAATAGGCTCAGTCCATTGCTTGGGCTGTTTGGAAGGTCAGTCCAATGTGACAACCTCTTTGTCTGAGCCTTGCCTTATTTTCCTGAGTTCTGCCCACTGAGCCGAGCAGGATGGTCCTCCACAAGGAAGCCTGCCGGAAATAACTCTGATTTCTCCAACAGGTGGGGGGGGGGATTAGCTTGTGCCCGAGGTTGCTGTAGGAGACGATCGTGGCCTTGATTTGGTTGGGTTGGCTGCCGATGGGGAGTGCGCCGGTGGGTGTTTCTGGTGGGCTCTGCCCTTTGTCTCTGCTAGGGGCAGGTGTCCGTGAACCGGCTAAGATGTCCTTGAGGTATGAAGGTCTCGACCTGATCCTTGAGGTTAACGCACTCATCGGTATTATGGTCGTGGTCCTGGTGAAAATGACAGTATTTGGATTGGTCCTTCCGATTGGAAGGGGTTCTTGACGGTTGGGGCCATTTGAGGGGGTAGTCCCGCTGGATCTAGTTGAGGACTTGTTCCATAGGGGAGTTAAGGGGTGTATACCGCTCGAACCGACCGGGCGGTCAGGCAGGTATTGGCCGGTTGGCTTGGGGGGGTCGGTCGGTATAATGTGGTGTTTGGGTATTATATTGGGTGTGTCTGGCCTCTGAGTCTTTTCGTTTTTCTTGGGGGGTCGGGTGTTTTGCTGTAGGGTCTTGGCGGGCGGCTAGGGAATCTTCGGCGTTCATGTATTTTTGGGCTTTGGAAAGTAAGGTTGCCATGGTGGTGGGGAGGTTTTTGGAGAGGGAGAAGAGGAAGTCAGATAACCGTAGTCCGACCATGAAAGCTGTGAGGATGACCTTATCGTCGTTTTCCGCTATCTACAGGGCTTCGGTGTTGAAGCGAGTAACGAAACTGCGCAGGGACTTCCCCTCGGTCTGGCGGATGTTAAGGAGTTGGGTTGCTGGACGACGTTGGCACTGGGCTCCAATGAAGTGACTGAGGAAAGAGTCACTAAGATGCTGGAAAGTGGAGACGGAGTCTGCTGGTAACTGGCTGAACCATAGTCGAGCGAATCACTTTAGTGTCACGGGGAAAGCCCGACACATGATCTCGTCAGGAAAGGCATGGAGGATCATGAGGGTTCGGTAGGTCTCTAGATGGTCAACTGGGTCTGTCGTACCATCAAAAGAGTCAATGGTGGGCATTCTGAACTTGGGGGCAGGGGTTTGTCCTGGATGAAGGCAACAAATGATGAGTTGACCGTGGTAGAGGGTTTATGCTGGATGTTTTGCATGACCCCTTGGAGTTGGAGCTTCATGGCTCGGAGTTCTGCGTCCCAGAGAGGGATGTTGTCATCACTGGAAGGCAGCGAGGGCTGGACACTATTGGCTTCCCTTTCAGGGGTTGGTGCCAGGATCGACGGATGCGGAGGTGGAGGTGGTGGATTTATATATGGGGGTGGAGGTTGTAAGCCTTCCAAGTTGGGTGGATAGGGCTGTAGGATAGTATGGCTCGGGGCTTGTTCTTGGTTAGGGGGAATATCTGGAGGTGGTGGAGGAGGCATATGAAGGTTTCTCTGGAGTAAAACATTTATTAGGGCTTGGTTTTGCTCGGTCATGCGGTTAATGCTGTTGGTAAGCTCGATGAAATACTGTGGTGGATTGTTTGGATTGGGAGGGTTGGTTTGATGGTCGGCAGTATTATGGTGAGAAGCCATGGATCTAGTCGTGACCATACACTTTGATTGGTAGTAGGAAAAGGTTGCTGGGACAGGGTCTCCGGCGACAATGAGCACAACTGGCGCACGGAGCAAAAACTTCCCACAGACGGTGCCAACTGATGATGCAGTTAATATGCAACGGGTACCTAGCAGAATGGGTCGGACTGATCCATGCTTCTCGTACCAAAATCCGAGTGATCAAACCTATCAATGAACCTGCAGATAAGTTCAACGGGGAACGGGAAGTCCCCTAGTGAACCCTCCGATGATTAAGTTAGAAAGAGAAGTAGGGCATTAGAGAGAGATTGGAGATAGAAAGCTTAACCTTCTTCTTGTCTTCAACGTTTGCTTATATCCTTTGGTCATCATTTCGCTGTCCCTTCTGATCTGTCATCTTGGTCGAAAGTCTATGCTGTAGCTTACCTTGTTTAGGGCAAGGGGGTGTTGTTCCGACGGAGAGGTGTTGTCATAATAAATGCTGTGATGGGCTGCATTAATGGTGATGTGCAGTGGCAATAACTTTGCAGATCTTTATTTGCTGATGTGGCTTGTCCTTTACCTGCCGTATGTTTAAATGTCATTGGCTCTTTATGCCACGTTGGATTCCAGCTGTTCTGGACTTCACCAGCTGGGTTATGTATTGGGCTCCAAGTGATGGGCTTGGGTTGTTTATAGTGGGCTATGGCCTTTATGGGCTTACCCACGTTAGATTAAGTTTAGGATTTAAATTAATCAAATTAGAATCTTGGGGTTTAATTTCAAAAGTCTAATTTTTTTTTTTTAATTTGCCCTTCACTTTAATATATAGAAAGGAAAAAAAAAATACAAGGAATGATAATTTGATATGAATAAAAATTTATGCATGCTAAAATAGTACAAATAGGTTGGCTATATATGTTTAAAAAATGATGAAGCGAAAGGAACTTCAATCTGTCAAGAAATTGCTAAATTTTACTTTGAAATGTCACTTTCAAAATGGGTTTTGTAATTGCACAATTTAAAATTACATTTTCAAAATGCGAGTTTATATTGAAATCACAATTTAAAAATGCAATTTCAACTTGCCATATTATTGCAGTAGAAGCTATATCAACTTGAAATCGCATCTTCAACATGCGATTTCAACTTGCTACATCAATGCATCATAAGCCATGTTGACTTGAAATCGTATGTGATTTCAATGTTCAAAATGTAATTTCAAAAGTGGATTAATTCTTTAAATAGTTTGAAAAGTTTGTCAATTCTCTATTTTTATTTTTTTAGAATATTCAGGGAAAAAATAAAAACCTCAATAAACAAATAGCATATTCTTTCTTAAGTCCATAACTAAATTTTAGGGAGGAATATATTTTAGGATTAATGCCCCAGACCCCTTGTACTTCCCCACCTCCAGTGACCCCCAACCTACGTGGGGGTGGGTGATTGGAAAAAAAAAAAAAAAAACTGTCCAATGAAATGCCAGTGGGGGTACTGGGGTCCCTAGCATAGTTGATATTTTAGACATAAAAAAAAAAGACAAAAAAAAAGGGAAGAATTAGTTTCATTATCTTGAGATGTTGAACCATTGAGTTTCTACTCAATAATATGGTTGGATTATTTGGATCAGAGTTTAGCTACTCTTAGTTGAATAATTGATTTTAGGGTAAATTATACAAATAGTCCCTATAGTTTACACGATGTGTTAATTTGGTCTATATTATTTTAATTTGTTCGATTTTGCCCCTTAATTTAACAGATTATGTCATTTTAGTCCAATAAATAACAGTTGTTAAGTTTGGTGGACGGAAAGTCAAACTATGTGTCAATTTGGTCTTTGTAGTTTACACAATATATCAATTTGATCCCTGTCAAAATCGATCAAATTAAAACAATTGGGACTAAATTGACATATTGTGTAAATTATAGGGACTAAATTGGCACATTGTGTAGATTTTCGGTCCACCAAATTTAACAACCGTTATTTATTGGAATAAAATAACACAATCTATTAAATTAAGGGGCAAAATCGAGCAAATTGAAATAATAAGAACTAAATTGACACATTATGTAAACTACAGGACCATTTACATAATTGTAACAACCATCGTACTGATTACCGATTAACCACTGAATTGCGTACTGATTATTGATAAACTGAACTGATAATGACTGATAATTGGATTAATTGAAGTACCGAATGAACTGATTGAAATCGAAACTGAAATTGAATAGGTTTATCTATTGAATTGCATATTGCATCTGTTTGACTGATTGATTATCTGTTTGAATTCATATGTTTAAACTATTAACTGAAGGCCTTATCGGCGGCCGAATTAGGAACCGTTTAGTGTTTTGGAATCGGTAGAATATTTGTGATTTTATGGTATATTTATCTGAAAATTGATTAGGAATGATTAAATTAGATTAAAATAAGTTAAATCAAAGAGTTGCCTTATTTACGGAATTGCCATCAAAGTGGGGCCTTTGTTTATTATATGTTGAGCCTTATTACATGCAACCAAAACATTTCTATCAGCCATTTCATGAAGTGAGAACCGACTAGAGAGGGAGAAATGAGGGAATTGTGAAATCAACTAGGAAATTGGCTTGTATACTTGAAGAAATTAAAGGGTAGTTGCAAATTAAGCTCTTGAACCTTGAAAACAAGACTTAGGCAAGGTAATTGAATCTCTCATTGTTGCATTTAAGGTTGTTCTTGCATGAGTCAAGTTGAATTGTGGAGTTAAGACATAAATTAGTTCAAAAGGGTAGGATTATAGCTTAATCCATGCATGTCTTAATTGATGAGGTTGAGTTGAATCCATGGTAAAAATGTACATGCATGCTCATATTCATGTTTAAATCCATGTATTCATCATATTCTTGAAGAATGAGTCCATTTGGACAAGAATTGAAGCTTGATTTTGGTTTGAAACTCATGCATTGCATGTTTGAAATTTGTTCTTGAAATGGGTTTCAAAAATGGATTTAATTGACTTACCTTTGGGGCTTGAATTCATAAATTGGCTTTTGAAACTTGTTATACATTGTTTTGGGATGTATTTTCCAGAATTTGGGCCCAAGAGGTCGAGAATTGAGTTGAGAATGCTTGGTTTGAGCTTGGGAGGCAAATCTGGAAATTCCAGATTTGGCTTCTTCGCTCGAGCGAATGATTCCTCGCTCGAGCGACCAACGTTTCCTCTGAGCCACGCTCGAGTGTAAAAATCGAGCATCCAGTATTTTTACTGTTTCATCAGACCGCTCGAGCGAAGGAAGGCTCGCTCGAGCGAATCCTTTGATTTTGGAATCTCGCTCGAGCGAGCATCGAGCGAGCATCGCGCGTAAAAATTGAGCATCCAGTACTTTTACTGTTCCATCAGACCGCTCGAGCGAAGGGTTGTTCGCTCGAGCGAAGCCTTTGATTTTGCAACCTCGCTCGAGCAAAGCAAGGCTCGCTCGAGCGAGACCCCTGTTTTCAGCAACTTTTGAAAAATGCCTTCCAACTGTATTTTTGCATCCTCATTCCATCCTAGGCATTCTTAGGCCTAGTTTAAGGCATCTTAATGAGGATAGACATAGAACCACGCCGAGGAAATTTAGGGATTTAATTATCATCCTTTCGACTGTGAAACGTAGTGTGTGTTCTATTTGGTTTACTGTTTAGGGTTGGCTCTCGGGGACGCGCTCTAGCTGCTATTAGCCCAATCTCTGTGAGTAACAATTGTGTAAAGATATGTTCAAAATGGTTATCTTTTGAATCTTGGAATCAACTGTTTATTGAGCGATATTGTTCTTGAATGAATGTATGTCTGTATTCTCGAATCAGTATTGTGGCATCCTTAGCATTGGTATTCGTTATTACAGAGCTCTGTCGGTTCCTTGTGGAACCATCATTCTTGTTGATGGCCATCATTATTGTTGGGTTTGTTAAGGCGGTCCTTTTGGACCCTCGTTTATAGGCTAATGGATGTACCACATATGGTGATTGATCGAAATCTTGAAAAGTCAAATACTGTTTAATGAACTGATTTCATTACTGTAAGGACATTCATTCATAACCTCTTTACGCTGTATGTTATTCACTGGGCTTTAGCTCACTGTTTATATATATATATGTAGGTTCTCAGCAGCCAGACCGGAGCTAGGAGCGTAGGATTGGTCCCCAATTTTGTCAAGCCAGCCTATGTGCCTCACTGCGAGGTTCCGAGTTGCCATGCTATGGCTTGGGGTGTTTTTGTGTCCCCTATCGGTCTCCTTACTGTTTGTACTTTTGTATAGACTGTCTACCGTTTTGCTGTACTGTTATCGAGGGATTCGATCCCCGTACTGACTGACTGTAAATGATTGTATAGACTGTATATGGATTGTACTGTTTTGAACTGTATGAATGCATAAAAATGTTTTTGGCATACAGATTTTCACAGCTCAATGGACACTAGTTATTTACTGTTTTGGCTTCCGCCAGGCCCTGTACTCTGTTTAACTGTGTTACTGTTCTGTAGGCCTTCGGTAATCTCGGATTACTGGCCAGTTACGGTGCTAAACCCATAGGGCCGGGTTTGGGTCGTGACAATAATTTACGCTTGATTTTATAAAAAGTGACTTTGTTTTGTGATTTAAGAGAATTCTAACTCTTTGGATAAATTGCGATAAATCAAATTGTTCTTCAAGAAAAGTTAGAGATACCACAACAATACAAAGATCATAGTGAAAATAACTAAACCATTTCAGAATACATCAAAATTGAATGGCTCACCACTCCTAACGATAATAAAGTCATAATGTTGTATCACTTTCGAGTTTAAATTCTTATTGAAAAAGCACAAGCTCAATTAGGCAGCACCATAAAGATCCAATCACTTCATGTCGCATCTCCATTTTGAAGTTCCAAGTTTTCACAATATTTCAGAGAAATTAGAGTGAGATCATGTAATTCACTGCCTCCCAACTTTCACTAAGTTGAGTGACGCATGTTAAATGTTGAAAATTTTGGTTTTATAGGTTTATTATGGACCAACTTTGAGCCCAAAATTGTATGGGGTCCACTCGTCTTTTGAGGTGGATCTAAAGAGGTAATGTGTTCCTTGCCGCATAGCAAGTTACACGGTGAAGACGGTTCGTCAAAACCATTTATGAGTGAATAGGAACTTGACGTCGTTTTCGGATTCGTGGAATGGACATTTAAAGAATTAAATATAGGTTTTCTTGAAATGAGTTGTCCCACATTGAAACTTTAAGAGAGCTTTTGTGAGTATATAAGCTGTAACAACCCCGATCCGTAATCAGCCACTAATCAGTAATTAAGGATGCTAATTAAGTGTATAAGATAAATTATGGGTATATTATGTGATTTGCATGACCTTTGGCTTCCTATCTGTTACTGGTGGAAATATCTGTCTAGAAATCTGCTTTAATATAAAGATTGAAAGCCTTATCGACATCTGAAATCGGAATTAGTTACATTAGTGTGTTATTTGGAATTTTTAGAACACCATGACAAATTTTATTAAAAATTAATTTGGTTTAAAAAAATAATAAATAAATAAATATATTGCATGTGATTAAATCAAGCCTTGGTGGGGATCATTTTGGATTAATTGAATTTCGTGTTAATCTGAATAAATTAAGGTTACTTATGTTTGATTTAAATAATGCATGATTGGCGCCTAATCTAATCCTACTAATGATCTAAGATGTGATTTAGTGTATGATGTGTTGAGGCATTTTTGTAGTATTGAGTGTAGGGAATTAAAACCCGTTTGTGTGTGTGTGTGTGTTGGAAGGTTACATGTGTATGCACATGTATTTGTGCTCAAAGTGAGGAGTGTGTCATGTATTTTCGACTGAGTAAAGGAGTGTAAGAATTTGCTCATTTGGTCCCTTGTGTTAGAGAGAGGGAGTATAGCTAGAGAGTGAGAGAGTGAGCTCAAGAAGTTGAAGAAGAGGACAGAAACTAGGAAGATTCACCCCACACTTTTGAAATCAAGCTCTAGGTAAGAGTCCTTAGCATTATCCTCTGCTAACTTCCATGCATCACGATTTCAACTCATCTTGGAACCAATTTCATGAAATTAGCAAGAGAAGTGGGTCTTTGGGCATATAAATGATTTGCATATGTATTCATGGTAAAACATCTCTGATTTTACTATCTTAAGTTTGGGTTTTGAAGTCCTTGCATGCATGTAAGTTTTGGGCATGCCCATAGTTTCAAAATTCATGAGGTTGTTGATTATCATTTGCATGTTTTGAGAAAATCAAGAACATAGTTTGAAAATCTTCCATGCAAGAGTTTTGAGTTCAAATTGGTAAATTTATGAGCTTTGAGCAAGAGAATTTGTAAACAACCAAGTGTTCATGATTTAGAAGGGTGTTCGAGCATTAAAAACAAGCCATGCATGAGTTTAGCCATGGAAATCACATTTTTAAGCTCAAGCTCTGTTTTGAAAAACCCATAATTTTACAGTCCGCTCGAGCGAGAAAACCTGCGCTCGAGCGGAGAATGCGAGCTCTCAGTATTTTTTTTCTTCAGACATGAGCTCTCCGCTCGAGTGACCAATTGGACGCTCGAGTGAACCGTTTGCATGTTGTCGATCCGCTCGAGCGTGGGAGTTGTAGCTCGAGCGTGGATTACGACCAACCAGTACTTTTTCCAAGTTTGCAGGTCGCTCGAGCGAAGGAAGTCACGCTCAAGCGACCCTTCTCATTTTGCATGTCTGCTCGAGCGAGAAAAGCTACGCTCGAGCAGGGACCTCATTTTCAGAATTTTGCCTAAGTGTCTCAATGTATGTTTTGGCATCTTCATTGCATCTTAGGCATTCCTAAGCCTTACTTAAGCCATAGTAATGAGGTTATGGATTAGAAACACACTAAGGAATGAATGTACTAAGTTAAGGGAATGCAAGTAGGTGTGTTTTAAGCAATGAGCTAAGAATTAACAAGAACCAACGTAATGTAAGCTAAGCCGTGTTGGCCAAGTACTTGTGTAATGATAAGATCTATTGGTGTTATGTGCCTTTGCGTTTGTAGGTCAACGTCCGAGGATTGATTGACCGTTTGCAAGGACCACTGTGAGTAACGTTATCGTAAAGATACATTTATATGAATTATGTTCCAAATAAAATGTGATAAGCTATGTTTTCTGAAATGATATCTGTTTTGTGAATGAATATTTCGTATTTGAAATCTATTATGGCATCCATAGATAGTCCCAAGTCATGGGGGACAATATGAAAATGCAGGTCCATGACATTCATGTGTTTACGAGATCTCGTTAGCCACTTCATTGTAGTGATATGTGTTTAATCGGTATCCGGAACTGATTACTCTAATTGGAAGACGTTCTGTAATGTGTTCTATGGGATGTACCATTATTATGTTCTGATATGAGAATGATCATGCTCTGATCTGTTTCCGTTAATTATGATACGTTCGGATTTCGTTCACTAACCCCTTTATCTTAATATTATTCACTAGGCTTTAGCTCACTGTTTGTATATATATATGTATAGGTGAGCATTCTGGAGTTTGAGCCTGAAGGCTTTTGTCTGGATCTGTGTTCCGTTGTCAGCCAACCATTGTGCCTCACGTGGAGGTTCCCGAAGCGTCCTGTGTTTAAGTTCTGTGGTTTTTGTTTATATAAGACTTGATTTGATGTCGTTGGCTGTACTTACAATACTGTAATGTGTGCAGGTATAATGTATGGTTGACTACCGATTATATATATAAAGTTTTAAATACTATGTTTCATATAAGTCAGCACAGCTCATTGAACAACTATATTTATGTATTTGCTTCCGTTAGCCCTTTAATTTTATTAATCTGTTCAGAGGCCTTCGGTAATCCAAGGATTACTGGCCGGTTACGATGCTAAACCTATAGGGGCAGGTTTGGGTCGTGACATAAGCTCTTGGTGTACTAAGTTGGGTTGGCCCCAAGGGGTACTCCAAGTTTGTAGAAGGGAGGAGTTATGGACAAAGTGAACCTTAGTCCAAACTACTACGCGTGCGTCGCCACTGTCCAGGTTGTGGGTCGGGTCGATTCTAACATTAATTTTTGGACAAAATTTATTTGAATTTTTCCAAAAAATTCTTGTAGGAAATTATTTGTATTTCAAATTAAATTTGAATTCAAATTTTGTGTCAAAAAATTGTGCCTCTTTTAGATCAATTCCACAACAGATTAAACAGTCCAAACAGGTCTTAAATCTGTTGCACCCGGACAGATTCAAACTGCCCAGAATAGATTTAACTGCTATGCAGTTATCTGTTGAAACTGCCAAATCTGTTTGAAATTCAAACTGTATTTGTTCACTTCTATTTTGTACCTGTTCGGGTCTGTTTGTTTTGGCTATAAATAGAAGGTTGTTCTAGCAGGTTTTGGCATCCAAAAAACAATATGAAAATTTCATTTTGCTGTCTAGATTTTGTTTATTTGCATAAATTCTCTTCATATTAGTTCTTAGGAAAATTAAATAGAGTATAGAACACAAGGTTTTGTTCACCGTACAAGTTGTTTGGAGTGTTACTATAATTTGTGAAGATCATTGTATCCCAGGAGATAGACGCCACTTGTCCGTAAGCACCGTAGCAGGGTGAATCTGTCTTAAGGACAGAGTATCACACACTCGACTTGATCTTTCAATTATTTATTCGGTTCGGTAAAATAAATTCTGTACGTAATTTATTTTATTTGTTTGAATTATTTCAATTTATTTATTTTTCACAGAAGATTGATCCAACATTAAACACCTTGATGTGTTTTCTCTCTCGTTGCTAGCAATTAGACCATGTTTGCATCTTAAATTTTGTTGAAATCATTGACTTGCAATTGCACCTCCCCATCTCTTAACTCGAGTTTCTGCTTGTGCAACCTGCATATTTTAGTCATGTAAACTCTTATTCTGATTGACCCAAATATAAAGAAGAAATTATAGTGGCATGTATCTTATGAACAAAGCATAGATTTAACTCTTGGTAAAGGAAATGAAGAGCACAAAAGGGAAGGGGCAAACTGACTTCTTTGTTCCAATTTCTGACTGAAGTCACCACTAGTAAGATAGCTGTCTGTAAGCAAATTCCTCCGATCATCCCGCCCCAAATTCCCTACAGATTAGAGTAAATTTATATACTAAGCAAAAGTGACAAATAAAATTAAGACAATATGAACTATTTTGATCCAATGCTCTTTATGCCTTAGTAAATCATTGTTTGAGGAGGGAATGAAAATTAAGTCCTCTATGTTGCTTCATTGCAATTGATCATCATACGATTCATCAGACACACGTAGTCAGTCATTAGCAAAGCAGAAACAATGATAATAGCGAATATGCACAAATATTGTTGTTGTGTCTTGAAATTTTAGAGTGATCCTCTCTATAATAGTGAATTGGTTGCCTTTGAGACCTTTTTTTTTTTTTTATTATTATTATTATTTTTTAATAAGTGATTTCATTACCCAAAAAATATGGATATACAAGGAAGCTCAAGACATGACCACAGAGGTTACACGACAAGAAGCCAAACCTCTCCATTGAGAGACGACACAACAAGGGCCTGCAAAAAACGGATACTCTCACAACCTGAGAGCTATATATGTATATGCATCAAATAGAATAACTTTGGTATCTTACCATGGCTCCAAGACCAAATGTGAATCCCAATAGTATGCCAGCAGGCAATCCAACTATGTAATAGCATCCAATGTTAATGTATGCCACAAGAGATTGCCATCCAGCTCCAATAGCAACCCCTTCATAGACAAAAACAAAGAACAAAAAAAGATAACTCTTTCATTTCTTGAACTGATGACATCAATCAATGTTGGAACCCTTAAATTTTTGCACAAGTGTCACTCCATCTTTATGCTAAGCAAGGCTATTGTGTTGAATGGTTGCACCAAGTAAAGAAAAATCAGGGCACATTAGAGAAATTATTGGGTACTCCTAGAGCAAGTAGAGTTGGTGGTCCAACTTGATAGAAATTGAATTAAACAGTGAGATTCATCACTTTTGTTGTGTTATATTTTAGTCAACATGTAGAAAGGAGTCCTTTGATACTTGACCGGGAGAAGCAAGCAACAATACGCATCATGCCCCATGGCTCGCCTAACTCAACCTATTTTTTTAACAGTTCAGGATTTATATTCTAGCTTATAGAGTTAGGCTAGATTGAATTTTTAGGTATGTTTATTAAATGAATGAATCGTGCTTAGGAATAGCTACTGAAGCCTGTCCCAGCTTGCTTATTATTATATATTATTTTGTATAATACGTAAATAATTTATTTAGGATTTTTTTTTCAGTAAAAAGTGTATTTAAAAAAACAAAATATACCTACTAAGATTAACCTTAGGATGCAAAAATTTTTTTTAATAAAATATATAAATTTGCTAAATTTTTAACTCGTTTTAGGACCAAACTCGAGATGAGATTTCTAGACTCTTGGGCACAAGAATTTCTTATTTTTAGGCTTAATCCAAAGCGAACCCAACCCAACCCTAGTTGAAATGGCATTGGAAAACGGCAGTTAAAAGTGTAGCCATGTTGTGTATGTACGTACCAGATAAGACCGGTTGAAGACTGTTTAAAAGAACAGTGACTCCGAGCAAGATGGCAAGTTTGGTAGTTTCTTCAGCAACTGCAGTGCTGTTTGTGAAAAGGTATGGGAAATAATCTCTAGTTGCAAACACAATGGCCATGCATACCACTCCTATGGACACCGATGTCACAGACACCACAATCACTGCAAATTTCGCTGCTCTTGCATTACCAGCTCCAAGTTCATTTGATACTCTCACACTGTAAAAAAAATCCACCATAAGTACTTCATATATCCTCATTTTGATTGTTGAGACTACATCAACAAAGAAAGCAATTTTGTAATCTCTGTTTGTCTTGGCAAAAAATATTGCACAACTCTTTTTTTTTTTTTAACCTCCTTTCTCTACTCAGCTACCAAAGGATGCAATTAGGAATGCTTTTAGAAGAAGTTAATTCTTAGCATGTCTTTCATAAGGATAAGTTATGCAGGGAAGATCACCTTATGGCAGCATTAAACCCAATTGCAATCATGGCATCCCATCCTTGAATATTCATGCTGCACAAAAATTTCCAACCAAATTATGACTTTTTTTTCTTACATACAAAGGATCCATGTCATAAAATCCCTTCAAATGGAATATTCCAATTTGTTTTCCACAACAATGAAGAGCAGTATTTGTAGTTTAGATTGAGATCATTGCTATAAATAGGAAATTGGTCTTAAAGGACTACTTTTTCCCATAAAATATTTGGGTCCTCATTTGTATATATTGTTAGGATTAATCCACATGTGATAAAGGTAGGTCCCATATAATTATTAGGTTGGTTTATACATATGTATTTGAATTAGGATAGTAGAGTTCAGAATCTACTACAAAGCTTAATATACATAGCATTTGGTTACCTAATTGTATGGAACTAAGATTCTCATGGGTAGAGTATTATAAATAATTTGTGTGGACTATAGGGTTTCTTTGTGAGAGAGATTGAGAGAGGCACCGGGTAAGCAAGGGCTCAATTACTCATGAAGCATGGGGTTCGAGTAGTGGCGTGGGTTTTGAGTATTTCGGTCATCTCACATGTATTCTTTATTTTATTCATAGTGGAAGCTCTCTCTTTCTCCCGTGGATAAAGACAATTTGGGGTAAATCACGTAAATCTGTGTGATTGTTTCTCTTTGGTGTGTGCGTGGTTGTGCTTCCTTTACATTGGTGGGATGTGATATAAATCGGAACGTATATATGTATATATATTTTTATGTCAACTGTTTAATTTCAAAACTTAAAGAGCTTTAGCTTAGAAGGAATGAATGCTGATGAAGTATCATACCAGATAGAGATGGCATCAACTGGTATCAAAGGATTTGGCAGACGGCCAGTTATCACCACCAGTACCATCAAGTACCAGAACTCCAAACTGCACATCAATTCACCCAATAACTTCATATTCACATGTAATAAAATTCAAAAAATACCATAAAACCATATAAATTTAAAGGGTTAATTTCATTTTTATCCCTTTGAAGTATCGTCACTTTTTTTATTTCATCCTTAGATTATCAGTAATTTTGTAATTTCAGCTAACATGGTCTAGTTGGAGGGTGTTGTCCAAAAGTCAAAGCATAGTTCAATGGGTAAAAATGTCATTTTAAAATGCGAACGATTTAAACCAAACAACCAAACACTCGTTTTTTTTTTAGCTGTTTTGAAATGAAAGGTAAAGAAAAGGATGGGTGTTTGGCTGTAGGTTGTTAATTGTCTAATTTAGTGTAAGTCAAAAAATAAATATTTGGTTGTATTATTTAAATTAATTTGGTGATGGATTAATGAAAATGTGCAACAATTTGACAATGACAAAAGGGTACAAACATACCATAACATAATAGCAGAAGCTAAAGAAAGCTTGATAAAGCCCCACAAGTCAACAAAAGCAAGCCAAGTGAATCCACTCCAAGCACCATCTGATTTGGTGATGAAAATGTAGAGCAATTGTCCAAATACAATGAGCCACCATGAGGCATTGAGAGTGATAGCAGCACCAATCAAACCCCATCCAAGCTTCAGCATTAGGAGCCAACTAAAAAAAACATGTAGGACTAGCACTATTGCTGATACCCATGCCATTACTATCACTTTCCTCTGCGCTTGCAAGAATTTCTGTATTGGAAAGTTCAATGCATATGCAAATAATTGTGGCAGCATCCATAGTGCAAATTTTCCTGCACCACAAAATCAATCAAATTGCCTCTGTAGTAACGAACCAAACTACCAAACTACTTAGGCTCAACATATTAAAAGTTTGTTTGAAAATAAATTTTTATGTAAATAAGTCTGAATTGCGCATATTTTAAGCTTTCATTTGGCATGTCAAGCTTTTTGGCTTTTAGATTATTTTAGTCACAAAAAGACAAAATATGTTTTTTAGTTCAATAAGATAAAATATCACATCCAAACTATAATCATTTCATTTTTTCTCTCACAAAAGTCAAAAAAATTAAAAAACTTATCGCAAATGAGACTTTTAACCTTATACTAAAATAGCTAAAAGGTCAAAAGCCCAACACACATCCCAAACGAATCCTAAAACTGGTAATGTTTTTAAGTGGGGGTGAGTGAAACTAGACCCTAAAGGATGAGGGCCAGATAAAACTTGAGGGACTATTACTTGGGCAATGAAATCTTGACTGATGCCTTACATTTTCTTAGATTTAATTTTTTTTTTTTTTGGTTGGGTTGGTTGGGGGCAGCCCTTGCAAGTCCCCCGTATCGCGTCCGAATTTTTTAAGTAATTTTAAAGTAATTTTTTATATGATTAATTTTGCTTCTAGAGGATCCGGACTCTCCCATATCCCTCCATTATTTTTTTTTTTAATCAGCAAAAAAAAAATTTATTGATGAAAAAAACAAGATACATGCGAAAACTTACATAAAAGGAAATCCATATCCCTCCACCATTACTCACCAACATAAAAGGAAATCCTTTATACTGTGTTTGGTTAGAGGATTTGGAAAGGGAAAGAGAAAATATGTGTGAAACTAAGTGAAATATAGGCATATTTTATTTACATTTTACTTATTTTTTTTATTTCTCTTTTCAAATTCCTTCATAAATCCTCCAATCAAACACATCATTAAGGGGAGGAAAAAAAAAAATGTCTTCAAAGGGCTCTCAGCTTTTTGTTTAAGGGGATAAAATGAGATACAAATACGTTGCATGTCTAATATTATATACAACATAATAGTACAAAAATACAAGACTTATTATTTATTATTATTATTACTATTATTATTATTATTATTATTATTTTATGAGGCCTAGGCGAGTAACTAAGCCTGTGTTTGGCTAGGCTTTTTTGGCTATTTTAGCCACAAAAAATAAAATAGGCTATTTTAGTTATAACAAACAAAATATCACACCAAACCCATAATCATTACATTCTTCTCTCACAAAAAAACTAAAAAAAGCCAAAAAGTCCTTCCCAAACCAAACTTTTAAGCCCAGGCTAAAATAATCAAAAAAGTCAAAAAGCTAAAAAGCTAACCCACTTCCCAAACCAAGCCTAAACAGTTTTGGGTGAGCCATTATGCAGTTTGCAAAAATGTTTTTTTTTTATAATAATTTAAAAAAAATATATTACTAAAGCAAATCTACACTTTACTTAACACATATTCTAATTTCTATTGAAAAATTATTTATTTTTAACACATCCTGTAAAGAGAGAGTTTGAGACAGAGCCAGGACAATGGGAAATTTGTTTGGCAAACTATTTTTTAATTTTTTTAAAATAATAATTAACTTTTTAGGAAACATTAAAAACTTAATTTCAAAATTTTGAAAGTTACTTTTGCACAATATAATCCTTGTTTTGACACTTTATTATTTTATTTTAAATTTTAAAACCACACAAACAAAAACAAAAACAAAAACAAACATCTTTCTTTGGATTCAATTTTCAAAATCAGATTTTAAGTTTTCAATTTATCTATTTGTTATTTTTAGTGATTTTTAAAGGAAAAATTGGTTAAAGATCTCTCTTCAACTTTGGGTAATAGGAGAGATCTAATATATATATATATTGTTTTTGCATTAACTAAGGTCCTTTGATAAAAAATTTCTGTGATCATATCGGAAAATTTTCAAAATTTCTTTGTAAAAATTCAAATTTCTCTATGTCGAATTTTTTCTGTAAAAATGTTGAAAGACCCCAACTATTATGAAAATATTGTATGTCATTTATCTTATGAAATCTTAATATCAGTGATCTTAAAAAAAAAAATCCCTTTTTAAAAATATTTTAGTTAATTTTTTTAATTTTTAATTACATCTAATCCAGATGTACAAAAAAAATAAAATATTTGTAAATAAATCTTTAAAAAATTTAATAAATAAACGAACCCATTTAGAGGTGGACAAATATCGGGCTGGGCCAAGTTCAGCTACGCCAACATTATATAGTAAGAGTACGTGTGTAATCCCAAATCCGGCTCGACATGATAATGGGCCTAACCTAACCATCCCATGTCCGACCTAAAAAAATGTCTAAATTTCAAGCCAACCCACTTGACCCAATAGATATGAACTATTAATGTTTTTAATAAAAAAAGAAAAAGAAGAACTATTAGGTGTTTTTTCGTCTAAAAGGACAATTAAATTATTTAATTTTTTAAATAATGATTTGAATTTAAAATATTAATAAAACTCAATTATAAAATAAATATAAATTTTTAAGTAAGTGCTTTAGTATAAACTATAGAAAGAAGCATATATATATATGTGTGTGTATATTTTTATTCTTTATTATTTTTCTAATTTATTTTATAACTAAATAATATAAAATATAAAATTAATATTTTCTAAATGGGAAGGTCGGGACAAGTTGGCCTAAGACTCTTCATCTCAAGGCCATTTTGAAAATTAAATGAGCTCAAAAATTTTATCCAATCCAGCTCTGTGAAGTAAATATTTTTTTCAGTCTCTAGAAATATTGAATTGGGCTGAGCGAATTGGATGAGCCATCCGACGATGGCCACACCTAAACCCATTCCCGTGAGTCCATGTGCGGAGCATGGAACGTGTTGTGCCTATAAGGACAACACGGTGCTGTGGGATCCATGGACCTTGTCCCAAATTCATAATATTGATTCGGACAGTTAATATTTTAAGATTTATCGAGTACAATATAAATCAAATTAATTCAATATCTATAAATTCAAAATAAAATCACATTTGTTTTTAAATAATTTAATAGTTAGAATAATTTTGATAATTTATTTTCAAATAATTAAGACTTGATTATGAAATTACACATATCCGATTAACTTGATTTATATATATATAATATATTTAACAATATAAACCGTTCAAATTATCAAATTAAATTCAAAACAAATCCCCAATCAACCTTATAGCATGCGTGCTGTGCCATGAGGTGCAACACGCTCCTAAGCCCAGCCCCGGTGGGGAATTTATTCGATGTTTCGGGTCCATGTGTGGTTTGGTGACCCACACTACTTATGTTTTTACAAGAGCAAAAAGTTATGACTACTACCTATCCATGACAAGAATCCATTATTAGCTGGCTCCCAGGAAGATAGATGGATATGGTGCTCATTTTCGAAAATGCCAATTACATTCCTTGGAGTCGTTGATTAAGATTAAAAAATTTATGAAAAATATACTGTGGGAGGCAAAAAACTGAATTAACATAAGGCATGAATTCTTGGGTTGGCAGTAAGAAGGCAGTACCACCAGCAAAATGGAAGGTCAGCCCAAGATAGTTTGAGTCTGGCTTGGTAGTCCAAGACCAGATTAGGCTAAAAAAGTTTTAAGATAGGAGAAAGGCAGCAGAAAGCGTGCCTAAGAAGGGCGCTAACATAGTCAACCCACATTCCTTTATTCTAGGCTTAATCAACTCCTAGAAATCTGTACCTAGTGGAACACAATTCCTAAGAAAAGGGAGTTGACGTGAGGAATGGGGGGATGCCTAACAACCCACAACGGTTAGTAGGAGCAAGCCATAAAAGGGAAAACAATCAGCACAATGAAGGTATGAAAACACTTCAACCTGAACCCTGCTAAGACAATCATGCACCGTTATTTACTTTTGTCACTGATTTAGGCATCGGAGGGTCCCCAGGCTACTCCAGCTGCGCTCTTTACCTATATTTAAGTGTTTTTCAAGTCAGGAATCAAGCTATCTTTGCAGCGTCACTGTCGTAGCCTCAGTGGTTCAATTTGTACCCACCACAATTTGGCACCGTCTGTAGGAATTCTGCAGCCAAAAGCCTAGCTCCACTTGCTGAGATTCTAGATTATCCATGGCAGTGGAAAACACTAACCCATTTATAGAGAATGAACATGATGGGAATCTCTTTCCATGCCAATAAAGGCATTTTTGAATGTCGAAACCTTCCATAAATGACATGAACAAGAAAAGAGAAACCTGCTTGCCATTGAAAACTCAAAAAGCAACAATTGGGCGCAATAGTTAGCTAGCCGTGATCGAACCATATGTGCTATGAACCGGCAGCTTAAGGAGCTTGTTGACCAAGTCAAGGCCTTGAAGTAAGATCAGAACCAACCATTGGTGCCCCAAGGGCAAAATGAGGGATGCTCGCGCCCCCTAAGAAAGAGGCATTAACAATGATCTAAGGGAAGGACGCGGACTGAGGCAAACCCAAGACCTGCACTGACTCGTAGGGCTGGTGAAACCAATCATATGGCAAGTAGTCTGCCCCGATTTAAGGGGCACCGCCAGACTTTTTCCAAATGAAAGGAGTATCAAACAGAGGACTATGCCTGTTCAGACAACGTAAGATCCTTTCTACACAAAAAGGAAGTAACAGGAGGAAAAGGTCCAAGGAGGTCAGGTCTATCCAAGAGTTCTAACAACCCTATAGAAGACATGAGGGCATTTATTAACACTCGGAGGCAGGAGAGGGCAACCCAGGACCAGACTAGACAACACTCTAGATCAATCATATCAAAACAAAAAGACCTACAGGGTAGGCCAGGTCGCAGGGCCATTTGTGGCAAGATTACCAGCCACAAGGCTCCATGAAAGAAGAATACATAGCAAACCAAAGAAGTTACCCAACCAGACCCAAAAATTCGAAGTCCTGTTCAGAAACAGACAGAAGAGATTACTTTTAGAGCAATAGATAGGAGACCGATCCTACTAGTGTTACCATTCACAAAAAGAATTTCCACAACAGAACCACCAAAAAAGTTCAATATTACAAAGTTCGAACTCTATGATGAACGATTAGACCCCTTAGACCACATGCGCCACTACCGCCATACCATGGCCCTCTGGAACGAAAACGAGGCACTTATGTGCCGAATCTTCGCTTCCAGTCCAGGCAAAACAACCTGCGCTTGGTATGATAAACTCCATGTGGGATCTTTTGACAGTTCGAAACAGCTGGCAAATAAGTTTACTAAGCGGGTCATAGCAAATAATAAAAAGGAAAATGGACTGGACACACTCATGGCGTTAAAGCAGACAAAGGATCAGACTATTAAGTAATACGCCCAACGTTACTGGAAAACTTTCCATGAGATAGAAGAGTATTGCTCAAACAAGATGGCAATCTCAACTTCAGGCAAGGACTCCAATTGGAGGACAAGCTATAGAAGTCATTAACCAAGACCCTGCCTAAAACTGTGATGCATCTGCAGTTCAGGATCAATCGATAAGTAAGCTTGAGGAAGACTAGAAGTCTACAAGATATGGTGGTACGCAGTACATAGAAGACTAGTACTCTGTGCAAGGAGGCAAAGGAGGCTAAAAGCTAGACCATTAAAAAGAATGACACATATTACGTAATTCAAATTGTGTTCAGACTTCTGCCGAGGCAAATGCTTCTAGAAATTAAAAATAAGCCCTGGTTCAAGTGGCCAGCCAAAATAAAAGGAGATCCAAAGGTATGAAACTAGAGGGAAAAGTGCTTCTACCATAATGATGTAGGGTATAAGACGGAGAACTACTTTTCATTTAAGCGATATCTCGATGAGATGGTAGTCGTTGGGCATCTAAACGAGTTCCTAGCAGAACAGCAATAGAATAGGCAGAACAATCAGCAAGAAGGGAATGATGCAATAGCGGAGCACCCAAGAGGGATGATCCATGTCATCTATGGAGTTGCGCACCCAGAAAGAATAGCACAGGCCATGGGAGAGATGCAGTAAGCAGCGTATCTCATGGAGATTTACAAAGCAATGTATTCATTGGGAAGCAAAAGGCCAAGGATCGTGGCTAGCTCCAAAGGCCTAGTAATTTCCTTTTCTGAAGAAGACATGCAAGGGTTGGTCTGGCCCTGCTCAAATTCTTTGATTATTAAATTGGACATGGATGGATTCGGGGTAGAGAGAATACTACTTGATGAAGGTAGTGCAGCCGAAATTATGTACTATAAACTATACCAGAGCTTGAGCCTCAAGGATCAGGATCTCAAGAAGGTCAACTAGCTACTGTTGGGCTTCAACTTAAACCTGATCTGGCCGATCGGGGAGGTGACACTACCAATCAGAGTAGGATCTGTACGCCTTGAAGTATGCTTTCTATTGTAGATGTGCCCTCACCATACAATGCTATTATGGGCAAACCATGGCTACACCAGCATAAAGCAGTTCTCTCCACACTTCACCAAGCCCTGAAATTTCCTAATAAGGAGAGAGGCATTGAAACCATTCTAGGGGGACCAAGTATCTGCACAACAATGTTTAATGCTAGCCTTGGGATACAAAGAAGTTAAGCTGGCTCAAAAACAGGTCTGCTCAATCAAAATTCCGGACTTAAAAGTTCTGGGGGAGGTTGAAAAGGATCTAGAGGAGCGCATGATAGAAAAACTCGATAAAATCCAGATATCTCTCGACGATCTAGAAAGAAAAATTCCTAGGTTGTTTGGTCACGAGAAGGGGGATTGAAGCAGACCCTCAGCAAGTGATAGCCATCCTCAACTTGTAACCACCTTGCAAACTCAAAGAAATACAAAAGTTGATAGGGATGGTAGCAGCACTTAACTGCTTCATAAGCCACTCTTCAAACAAATGTAAACCCTTATTTTAGTTCCTCAAGAAGAGAGGATGAGTGGAATAGAATAAATAATGCGATCAAGAGCTAGAAGAATTAAAATAGTACATCCTTTCACCTCCTTTGCTCTCAACTCCTCCATGAGGTGAAAGGCTGCACATATATTTAGCAGTGTTAGGGCATGCGGTGAGACTAGTCCTAGTTAGAAATGTGGAAAGCACCTAGCTACTGGTCTACCACATCAGCAAAACTCTAAATAGTGCAGAAACTAGGTATTTGCCCTTGGAAAAATTAGCCTTGGCATTAATGACTGCAGCTAGGAAACTTGTACGCTACTTCCAAGGTCACCCCATCACAGTGCTAACCCAACATCCTTTGCGAAGCCTTTTTCACAAAGCTGATTTTTCTGGGCATATCGCTAAGTGGGTCGTGGAGTTAGGGGAATTTGACATCACTTTTCAGCCCAGAATTGCGATCAAAGCCCAAGTTTTGGCTAACTTCGTCGTAGAATTCTCAACTGAACAACCTCAACAAAGTTCTACAGCCTATGTCACTAGCGGTAGAACTAGACGGTAATATGGTGCAATCTAGGATAAACAGAAGCTGGAATTGGCATTATCACAACAGTCCAGTACCATAGAAACTGGGCAACAAGCTCAATTAGGATAGGGTAATGATATAACATAGAAGATATATGTCAGCGACATGTACAACTAGAAACTGTTTGTGGATGGTGTATCAAACTTGAAAAGAGTAGTAGCTAGTGTGGCCTTGCTCTTCCCTAAGGGCATTCTCCACGAACAAGCAATCCATCTAGGGTTCAAAGCTTTGAATAATGAAGCAGAATATGAGGCCCTGGTTGCATGATTACGGATTGCGAAATTTCTCAATATTCAAAACCTCACAGCACACTGTGACTCTCAGTTAGTGGTTAAACAACTCACTGGAGAGTATGTTGCCAGGGACGAAATGATGCAAGCCTATTTAAACAAAGTTCAGGACATGGTAAAATCCTATTAAAAATTCAAGATTGTCCAAATAGGCAGGGAACAGAATTCCCATGCAGATACCTTAGCCGCCCTTACTTCAGCAATGCAAAAGATAGACACCAGAACCGTTGCAATTAAGTTCTTGCCTAAGTCCAATATCTTGCTAGAAGCAGGGCAAGACATACATCCAATCTCGTGCACTAGTTATGGCCTGCACTGGATGGATCTAATCGCTAACTAAATCCAGAAGGAAGTACTCCCAGAAGATAGAAAAGAAGCCAATAAAGTCAAGAGGAGAGCGCCTAGATTATGGATCTCAGAAAAAGGAGTCCTGTACAGAAAATCCTTCATAGGTCCATATCTATTTTGCATCCACCCAGCCTTTGAGGATAACATCCTATATGAGCTATATGAAATCTATGGAATGCATACTGGAGGCGGTCGTTAGCAGAACATGCAATCACTCAGGGCTATTGGTGGCCATTTATGCACAAGAATGGCCAAGTGTACGTCAAAAAATGTGACAAGTGCCAGCATTTGTTTTCTCTAATCCACCAGCCAGTGACAGATATTCACCCACTAACCAGACCTTAGCCCTTTGCTTAGTGTGGCTTGGATTTGGTCGGCCAAGTTCCAAAAGGCAGAGGAGGTAAGAATTTTCTATTGGTAGCAACGGACTATTTCACTAAGTAGGTGGAAATTGAGCCACTGATCACAATCAAAGGCGAGGGTATTAAGAACTTCGCTTGGCACAGCATCATAACCAGGTTTGGCATCCCACATGCATTTATTTATGATAATGACATGCAATTCGATTGCGCTCTCTTCAAAAATTATTGCTCAACAGTAGGAATGAAATATTTCTTCTCAACTCCCTATTAACCTCAAAGCAATGGTCAGGCAGAAGTCTCCAACAAGGCTGTGCTGGATGGAATGAAGAAGCATTTAGAACGGCTGAAAAGAAGGTGGGTTGATGAACTGCCTAACGTTCTCTGGACTTATCACACAATGCCTAGAAAGGCAACGGGTGAGACACCCTACGCCCTGGCCTTTGGAACTGAAGTCGTTATCCCATTGGAAGTTAGATTGCCCACAATGTGATCAGAAATTTATGAAGAGATACAGATTAAACAAGCATTAGCTCGCAGTCTGGATTTAATCGAAGAAATGAGAGCAACAACTCTGGTCAGGTTGGCGAATTACCAAAAGCAGCTCTCAAAAAGGTACAATAAGAAAGTTCACCTCAGGGAATTCCAGCCAGGAAATCTGGTCTTGCAAAGAGTTCTGGGTAGTTAGAAGAATTCAACTGATGGAAAGTTAGGTCCCAACTGGAAGGGCCTATACAAGGTCGTTTCAGTATGTGGAAATGGAGCTTATCATTTGGAAGATATGGATGTCAAGGCTGTACCTCATTCTTAGAACACTACAAACCTTAGGATTTATTTTCATTAGGTATTTGTTTTAGAAATAGCTTGTAAGTACGTAATTTTTATGAGATTTTTTAATTCTGTTTTTCAAATGGTTCTTTGCTTAAGTACAATTTATAACAATTGCTTGAGTACAAGATTAGATGGCAATCCAGCACAAGATGCAATCCTGTCCTAGATCGCAACAATGTTCTTGTATGAAAAAAAAATCATTGAAGAATCTTTCGAATCGTTATTCTCTAAGCAACACGTCTATTCAGGAGTGTATAAAGGAAAATTTTCAAAGTTGTTTCGAAATTTTCACTCAAGTCAAAAATTTTCCTCAGCTTTTACTTAAGTAAATTTTTTTTCACAATTTTACTTAGTCAAGTGTTTCCAAAATTTCTATCTCATTACAATTTCTTCCAATTTTGCCTTAGTCTAATTTTTTCAAATTTAGAACTCTACCAATTTTTTGTAGCTTGGTTGTCTTTGTTGTCAAAACCATCCAAGCCAAGGGAGGCAAACAGAGTGCCTTACACACCCGTTTTAGCCCCCCCCCCCCAAAAAAAAAAATAGAAGAAAACATTTAGGAAAGTACTTAACACTTAGATATAGATCAAATACAAAAACTTTCTATTTGAAAAAAGTTGCAATTACATCAAAAGGGCTGGACTCTACAAGAGTTTCTAGGCCATAGTCAAAACAAAAAAAAAAAAAAAAACAAAAAAACAAAAACCAAAGGCAAGTTTTTCTATCCTTTATCACAACAGGGGTCTGGGTAACACCAACTTCAACAGCTACAGAAGAAACAGTTCCAACATCCGTACCTTCAGTAGGGGTAGGAATTTCTGTGGCAGGAAGAACAAATGGAGCATTAGAAGAAGGTTTTCTTAAGGCTTAGGGGCATGAAGTTCAACCTAATCAGTAGGAACGACCACATTCTAGGCACTCGCATCCAGAACATTCTTCACCTTCTCCTTAAGGTCTTTCTTAGAGCCCTTCTCTTCAGCTTCTTCTGCTGGCGGTGAATTTTTCTTCCAAGGCAGAATTGGGTCAAAATACTGGAAGGAATCAGGAGTAACCCCAGCTTTAGCCAAGGTAACCTGTCAGCCATCAATAAATAGATCCTCTTGAAGCTTATAGATTTGTTGCATATATTTCTTATTAATATCCTTGCGGTATTTATCCAGCTTCTCCTTCTTTTCCTTCTTCAGCATCTTGTTTGTAGTAAAAGTAGAGGCCATGCTCTTTTGGGACTCTTCCAGTTTGATCTTGGCTAGCTGGGCTGCATTTTTAGCCACTTTTTCAGTTGTAAGCTTCAAATTTTGGTCAAACATCAATTTCAATCTCTTCTCCATATCAGCGACAACTTTCAAAGCACCAGAGGCCTTGACAGATTGGATGCAGACTTCAAGAGTTCATTCTGGTCAAATTTTCATGACAAACCTAGATGGCCTATAGAAGAGAAAAATGATCAGACTCAGTCAAAATACAAGGAATAGAGAAAGCCCGACTACAAAAAAGCTTACCCTCAAAGTACTGATCGCACTAGTACAGATCAGAGAAGTATCATCCAAAGGTTGGAGGGAGGCCATATCCTTAGAAAGGGTAAACCCTTTGTTAAGTTGAAAGCCCAGTTGAGGAACCTCCATTAGGCTGTCACTCTTGGACACATAACAGTAGTTAGGGAGCAGTATTTGAAGCCTAAATTGATCATCAAGAACCTCGTAGGACACAGTCTTGTTACCCTTAGGATCTTCAGGGTCAGCAGCAGTTGCAAGAGCAGTAAATCGTTTCGACTTCGCAGATTCATGGGTAATAGACCCACTAGCACCGGAACCAATACCGGCGGTAGTAGCAGTGGTAGTAGAAAGCACGGCTCCTACTTCTTGTTTCATCATCAGGAGTTTGCACCTTTTTGTAATTTCCTCTTCTTCTTGACAGAGGGAGGGGTAGTGATTTTTGTAGTCCTTGAAGAATGTCATGCGAGGGCAGTAGCCAAGTCCTCAATCTCTACGTCCATGGATGGGTCAATAAGGTCGATGACATGATCAAAAATTCTTTTGGCAAGACCACTAGTGGAGCTTTCCTGTTGTTCTGAAGAAGCTTAGGACGACCATTTTTCATCTTTTAGATGGGATGCAGAGGATTCAAAATGCAGAAGTTTAGGAGCAGACTTCTCCTCCTTAGGAAGGTTCTAGATGTTCTCCAAAACCTCCTAACGAACAATGTATTCACAAAACATAAATGGACAAAATCTCTATCTGACCAAGGTGAGTACCTTGGGCTTGGTTCAACTCAAAAACCCTAACTCTGTAAATGTTAGTAGAGAGTTAAATTAGGGCAAGGGACCAAGAACACATACACTCTCTTAAAAGTGGGTTTAGGGGAAACCTTATCCATCTCTTAGTAATGGCGACAAAGGGCATGCGAGTGTAATCTAGGCCATTCTCAAGGTTGTCAGTATCCTTCTGCAAACGAATATGGACATCCTTTGGAATGCCAAATCGCTCACAAAAGGCAGCCAATGAGGAAGGGGATTCTAAAAGGATGTGATTCTTTCCTATAAGACCAAAAAATGAACAAAAATCAAGAAATGAGAGAGAAAGAAAGGGGACTTATAGACAACCAAAGAAAGATCGGAACGGAAAATCATCAGACTAAAAGCGCTATAGTTAAAATCTTCTCTTATTTTTTTTCCAGAAGGAACTAGTGAGTATTAAGGAATAAGGGATTCCAGTGGGAAATTTATAGCACCGGGAATAATTTTGAATGGACGTGTCTGTCGTTTCGTATGACAGATGCGTCGGTTTGAGACTCATGGTGTGAGGCCACGTATCCTGAAGCGGTGTGACAAGCGAAGTGTAACACTCCAGAAAATTTCTTTTCTTTCTCATCACTTGAGCGATGGAATGATCACTTGAGCAGTCTTGCGAAGCTTTTAGTACTTTTGTAGGTCTAAGATTCTGGAAGTTATTGATGTTCGCTCAAGTACAGGATTGGTTGCTCGAGTAATGTGGTGTCTCTTACGCTCGAGCCCATGAGAGGTTGCTTGAGTGGTCTGTTCAGGTTCAACATCTTTAAAAGATATTTTTGGTCCATGTTTCTTCATTTTCTCATATTCTTTCTCTCTCTTCTCTCTCCTATCAGCTATAGTTTTTAGTTCCAAGCTCACAAAAGCTAGGATTTCATCTCCTTAGAATAAGATTCTCACCTATGTTCCTTATATAAAAACGAAGAGCACGACAAGGGCTTCCTATCAATCTGAGCGAATCTTATTTTCATCAACTTTGGATTTTTGGGGTTTTTCCTCTTCTTGCTTGAGGTAGGGATTTCCTTGTCTCTTTTCAATACTTTCTTATAGATAGATGGGTGGTGTATTTATATTGCATAAAAACTCTTGTGGAGGAGATTTTTCTTAAAGGCATGAAAATGAAGTTAGGGTTTTTAAAATGAGGGAGCTAAATGTAATATTGAAGTGGATTAAGGGAGTTTTGAGTAATTAGAACATGATTTTGTGTTTTGTAGTAAAGCCCTAATTTATGTCAAATTCTAGTTATAAGGTTTATTTTTGAAATGAGAAATGTTTTCAATTGACCCTAGATTCATGAAATTAAGTTTATGATTATTAAGATGAATATAAATGATGATTATTAATTGTAATGAAAATGTTTATTGCATAAGAAGGCTAAGTTGGAGAATTTGATAATGATAATTGGATTAATGAGTTATGCAAAGAGTATGATATAAATTGTGGTATATATATATAACTGAATAAGAAGTGTTGGTGTTAAAGGTTAAAGAATGTTGTGGGAAATAAATGATGCTCATACTAAAGATGAACTTTTACTTTTATTGTTGAGGAATTGAGTGTTGTTGGTTTAAATTATAAAATGAAATTAATGAATGTTATGAGAAATTGATGGATTATGATGTTGGAATGAGGATTCATTTCTTTCTGGCTCGTGACCGATAAAGCGCGGCGCTTAATAAAGCTTTCACATTCCTTCCGGAGTAGCACTCGGAAAAACGTGTGGTCTATTGAGATATGTGGAGGTTTCGGTTCCTTTCGGCTTGTAACCGGTAAAGTGTGAGGTTCCGCGTTCCTTCTAGCCTGTGACCGGTAAAGTGTGGCGCTTGATAGAAGTTCCATGTTCCTTCTGGAGTAGTGTCTGGTAAAGTGTGTGGTTTGTTGGTATGGCTTGGTAAAGCCGGTTATTGGCATGCAGATGCTTATTGAGAATTTTCTTATAATCCTGTTATGTAATTATGAAAACTATTAGATGTAAATTTGAAGTGTGTAATGTGGAATATGTTGTTAATGAGTTAACTCTTATACTCCAATTCTACGAAATTTGTTATGGTGTGTATGTGTGTATTGGTAAGGTGTTGAGTTGTGGTGAAATTAATGTGTGTGAAATATGAATTAGAAATAGTAAATAATTAGTAGGCTTAAAACCTTTATCTAAGGAAATGAGGTTTAAGGAAAATATTCGAATAAATGTTGATGAGTTAAAGAGTTAACAAAGAAGGTCTATATGAAATGTCAAATAGGATTTTGTGAAAGAAGTACCTATATATGAAATCGATTTTGCATATAAAAGAACACATTATTTATATATGTATCATTTGGTAGCATTCATGATCACATTTATCTATTGATTATTATTGGTGAGAATCACTGTAAATCCTTATTGGACCTCATGTTCATCCCATGTTATTTAACCTTTTTTTAGGGACGGAGTCAGGTACAACAGTTGGAAAATCAAGAAGTTAATTATTTTATTATGAGTCTGTCTCATGCAAATTGTGAATGAAGATTAAAGGATAGTTGTGTTGATGCAATTCTTTCTATGTAATTATTGATTTGGAAACATTTTATGTAAGCTTTTTTGGCATGTACTGTGAATATTGTTGTGAACATTTTAGTATCATTGTATTTATGCGAGAGTGAACTGCTTTTATTCAATTTAGCTAGTGTTTCTTCTACAACTATTTTTGGAAATGGACTTTTATAAGGAAAATTGGTAAATTATCCGAGCAATAAAATTGGGGGTGTGACACGAAGGGACATCACGCCGTTTGAAAATTGAAACGATAGGCACAAAGCCCTAAGATTATGGATAAAAACCTGTGCAGTTGTAATCAAAACTCTAACTCTTTTTTTAGCTCAAAAAGAAAAAGAAGCTAGAGTTTGGAGGCAATTATGGGCGGCAAAAAATGAATCAACATAAGGCAGGATTGAAATTCTTGGGCTGGCAGTAGGAAGGCATCATTGCTAGCAAAATGGAAGGTCAGCCCAGGATAGTTTAAGTCTGGCCTTGCAGCCCATGACCAGACTAGGACAAAGAAGTTTTAGGATAGGAGAAAGGCAGTAGAAAAAGGGCGCATACCCAATCAACCCATATCCCTTTATTTTAGGGTCAACCAACTCCTACAAATCTGTACCTAGTGGAACACAATCCCTAAGGAAAGGGGGTTGACGTAAGGAGTGGGGGAAGCCTAACAGCCTACAACGCTTAGTAGGAGCGCTATAAAAGGGGACCCAATCAGCACAATGGAGGTATGAAAACACTTCAACCTTTATCTACTTCTATCACTACTTAGGCATCGGAGGGTCCCCCGGCTGCTCTAGCCGTCCCCAT